>OY282641.1:15477356-16077356 GCA_958299015.1 Tetanocera ferruginea | reverse complement strand
TATTTTTTTTTCTTGTTGTCACTTGGCGCAACAGCTGTCCGATATGTCAGAAACAAACCCTCGTAACATGACAGGAACAAAAGCAAAAACAAAACAACAAAAAAGACGACCAAACACCACACTTTAACACTATAAACGTAAACGAAAAAAAAACAAAACACAAAAAGAAAAACAACAAGAGCAGCGAAAACAACAAAAAAGTTTAACCTTTTATGTATGGAAAAGCAAAGTCCTGCCACACGTAACATGATTATATAGAACAATGTCGACAATATTGAGCAAGGATTTGGAGTGCGGTTCCATATAAGTTACGAGCTGTCCGTTAAGGATTGCTTGTGTGGGGGTAAATTTTATTTTTCTTTACTTAGTATAAAAGTGTTTATGAGACAACAACAGCTTGTATGGAAGGATAGACAACAAGCAAGGACGGCAAAAAAAAAAAACAAAAAGAAACAGACCCAAAACAAAAACAAAACAAGCAAACCAAGCAGCTGTCAAAGTGACGGAAACATGAAGAAGGCTTTGACGTGTGTTGGAGTGTGTCTGCATGTGTGTACCAGAAACACACACACACATATACAGAGATTAAAAGTTAACAAAGGCCGCAAATTTTATAAAAATCAAAAAAATTCACAAAAACTTTTTGGCTAAAAAAATCGGCAAAGCTTAAAGTTCACTGCTAGTCTTTAAATTTTATATGTAGGACATCTTAAGGAAAAGGCTTGACTTAATGTCTGCCAGCAGCTCTTTTTATGCTTTTGTCTTTTAACTTACTTGTTAAGGTAAAAGTAATTTAATTCTATAAATGCGCCTTCGTGAAAATTGTTGATCAACACGCCGCCGCCGCAGGACATCATCCATTTCGACAACAATTATGCATTCTTTCACTCATTTGTAATTCAAAACGCGTATCCGTTGACAATTAGTACGCCAAATCCATGAAATCCATTTTCCAAATAAGTTGAGCCAACATAAGCGAAATAAATCCTTAACGGAAGTGAACGTGTAGAAAAAAAAAAAAAACACAAAAAACAATGCAAGGCAAAAACAAATAATAAAACAGAGATAATTTTTGCCAAAATTTATCTTAAGAGTGTATGTGTGTGTGTTTTATGGGTTGGTGTGGTGCATTTGTATGTGTGCGGGTTAAAATGAAGATACACAAAACAAGCAGCAGCACATAATAAGAAAATAATAGAAAAAGTCACGCACCAAGTGCGGAAATCACGTTGCTGACTTTTGAGTGAGTCCTTGAGAGTTTGAAATATAATCTTAGGCATTTGCAAGAAAATATTCAAAGAGTTGGGCATTTTTTTTTCTGATTTATGCAGAAACGGTACTAAATTGTTATACAGTTTTTAATTTATTTGAACCGAAAAATGAGAAATATATTTCAAGGACTCAAATGTTGCTTTTGATGATAAAAAGAAGTTAATCGACAATTTCTGAACAGGTTTGAATATAAAACTAGAAATTTTTGTCATATATTTTTAAGACTTTTTTGAATAAAACAAAATTTAGCTTGACCTCAGGCCAAGATACCAGAGTAAAATTGTGTCGAAAGCAGTGGTTATTGATGATGCTAGGTTACATCACAAAGTTATTTTAGAATGTCTATGTTGGAAGTGATTTGCGAATTTATCGGTTTATCGATATTTATTCCAAGACGTTCCCAAAACATATTTTGTATACTTAGCTTCCTTTCTAACAGGAGTTTTTTTATTACTCACAATTCTTAACTGCCATTTTTTAAGGCTTTGCTTATATTCGGCGTGTAAAATAAATTCAAAAAAATCTTATCCAACAATATCTTCTTTTGCGTGAAATCATGAAATCTCGTGGTGTAGCTCCGCAAATGGGACATTTTTGGTTAGACTTTGTAGCCGTGAGTACGTTTAAAATTCCCATCAATTCCTGTTAAAAATTTTTTTACATTTTGTCTCTATTATTTTATCCTCAGCTCCTTTTGCTACGAATGATTCCAGTTCTTCTATATTTTTTCTAATCGAACATTCTTCTTTCAAAAAAGTTTCTTTTGTTTCCTAAATATATTTGAGTTTTTAAGGTCTTGCAATTCAATAATTTGTTCAACAGTATGTTCAGCAAATTTTTCAGAGGTACTTTTTAGTCCAGGGGCGTACCGAGATCATGTTGGTTAAAGGGTAAGATGGTATTTTGGCCGACTGAATACACTTAAGTCCCGACTTTTTTCCATACAAGATATTTAACCAAAATTACTCATTTATTCAATCAATTTTATATTTATGTATATGTGAACATTGTTATTTGTCGTACGCTTTTTTAATATTAATAAGAACTCAACCTCCTCCTCCCAACCTTCTAAGAGAAATTAACTTTTTAAGAAAAAACTCACTCTTTGATCAAAATGAAATTTAGTTAGGATAAAGTTTTTAAGTTGGTTGAATTTGAGTTTTTTTCAATTTAAAAAATTTTTTAAAAGAATTTATTTATATGCTTTCATCAATTGTCAAATTTGTACAAATTCTACTCTGCATGTTAACAGTTGTTCAATTTTTCTACTTATTTCTAAAAGTTTGTTAAGTTTTCCTTCAAATGTGATAAAAATCACTGTGAAGCTCTAACCAAAAGTATTTTTAATGAATTTTCTTAATATTGTCGTAAGTTATTTAGGGTGTATTTCAAACAAATGCCACACTCTCAAAACAGATTAGCTGTAGATCCAAAATTTTTGGTTGGGTGTTTCGAAAAATAGTTGCTATAAACATTTTTCGGTTGTTATAAACTGAATTCGTTATCCAGAATCAAAATTTTGTAGAAACCAGAAATATTCGTTCATCCATATAAGAATATGTTTGATGTAACAGAATCGACTCATTTTTCAAGTCGACCTTGAAAATACTGGAAATAAATGACCAAATAATTGATTCCCTCAATTGAGTATTAAATTTTACAACCGAATAATTTTTTGCACAACTAATTGTTAAATAAAAAATACCATCAGTATTAAAAATTTGATTCAAGTTCAACTTTATTAAATTTTAATGCAAAATATCTGCAAACCTTGCTTTTATTTTTCTACTATATTGAACTGCGCTATATAAAAGAAGAATTGAATGGCTTGAATTTATTTCAAATTTCTTACGAACACTATCTTTTCTCGTCTATCCTATACAAATTACCACACACGAAAAATTTTAAGATGGTTGCCCGATCTTGTGTACATCATTGTCTGCAGAGTTTCCTGCAATCATTTTCCCCAGTTGTGGCAAATTCAGATTTATGTTGTACCAATCATATCAAGAGAATGGTAAGTTGTAAGATTAGATTTTAAGTTATGAGTAGGGCATGATTTGGTTCTGATTTTCAATAATTAGTTCATACAACATCAAAAGCATTCATCGCTGACAAAATGTATGCTGCAATAACTTCAGATTACAGGTTGCAGCAACTTCGAAAATGCGGTTGGGCATTTTTTTTGTTGCCAATTCGTTTCCTCAGTGTAAGAAAGAGAAAAAAACTCTCTCAAATTTAATGTTCTAAATTGGGAAACAAATATCTCTGCAATCTTAGAATAGATTTTATTTATTTCTTTTTTGTGTTTAAGGCTAATCAGATAACTTAAAAAAATTTTAAAAATTTTTACCGTTCCTTTTTTTGTTTATATTTAAATTATGCCTTTTTGAAAGAGACCACATAATTTAATTTTTTTTTTCAAAATATAAAGTAAAATGATTTTTGTTGTAAAAGGAGAAAAACTCAAATTTGCATTTTTGATTTTCTTTCAAAGTCTAAAGAGCATTAAATGTGAATATAATAAACTGTCAGTTCCATAAAAAAAGAAACAGTTTCGATAGTATCGTAAATGTAGTCGTAGAATTCCGTTTAAGTTGTAACTTCTTCTACTTTCTCTTTCGTCCGATTGTTTTGTCCCTTTTGTTAGTATTTTTTATTGATCCTCCGAAAATTAACACTCAATATTAACGAGACCAAAACTAAGAAAAAGTTAAAAGTAAGCATGATTAAATAAGCAAGCAAAAAGAAACAAGTAAAATGTCAAGTTTTTTCGATCATTTTTTTAAGTTTGATAGGTTGAGTTCATTGACTTAGTTGAAAAGAAGGCGAAGCAAAGGCACTTTTCATTGGTGGCATTTTCTTCTCTGCCCAATGCATAGTTTCTGAGCTACACTTGCTAGTGCTTGTGGGATGTCGGATCCAAATTAATTTGCATTAAAAACAAAAATTAAAATTTTACGCCATCTATTGGTTAAAAGCATAAAACGAAATATCCAACTCGTTTTTTTCATAAGATTGAAATCTAACCGGATCACAGACCCATTTCGTTAAATTTGACAGTTTGAGTTTATTGACTGAGTTGAAAAGAGGTTCATGACCTCTGGTGTCAAAATAGATCACTAAGTGAACTAGAACAGTAGTGCATATACAAACCTAATGCAAACCAATGCTTACAATGCTACCAATACGAACCAATCAGTTCGTGCATTTAGATAATTAAGTGCCGGTCGTGAAGAAAGTTCCTGAATTATTAATTCAAATGCTCATTTTGAACTATTGATAACAAAGGAATATTCCTTGTTTTTATTTTAATTATCATATTCATTGCAGCAAAAACTAAACGGCCATTTCAAGCCTAATGCAAGTTTTTTTTCTAAAAATTTATCACATGCTCTTAGACTTGTTTATTTGAAATTTTGTCTATAGGTTCCTTTTCTACTTGTACGAATATAAGTTCTTTGTTTTTTTAAAGCAATTTTTTCAAAAATTATGGAGATATCAACTTTTTATAAAAGAAAAAATCTTGAAAATCATTTGAAAATCAGTCATTTCCGATAAATCATATCTCCGTCATCTGTTACCTTATTTTCGTAAATGAAGTAACATTAGAAAGCTATAGTGATTTAGAAAAAATTTAATATTTTTGAAATTTGTATGCTAGAGTTGCCAACTTTTTGAAAAAAACTTTAAAAAATACTTTGAAATAAATTAAAAAATTTTAATTTTTTCGTTTAAGATAATCGGAAGATATAATAGGGGTATTCACATTGACTTGGGTAGTTGGGTACGGGTATATTGAGTACTTTTGATTACTGCTAGCACCCTTAACTGCAATTGAGTACTTTGTAGAATAACAGCTAGAAAAGAGTTGCCACCATATTATTCATGTCATTTTATGAGCGCAAAATTTAGGCTATGTACGGGCGTAAAAAAGTTATTTTATATAGAAGTAATTTTCAACATGAACTTTGCGGCATTTAATAATTTTTATCTCAAAAATTTTAAAATAACTCATTTTAACACATTTGCTATTTTATTCACTTATAATTTGTTTACTTTGTTTTAGTTTTTTGTCAATTCAATTACTGCCCACTTTTGGAAAAGGTGGTAACCCATGAAAAAAGTACTCAATCAATCTACCCAAACAAGTCAGGGTGTCAGCTAGAGTAGATTGGTAGATGGGTACTTGGGTAGAATGGCACTTTGACAAAAACAAAATGTATGTCATTTGCCAATCTACCCAACAACCCAAGGCAGTGTGAATACCTCTTATATCTTTTCTTTTATAGTTTTAAGAAAAAATTTGTATCCTTATTTGTATCCACAACGTACCTATTTATGTGGCCAGCTTATGCATTTGCTAAGCAATTGCTACGACCTAGTTTGAAGGGAAAAGTAGATGTAGGGAAGTAGTAGGGAAAAGTAGTAATATTATGTAATATATTATACTAGTGTAAAAGCCCGTCCTACGACGGGAAGGAACCATTTAGAGTACAAAATGCGACAAAAAATTTATTGGATTTATATACAAAGTTATAAATACATTATATACAAAGTTTTTTTTTTGAAAACATGTTTATTAAATTATTTTGATAAAACTTCTTTATATACAATATTTCTAGTAAAAAAATTCTTAGAATTTTTAACCAATTAACCTTGTCCCTTGCCATCTGTAATGCTTAGTTTTACATCATCAGCCCGCTAAAACTGCTCATGACTAAATACCAGTTCTTTTAGAAAAACTCCGACTTTTTGCAATATTTAACCTTGCAATTTATTTATGGTCATTGAAAAGGTCAGTTTAACTGGAAATTGTCGCCTACGGAGAGTGAAAGGCAAATCTGTGTTTGTCGGTGCCAAATCAATTGTAGGTATGAAAACTATTTCATGTTCGCCAGTGTGCCTCTCCATACCTGTGCGATGATTAATTAAGTTTTTAGGTTTTTCAAAACTAACCACCTTACATTACAGATATCTCTTTTGGTATTGAAATTTCGAAGAAGTATTATAATACTTCCAATTTTGAGGTTTAACTTATGCAGTGGCATTCCTGAAGGATAAAATTCATTCAAAAACTCGGCAGGGTAATTTTGTTTAACGTTATCATCACTGTCTTCAATTTAATCCATGCTCAGATCTCTCACTGTGTCACCAACTAAAATATTTAGAACTTGTTCGTTGGCTTCGTTCACATCGGAATTTTTTGGGCACATGATAGCAATTTTGGAATAACGGTTGATGTTATTCGGACTCAAAGTATCGCCAGAAATCTATTTAACCATTTCAATGGATTTGTCCATTATATTGGACACTTCGGAAAATTTTTTTTTTTATTTTCCAACGTCTTTTCTAAAATCAAATAGGTTGGTACTATGAAATGAATTTGTGCCAACATGACAAAAATAATTTAAGGGAGATATATAACGTTTAATTTAGTTAGATTTTTTATTTTATGGCCAACAGTAGCCTTCAATTTTTTTATATCGCGTGTTAATAAATTTTGCAAAAAAGAAGTGATTATTGTGATTGGTGTGCAAAGTATAACTTTTTTGTATAATAACAATTGCATAAATAACGCATTTGCATTTGTCTCCGGTTGTTTAAGTTGAACTAAAATATTATAATACAACGTTATCATGGTTTTGTCCATTATATTAGACAGCCTGCCAAAAGCAAAGCAGCTCATGTAAAAATCAGAGGGATGTTTTTTAATCTTTTTATTGCTTAAATGATGGGAATATAAGCTCAAAAAAATTATCCACGATTATTCTAGGCAAGCCATTGAAAGGGTAAATAAGCGAACCTTTACAAACAAAATAATCTGGAATTTCTATGATATCTTCATCTCCATTTCCTAACTTGAGTAGCCAATCGCTAAAACTTGGATGAGACGACCGAACAATGTGATTTAATTCTAGCAATTCCAATTGACACCAACGTCACTGAATGTAATAATTGCTGTTCAGTTTATGCAGACCGTAAAGGTTCTGGTTCTGTTAATTAAGAAGCACTGTAATAGCAAGACATGATGTTTGATGTATAGTAGAGTTGAAGAAAATGACGATAGTCTTCAAGTACAAAGATTTCCAATACATAATTAAATAATAGGTTCTGGTCCAGGCTGAACAGGTTTTAAAAAGTGCAGTTCGTACAAAGATTTCAAATAGATAATTTTACAACAGGTTCTAGTCCAGGCTGAACAGGTTTTACGATATAGAGCAAAAGGTTTAGTAAGTACAAACATTTTCAATGGATAATTTTACAACAGGTTCTGGTCCAGGCTGAACAGGTTTTAAAAAGTATAGTACGTACAAAGATTTCAAATGCATAATTTTACAACAGGTTCTGGTCCAGGCTGAACAAGTTTTACGATAAAGAGCACGGAGCAGGACGTTTGTCTTTTATATATTAAGATTACTTTGCGTTACAGTTACAGCTTTGCTTGTAGGTATATTACTAGGAACATCGTTAATATTTTTTTTTTTCATTTTTAAGAGCCAACGTCTTAAAAAAGATTATTTTTAAAAAAAATAAAGTTATCTACACCCTCATTTAATATGGACGAAATATAGAAATTCGTACATTAATTTCTACAAAATATTTAATCAATTTTCTAGAGATATTCAAGTTTTAAATGCAAAAATATATTCTCTACTGAATATGAAAACGAATTATTTAAACTCAGTGATTTATGAATTTTGTTTATATGGTTGCGGTTTGGTGAAAAAGGTGAATCGCTACTGCACAAAACAAAACAAAATTATTGACAACTACCACAATCTAGCCACAAACTAAAATCAAAATAATTATTATTATTATAAATTACATTTTGTATTTTCTTTTTTATATGGTTTTCATGCTAATAAACAGCATTTTGAACAAGCGTTTCAAATATCAATTCCAACAATAGCGGTTATGGTAGATGTGCTTCAATTCTCTTGGCGGTGCCATTTAATTTGTGAACATTACAAATTGAAAGTGGGTGCTGGCAACAGTGGACGTAATGAACTATGGTTTGATTTCTAAGAATATAATTCATTGATGTTCAGATTTGTCAGGAAAAATAAATAAAATTTGTTTGTTTTACATTCAACTGTTTTAAGAATGTTGCTTGAGTTTGTATGGAAATGTTTGCTTAAAATGGCAAAAATATGTTCTTGATATATTAAAATTTTAATACAAATAATATTTTTTATTAAGTATGTTTGTTATATATATATATTATTTATTAGCCACATCAATTAACCGAGCTTTAAGAGAGTTCTTTAAAGTAGATTCGATTAATGCATGCGAGCCACTGTGCAGCGCCAAACTGACGTATTTAAATAGTGCTCGTATGACTTGTCAATACATTAGCTTACATTGTTGTTGTAATCTGTTTTAATTTAAGTTGTTGTTAACATAATGATGTTTCTGTTTAAATTTTTTATTTTTGTATTTGTTTTTTTTTTGCATTGTTTTTATTGTTGTTATTTTTGGCATTCATGGCTCACCGAATACTGCACACATACGAAAAAAAAAAACAACAACGATTATTAAACGCATTACAAATTATTTAATTTATTTATTTAAGTATGCATTAATAAAAAAAAAGAGTTCCTTATGCAGATAAACGCATAAATAAAATGGAAAATCATTTCAGTATTTAAATATTTAATGTCGCTTGAGTGATTATTATTTAAAAACAGTCTGTCTGTCAGCCTGCCTGCCTGTCATGCAGTCAGCAAATAAAATGGTTATAAAAAATATTTTCAATATAAAGCGCGGTTTTTTTTCTTTCTTATAACGGCAAATTAAAATATGATTTATCAAAAATGCTGTGTGGCAAAAATTGAATATTAATTATTTGTTGTTGACCTGAATGGGTTTTTTAATTTGTCAAAATATCTGGCATGTTTGTTTTTTATCGATGACATATTTTTAATTAAATGCATTTGATATTGAAAAATGCAGTTATTAGCTTCTATTGTTGAGTGGAAAGTGTTAATTACTGTTAAGCTAACAAAATAAAAATCGAAAAAAAAATGCGTGATTATAATTTTAATAATTTAAGCTAAGGCTATTATCGTTATTTAAAAGTACAGCAATTTTTCGAAAATGTTCACTTTACTTTTGAAAAATCCCTTAACAGGAAAAAACTCAAGTTAAAGTATAAAAAATAAAAATTGTATTATTTTGGTTTTTCAAAATAAGGCAGTTAATTTAATTTCACTTGATAAGATAGAAAATAATAAAATAAATCAGAAAATGTAAAACGTTAGACCTTCCGTTCAAACACGGAACCGCTGAACTGGCAGTCAAGCATGTTAACAGCCGATTACCGAGCACGTAAAAAAATCCTTTATTTCAACACATACATGTTTTGCTTTTCAAGATGCTTTAAATCAAGATTTAAAATTTAGGATTAAGATTTAAGATTTAAGATTTAAGATTTAAGATTTAAGATTTAAGATTTAAGATTTAAGATTTAAGATTTAAGATTTAAGATTTAAGATTTAAGATTTAAGATTTAAGATTTAAGATTTAAGATTTAAGATTTAAGATTTAAGATTTAAGATGTAAGATTTAAGATTTAAGATTTAAGATTTAAGATTTAAGATTTAAGATTTAAGATTTAAGATTTAAGATTTAAGATTTAAGATTTAAGATTTAAGATTTAAGATTTAAGATTTAAGATTTAAGATTTAAGATTTAAGATTTAAGATTTAAGATTTAAGATTTAAGATTTAAGATTTAAGATTTAAGATTTAAGATTTAAGATTTAATATTTAAGATTTAAGATTTAAGATTTAAGATTTAAGATTTAAGATTTAAGATTTAAGATTTAAGATTTAAGATTTAAGATTTAAGATTTAAGATTTAAGATTTAAGATTTAAGATTTAAGATTTAAGATTTAAGATTTAAGATTTAAGATTTAAGATTTAAGATTTAAGATTTAAGATTTAAGATTTAAGATTTAAGATTTAAGATTTAAGATTTAAGATTTAAGATTTAAGATTTAAGATTTAAGATTTAAGATTTAAGATTTAAGATTTAAGATTTAAGATTTAAGATTTAAGATTTAAGATTTAAGATTTAAGATTTAAGATTTAAGATTTAAGATTTAAGATTTAAGATTTAAGATTTAAGATTTAAGATTTAAGATTTAAGATTTAAGATTTAAGATTTAAGATTTAAGATTTAAGATTTAAGATTTAAGATTTAAGATTTAAGATTTAAGATTTAAGATTTAAGATTTAAGATTTAAGATTTAAGATTTAAGATTTAAGATTTAAGATTTAAGATTTAAGATTTAAGATTTAAGATTTAAGATTTAAGATTTAAGATTTAAGATTTAAGATTTAAGATTTAAGATTTAAGATTTAAGATTTAAGATTTAAGATTTAAGATTTAAGATTTAAGATTTAAGATTTAAGATTTAAGATTTAAGATTTAAGATTTAAGATTTAAGATTTAAGATTTAAGATTTAAGATTTAAGATTTAAGATTTAAGATTTAAGATTTAAGATTTAAGATTTAAGATTTAAGATTTAAGATTTAAGATTTAAGATTTAAGATTTAAGATTTAAGATTTAAGATTTAAGATTTAAGATTTAAGATTTAAGATTTAAGATTTAAGATTTAAGATTTAAGATTTAAGATTTAAGATTTAAGATTTAAGATTTAAGATTTAAGATTTAAGATTTAAGATTTAAGATTTAAGATTTAAGATTTAAGATTTAAGATTTAAGATTTAAGATTTAAGATTTAAGATTTAAGATTTAAGATTTAAGATTTAAGATTTAAGATTTAAGATTTAAGATTTAAGATTTAAGATTTAAGATTTAAGATTTAAGATTTAAGATTTAAGATTTAAGATTTAAGATTTAAGATTTAAGATTTAAGATTTAAGATTTAAGATTTAAGATTTAAGTTTTTAGACTAATGTAACAAATGAAGACGCAGGTAAAAAATTAGAACAAACTTCACAAAAAAGTTAATTTGCTGAAACTGATTTGGTTACGAATGCAGTCAAAAACTTATTTCACCAAATTTTAAATGGTTTTTAATGAACTTTTATTTTATAAAAAAATTTTTAAGTTTTCGGGCTATTGAGGATATATGATGTAAACGTTAAATTTCTAGCCAAAGATGGAATCGGAGGCAAACCAGGTTGTCCTGAGATCCATCCAATGACTCTTCTTATTTTACGTTCGTTTGAAAACTGATGAAATTGTATAAAATACCATTTTGGGCAGATTTTTTGTCCAGCTAAAAAAATGTTTATGGCACCAAATCCTCTCAACATAAGCTTTCAAGTGAGGGGTGGACGCTTCAAACTTTTTTTTTTGTTTCTTCTTGTTCTCCTCGTTTTGTACATGAAGTTTGTTCACAAAAATCGTATATATAAAATCAAATGTTTGTCCTCCTGTCTGTTTGTCTGTCTGTCTGTCTGTCTGTCTGTCTGTCTGTCTGTCTGTCTGTCTGTCTGTCTGTCTGTCTGTTCCGTATAGGCTCGCGTACCGTTTATCCGATTGAGCTGCAATTTGGACACCGAGTAACTTTCATAGAGAGAAAGAACATAGGGGGTGTAAAAAAGTGGGCGCTAGTATGTGGGCGTGGTACTCTATAATAACTTCTAACCGCATGGACCGATTTCAATGAAATTTGGTATGGAGGTTCAACTGCTCCCAAAATAAAAGATAGGCTATAAAAAAATTACAAAGACTTCCGCAAGAGGGCGCTTTAAGAAGTCCGTTTTTAAGAAGCAATAAATCCTGACCTCCTGGACCGATTTCAATGAAATTTGGTATGATGGTTCAACTGCTCCCAAGATAAAGCATAGGTAAAAAGTGGGCGGAAGTATGTGGGGGTGGCAATCTATAATAACTTCTAAACGACTGAACCGATTTCTATGAAATTTGGTATGGAGGTTCAACTGCTCCCAAGATAAAGCTTAGGTAAAAAAGTGGGCGTGGTACTCTATAATAACTCCTAAACACCTGGACCTATTTCAATTAAATTTGGAATGAAGGTTCGACTGCGCCCAAGATAACATAGGCTATAAAAAATTCCAAAGATTTCCGTAAGAGGGCGCTTTAAGTAGTGCGTTTTTAAGACTCAATAACTCCTAAACGCCTGAACCGATTTCAATGAAATTTGGTATGAACGTTCAACTGCACCCAAGATAAAACATAAAATATAAAACATTTCAAAGACTTTCGCAAGAGGGCGCTTCAAGTAGTGCATTGTTAAGACTCAATAACTCCTAAATGACTTGACCGATTTTACTAAAATTTGGCATGTGAAATAACTTGACCCTGCAACAGAATTGAGGCTACTTAAATTTCAGAAAGCTTCCGTGAAAGTGCACTTTATTTAATCAACTATGTTTGGCTCATTCACGTCAAAACGGATGAACCGATTTTGATAAAACTTGGTAGTCATTTGTATCTGTTACTTAAATAGATCCTATTCTTTTAAAAGTTCTTTTGACAAAAATCAAGGAATGAGCCATAGTCAAACGAACCAAAGACGAACGAACAAAAAAGTTTAACGAACACGAGCAGAAGCTATATCAAGATGAAAAACATCAACCGAACAGTATCGACCAAAACCGAAGTTGAACGAAGACAATTCAAAAATCGAATCGATGCTTATAGGATCCCAGCAAAATCTTCGCTTACTTATAATCGAGAAAGTAATCCAGAAAATTTCATACATCGCTTACCCTTTCGCTTACAGAACCCATTATTTTTATACAGGCATGTCATTGGAGGTAATTGATGACGCTTTCGCTTGACGTGGCAGTACTTATGTATGCGCTTATTAAACTTGACGAATAAGTACTTCTCAGTAATCTATTATGTATCAACAACTAAGAAGTTGTTTAATAACACATTGCTGTCCACAAATAAGGAAACCAATTAAATATTGACTATATTTTAATCCTTAAAACGAGAAAATACTTTTATTGAGAAGATACATGTTTTTATAATAAATTAAGGGATTAAAATTAATAAATTGTAATTACATTTCATAAAATCTTAGAGCATTGAACTTTTCTGCACACAATTTTGCTTGGAATAAAAATAATTCGCTGAAGCCTTTTCAAATGAATGTTAAAACATCCTATCCTTCGGGAAGTTACTTTTACTAAATAGAGAAAAAAGTGATTAAGTTATTAATTGATATTTATTAATGGTTATTTATGCTTATCTTTTATTCTTTCTTCTTTATATAATTAGCAAATTTTATATTTTTCAAACGTTTTTCTTTTGAAGAAAATTTTAGTTTGAAAAATTTGACGTGTTTGAAGCAAAAAACAAAAGTCAAACAAAAATTTTAATGAAACTTAAAAAAAACAAACATCTGAAAGCAGAAACGCCTGACATTACTAACTGCATTACGAGTAATACACAATATAATGCATTATTGGTCAATTAGCATTTATGTAATGCATTTTAGAATTGAATGAAAATCAAGGCTTTACAAAAAATTTTGCTGGGTATATCAGTTTTAGAGAAAAAGACTATTTTTTATTGAGAAAAAAATTTGTTTTCATTGAAAAAAATACTTTTCATAGTAAATTTTTTATCAAAAAATAGGAAAAATTTTTCATTTTCAGTAAATTTTTTATAAGAGATTAATTTTTTATAAGAGAATCCAGACTTCAGATCGAGACGTTGAAGATGTCATTTTTTTTTAATCATATCTGGCTGGTACAGTTGTACGGAAATTTGACCAAACACTTTCGACGGAAGGAGGGGGTAAAACCCCAAAAAACGATTATTTAAAAAATTTTAAAATTGAATTGATAATTTAAAAAATGTTAAAATGAGAGCAGTTTTGAAAATCGTCCTTTTTCTGTGCTCAAAGCATAACTCCGAGTAACACCTGGTTACATCCGCTAGTTATGAATAAGTTATAATTTCCTTGTATTTTCCACGACATTTACGAAATTTTTGAATGGTTAATGTATCTTGTACACATATGCTATGAACTTTAAACGCTAGGCTTATGAAGTATTCCTGTTCTCGTGTTGTTTTCTTTAGTATAGTTTTTACTTTGAAATCATGACTTCTTACTGGATCAAAATTCATGAATGCATTTCATAGAGAATATGTACAAAATCATAATTATTGTGTATCTTTTTGTTTCAGTGTTATAAAATCTGTTGGGTACTACAACAGATAGTTGTAGCTATCTTGGACCTACAGTTAAATTATAAAAAATTATAAAAAATGTACTTATAAAATGCATGCATTTTATATACAAACATATGCACATAAAGTTGAAGCCAATCAAGCATGTGAAAAACATAATTTATTGTTAAAGTGAAACTGAATATGAAAAAAAATTTAAAAAATTGCCTGCATATAAAACTCAAAAAAGGCACCAACAAAAAAAAAAAAACATGCAGCAACGAATACGAAAACTTATCAACGTACATATGTAGATTTATAATAAAAATAACTATAGTATAAAGAAGTGTGAACTTTGCCTGCGGTGGCAACACGCAATATGCCAACACATCTATATGCTTGCCGACACGACAACTCACACTCACACACACACACACTTTTGACAGCCGGATTTTACACTTCAATAAAATGAGGCGCATATATATTTAAAAAAAAAAACACAACAACAAAAACCTGCTATGAACAAAAGTACAACAATAACAATCTGCAAATTCATTTGCCAAAATAAATACAATTTCAAAAGTATTTTCTCGTTTTTTTTTTTTTTTGTTTTTTTTGTGATATGTTCAAGTTTGTTTTTATTTATTCATATTGTTCCATATAAATGCAAATTTTGCACAGTTTTTTATTATAATTTTTTTTATTTGTTTTTGTTTTTCTTCTTTTTCCATACATGGAGCTACCTACATTTGTTCGATAATTGATTTTTATTTATAAACGGAAATGTAAAATCATCTTGAGGCCTAAAAAATATATTGTTGGCAGCCAACATCTGTTGGCCTTAAATAAGCATATAATAAACATACAATCAGTGATTTTTGTTATGCTACTTTTAGGCGCAATTTACGAGCTGAATTATTTGAAAAAAAAAAAAATGTCCTTAAGCAGTAATGTTATATTTGCTTTTCAAAATCGGTTACTTTATATATTAAACAAAATTTGAGAAAAAAAAATATGCTGCAGCAGTTGTCGAAGAAGGAAAATTTAAATGCGCTATGTTGAAGGATGAAAAAGAAATAACTGTTGCATATGTTTAGGGTTTTGAAATTAGATATTCTATTCATATATTTGCAAGTAAAGCATATGTTAAAAATTTTATAAAAATCAAAATTATCTACAGAAAAAACGTGCGTATAATTTTCACAATATTCTAAAAATGTATAACAAAATTTTAAACTGAGATTGTTATACAAGAAACTTTGACTTAGCTTAGATTTCAATTTAAGTTTGCGTAAATTTTATGTAAATCGCTCTTAAGGTACTATTACAGTGTGAAGCTATTAAAAACAACACATTTTTTATTAATTTTTTTTACATAGTATTATACAATTATTTAATTCAAATTGATTTACATTATGAACAGTTAAAGTTGAAGATATAAAAAAAATGTTTTTTTTTGTTTTTGTATTTGTTGTTTATTTTCTAGATGACGTTGAAGTTGACGTATTTAAAAAAAGGTTGTAAGTTGGTTTCTCGTCTCCAGCACTTCCAAGGCATCGGAAAGTAAAAAATCAAAGTGCATTCTTTAGTAAAAGGTTGTAGTTGAGCACTCTACCTACGCAAATAAAAAAACAAAAACAACAAAAAAAATGGCATGAGTTGAAAAACAAATTTACACAAAACCCCTCTTTTTAGCAGAAATTCTTAGCCGTAAAAAACAAAATATAAAAGTTTCTCGGCTTTTTATAGGTAGAGTGCTTAACAGAGTCTATGAATATTACAATGAACCAAGATTCATCGAAATCCATCAAGCAGAACTCGAGATATCTTAGAAACCAATTCGAAAAAACTTGATTCGAGAAAAACGCGATTAAATTTTCTTCTATGAACGATTATATATGAAGAAATGGGCGACATACGAATATAATGTATGCTATATCTTTTGTTTTATGCGATATTTTTTTCTTAAATTTCATATACGCATTCTTAAGGCCTTACGGAACCAGATTCTAAAAAAAAACAAAAAATTATTTTTAATTTTTACACACTGTAATAGTACCTTAAATACGAACACAATAAGTTGCACTCAGCACTTTATACTCATAATTACTGCCATAGTCGGTTGTAAAGAAATAGCTACTAACATGTTTTTAAATTTCTTCACCAACGCATTTTGTTGCTGCCCGAGATTTCATCTGCTACACTGAGCACATTTTATTTTTTAATGAGCAAAATTTTTTCATATACCAACATTAATTTTCAACATCCGTTCGGAAATGAGCATTTAATGAAATTAACGCAGTTGTTAACCGCAATGAAAAAATTAAAAAAAAAAAATAAAAAAATATAAAACAAACTATAAAAAGATTAAAAACTGCACAAAATTCGATTTTTTGCCACATTAAAATCGAGTTGCGGATTAATAATTTAATTAGGTATAATAAAAAAACAAAAACAAAAAAAAACAAAATTTCACAAATTTTTTCTCTTCTTGGTTTTGTGAATAGAACAAAAATGAAATGAATTAATTAATTTATTATTGTTATTATTATTATTATCCAAGCATTCAAGCATGCATTTATTTGTGCATTTAAGCCAGTCAAGCATGACACTCACTGAAACACAAACGCATAGATACTGTCACACGCACACTCACATGCGTGCATCAAATGACTGCATCTATGAACAATATCCGGCTCAGGCAATGATGCGTTATATCGAGAATAGTTTTATATAAAGAATAAAGCATAGAAATTGAAATCAGCGCAATGCTTTAACCCTCACTTTGGCACTATTTACATATGTAAATATCCCAATTTTAAATTTGCCATAACTCCTTTCTTTTTTATGCGATTTGAATATGGCTTGGACTCTGTGGCTATTTTTTGGTTTTCTTTCTGAAAATTCAAAAGTTGTTTTGAATTTTAGAATTTTCTGATACTTTTTGGAAATTTTTAATTTTTATAACGTAGTTTGGTACATATTTACATATGTAAATATTTTGTATTTTAAAGGCTTTTATGGTGTTTTAACGCATTTTTTTAATTAAATATAGAAAAAAATGATAAGGAAAAACTCTTCACATTTTTTTATATATACATATTCGTATTTGATAGCTTATATTGGGAAAATATTAATGAACAAAAATTTTTGGTTCGCTGGCACAACAATATGTCATGTTTTGATATTGTAGCTGAAAGTACTAATTTAATGCAAAAAGTATATTTTTTGTTGAAATTGGTTTTTGTTTATTCATTGGAACTATAAATTTTTTTCAATTTGATCTTCATACTTACATTTTGGTTATTTCGTAAAGAGCTGGACCGTCAAGTGTGCATAATATGTAAAACGCTATATCGTAGGAAATAATGCATGGATTTCAATGGTTAATAATTCTTTGAAATGGTTACAAAAAAACCTTTCTTTTGATACCCATAAAGCTAGATATTGTTTGAAAAAAAAATATGACTTTTCCAGGCCCATTTTCCCAATTTCCGAACCCTATAACTTCTAAACCACTTGAGAGCGGTGTGTAAATTTTTCCGGAATTGGACTTAGAAGGTGTTAATACATATATTCCACCTAAAAAATCATGTAAATTTTGAGGTTCTGTTTGTCTTTAATGATGACAAAAAAAAATATTTACAAATGTAAATATGTGCCAGATTACGTAGTAAAAGATTGGTGCCAAAGTGAGGGTTAATTAATTAATTATCAAAATCACTAGTTAACAATTAATATCAAAACAACACAAAACATGTTGGCGTCAAGCTGATAAGCTCTATAGGGGCATTCCATCGTGACGTACACGACATTTGTACGACTTTTTCTATGTTTTAAAGGAGCTTGCTAAATATTCAAGTAATTATTCATTATTCTTTTGCATTATATTAATAATTTAAGACCTCTTACACTTTTAGAAATAAGTTTAAGCAAATTTCTCTTGATGGTTAAAAGAAAAAAAACGATCAAATGTTGGGTGACGTACACGACAATGAATCAACCAGTTTTAATGCTATAACGTTTTATCACGAAAATTCAGCTAAACCGTAAATGCAAAAACAAAATATGGATATAATAATAAAAATATGCATTTTGAAGATAACTATACAAATTCAAATTCAGAAATTAAACTTAAAGAAAATGTGAAAATTTATGAAAAGCAAGCGTGACGTACACGACATACTGTGTGACGTAAGCGACACGTACGAATTTAAACTACTTTATTGGTGTTTTTTACTTTGAATATTGGTGTTTCGGCATTCATGTTGTATTCTTGAGTGTGAATTTCGTCTCCAATGTACTGCAGAATGCGAAAGTTTATATGTCGGAGAGGGGTTGCATAGGCATCCATAGGGATTTCTCATTGGCCTGTCACTATTACAAAAACTCTGTATCTCGGTTAATATTGACACTATGGTACTGAAATTGAAATGATATGGGGTAGGGAGATTCAATACAACGCACGATGAAAAAGTGGGATGAATTATACATAGGGCGTGGCACTTTTAAAAAATTATTGTTTTTCGATTAATATTCATTCAAGGGTTCTGAAATTCGGTAAAGGTGTAGGTAGAATTTTTACAAATCACGATTAAGAAAGTTGGTGGGACTCACATGGGGGCGTGTCACTATTAGAAAAACTCTGTAAGTTTGTTTATATTGTTTCAAGGATAGCTATTTGGTACATTGATACATTTTTCCAAATATCTCTAAAACTGCCAAAGATTGAGATAAAAATATATATTTTTGATAAAAAGTTTTCTGTAAAGTTTTTATAAAGAGTTTTATACCATATAAAAAAACAATTTTGAAAATTTAAGAGAGGATAAAAAGTTACAGTCTCAAAATATGTTAAAATTTTAATATATTTCAGCTTTCAAGGAACATATTTCGCAAACTAAAGAAGGTAATTCAACTTTGGGTTCACAAATTGAAATAACTTATATTGTAAATATAAAAAATTTAAATACGATCGAAATCCGTCCCCGCATTTAAAAGATATAGTGCAATTATTGAAAAAAATACAAGTTTTTAGATTTTTGCCTATAACTCCTAAGTTCGAACTGATGATGAAAAACGAATACCATTTTTAAAATCTGCGTTTATAATTCATCTAGAATTGATAGCACTTTATTCTGCAACTTTTGTTGTTTTTCCATATTGTCCTTACGCAAAAACTTCCATTAACTGTGTGACGTACGCGACAAATAATTAACTGCTAATTTTAAATACATTAAAAATGAAAAAGTCTGGAGATTCAGTAGTTTTACAATTGTTGACACTTTGTCTGTTTAGTAGTGATTTGAAAAAATTCCACCTTCACTCTTACTCTAGTGATGACAATATATATCTTTTAAGCGTGACGTTCACGACATCGATTTACCAATTATAATGTTATCGATTTTAATCAAATGAAACAATTCCTTGGAGAAATGAAGGTTGTGATAGTAACAACACGATATGCGGTATTGGATAAAATCAATTACATAACAATTAGTTACGTATATAAAAGGAAAAATTGAGAAAAACTTTGAGTTACTTTTTAGCATTTATCTCTTTGACGATATCATAAGTATATATATATATATTTATTATTGCAGTGATGAGCCAGAAAAAAGATATTGTACCATTAGGGACTTAACTCATGTAGGTTCACTGCCCTGTTGTTAAAAATTAGAAATTTTGCTTTTTTTTTTTTTTGCTTAAATATACCGCTTTTCGTGGAATGCCCCTATAGAGAATAACTTATATCCCAGTTGTAAATAAGGAGTAGCAGAAATTTAAGCCAATAGCATCAATCTTTAGAGTCAAAAATGTGCGATGAAAAGTAATCAGTTGTAAGCTACATTGACAAGAAAAAAAGTTTAAATATTGTACCATCAGTTGTTATAGAAATTATAAGCTTATAAAATGTTTTAATTTACATTAAAATCAATTGCATAACTATTCTTACATATTCATTATACATATCATACCTAACCCTTCACACCTTAACTGTCTTAACATACTCTTCATATCGTTTCCATCATACTAGGTCCACAGCCTAGGTGAGCTGTTCGCGTTTCAAATAAGGAAAATTCGAATTGAATTATTATCATAAAATAATAGTAAGAAGTCACGAAAATTGCTTCTTACCAGGCATGCACGTTAACGTTAATTTTAACGGTAACCGAAATATTTTTTTTGTTTCGTTGAAACGAAATAAAAAAATAACGTTAATTCAAAAAACGAAAAATATTTATTTCGTTTCGGAGAAAACGATATAAAATTTTTTCGTTTTTTTCCCAATCAACCGTTGAAAATAACGTTAATTTCAACAAAAAAATTTCGTTTTTTTTTGTATCAGAAGAAATTTTTTTTAGCATAGGAGAAAATTATAGAAAATTTTTCGTTTTTCAACGAAACGAAATTTGCTTTGATAAATTTTTAACGTTATTTAAAAAACGAAATAATTTTGATAATTTATTTTTCGGTTTCAACGAAACGAAAAAATTTTGTTGATTTCGTTGTGCATGTCTGCTTTTTACTCATTATGAATAAATTTAATCCATAAAAAACTTTGTCAATTATGAATGCCATCGTTAAAGTGGTTACGGAGATAGATATTCCAAATATTTCTTAGAACCTTAATAGCTATAAATTTAAATTAAAGTAAAATTTTTTATAAATCACTAGCGGTGTAACCCGGTGTTACTCGGGGTTGTGCCTCGAGCACAGATAAAGGACAATTTTCAAAACTGCTCTCATTTTAACATTTTTTAAATTATCAATTAAATTTCAAAATTTTTAAAATTATTGTTGTTTGGGGTTTTGCCCCCCTCTTTCCGTCGAAAGTGTTTAGTCAAATTTCCGTATAACTGTATTTGCCAGACATGATTAAAAAAAAATTACATCTTCAACGTCTTGATCTGACATCTGGTTTCTGAGGAAAATGGTCACACACACTCAAAAAACAAACACATATCTTTCTCCGGTGAAAAATTTATCTATATTCGATAATAGCAATTTTCTCTTTTTCAAATAAAATTTTCTTCACTTAGAATAAATTTCCACATTTTAGAAGAAATATTTCTTAACTTCTAGGAAATGGAAATATTTCAACGTCTCTTATAGTGATAAATATTTTTCTCACACAAAAAAAATTCTCATTTAAAGAGAAAAATTTATTGAAAATGAAAAATGTTTCCTATATTTTGATAAAAAATTCACTATGAGAAGTATTTTCTTCAATAAAAACAAATGTTTTCTCAAAAAATAAAAAGTCTTTTCCTCTAAAAACGATATATTTTTATATATTTATATCTTTTTCATAAAAGCTTTTTTATTATTTTAAGATAATTTTTAGGATCGTATTTAGAGAAAGGCATTCCCTGGAGCAAAGTCTAGATAGATTTTAGACTAAAGACCATGCCTTTTTTATCATATTCCGAGAAAATTTTTTCTGAGTGCAGTTTGAAAAGTCATTTCGAGAAAAACGCGTTTAAAGTTTTACTTAGCATGCATTTAATATGCAATTTTATGTCAAAAAAATCTAATTTTAAAAAATCCTTTTATCATCGATTCGATTTTTGGATTGTTTTCGTTCAACTTCGGTTTTGGTCGATACTGTTGGGTTAATTTTGGTTTATCTTCATATAGCTTCTGCTCGCCTTCGTTAAACTTCTTGTTCGATCAACTTCGGTTTTGGTCGATACTGTTGGGTAAATTTTGGTTTATCTTCATATAGCTTCTGCTTGCATTCGTTACACTTCTTTTTATTCATTAGTCTTTGGTTCTTGACTTCGTTTGCCTTCGGCTCATTACTTGATTTTTGTCGAAAGAACTTTAAGAATCATAGGATCTATTTCAGTAACAGATACAAATGCTTACCAAGTTTCATCAAAATCGGTTCATCTGTTTTGAAGTGAATGAGACAGACAAAGTTGATTGAATAAAGCGCCCTCTCACGGAAGTTTTCTGAAAATAGTATTAATTCTGTTGCAGGGTCGGGTTATTTCACGTACCAAATTTTAGAAAAATCGGTCAAGTCATTTAAGAGTTATTGAGTCTTAACAATGCACTACTCAAAGCGCCCTCTTGCGGAAGTCTTTGGAATTTTTTATATTTTATGTTTTATCTTGGGTGCAGTTGAACGTTCATTTCAAATTTCATTGAAATCGGTCTAGGCGTTTAGGAGTAATTGAGTCTTAAAAACGCACTACCTTTGAAAAATGAATTCGAGAAGCAAACGCTGTCTTGCTATTATAATTTTGGACCAACTCTTAAGTTCAACTGTTTGCGATGAAACCTTTGTAAGTATCCCCTACAGTTTAACTGTATTCACGGAGAGTAGTTCGAGCTGAAAACATTAAAATAATTTTGGGAGCGATTCTGAGCTAAACCATAATATGCTTGATATCAAGCCCTAATGTGACTGTTTATTAAAAAAATTAACACGTCCATTTCATTAAAAAATGTATATGCCCACATGAGTTCAATATAAGAAATTTTTGGCTTGTTTATCAAAAAAAAAAAACAAAACTCGTGTGTAGCAACATACATGTGGTAGAAGTGAAACTTCCTTAAAAGTAAAAAATAAGAGCGATTTTAGTGTGAAATAGAAAGAGAAAGTATCTGAAAAGAAATTCAATCAACACAAAATGGAATAATATTCTGTTTATTCAATATTTATATCCAGGAACCGAACCATTTATGGTTTTTATCGAAAGTGTCACATAAACACTGTTATCTTTTAACTTTTATTTTTTCCGACATAAATAAATGTTATTTTGTGCCTTATATTTTGTTGAGTAAAAATAACAGTTACTTTTGATTTTTGTCGGTACAAAAATAACAGTTTTTTCTGTAGTTTATTTTTTCGGTCAAAATTATCATGCAATTTGTAGTTTTTCAAAGGCCATTTTACCGAATAAAAAACTTTTGCTTTATTATTTTCATCTTATCGGTGAGACATTTTACACATGGTGTCAACATCTGTTAAGCGGCCTTTAAAAAAAACACAAATTGCATAATATTTTTGATCAAAAAAATAAAAGTCACAAAATAATTGCTTCTTTTGACTGATAAAAATAAAGTAAAAAGTAATCTTTATTTTTCACCGAAAAAAATACAAGGCAAAAAATAACAGTTAGCTTTTAATTTCTAAAGAATCAGTCGAAAATTTAAAAGCACTTTCGTGAGCTGAGTTGCAGACCTATCTGCGGTTGCATTCTTAAGAGCTCTCTGCTGCTGTTTAAGGTACCTTTATTAGCTTAGGGACATTTTTTGGCAAGGCAAAACGATTCGGCAGTCTTAATTATTTCACTTTAGCACTTTTTGCTTTTAATTTTATATCGTATTAACTGTTTTGCATGTTGTCAATCACCTTTCAAGTTTTTGATAACAATCAACGTTATGATATGCTCTTTCAAATTAAGCTTTAAGCTAGGATTCGATATTCCACAAAAAAAATATGCACAATTCTTTTATTTTGTTACGTAATGTACAGCATTCCAATCATACAGAAATAAAATTTTCGTGCATACTCGTAGGATGAAAATCAAATGGTACAGTACGGATCAAAACGCGTTCTGGAGATATGGTGTGTGTCTGTGGAATGCAAGACACGGACTAAAACCCGTTCAGTCCGCCACGTATGTGGCGTAGTGATAGAGCTTCTGACTCTAATGGGATAATTAATAGAAAGTCTGCGTTCTATTCCCGTTGATGACGATAATTTTTTGAAAATTTTCATATGAATTCAAAACCTTAGCCTACACGCAGAAAAAAAAAAAATATATTTACCACAAACATAATAAGAGAAGTCATCCAGAAACTATTATGTTTGAAAACTTATTGAGAGCAAACAAGTTTATTTTTACTAGAAACATGTTTCTACTTTACGGTTACCATAAAAAGTTTGCGTAATCAAGTTACTTTGTTACGATTTATATATTATGTTCACTAGCAACTATGCTAATTTGATGCAATAAATATATTATGTTTACGGTGACCAGTTTTGAGGCAACTAAGTTCATAGTAAACTAAGTATACAATTAAATCGCGAGCAAAATTTTTTATTTTTTGGTTCAGTTGGTTGAGCGCTAGTTAATTTGATTTGAATTTTAATATCCCAGGTTCAATTCTCAAGCCAAACCGAGCTCTTATTTTATTCTATTTTTATTAAAATTTATACAAGCAAATACTTAAAGGAAAAATTGCAATTGACATATTTTGCATCACCGGGATTTGAACACGGACCGTCGCTTATCATAGTCCAACACACTAACCATTATGCCAATCGCCAGATGGCGTGTGATTGAAAAAAATTCAAACAAAACAAGCGAAGCGAACACGAATATTGCATGAACATATACAGTTGTATACGATTATGTTATATGTTTCTGACAAATATGATATGCTCATGGCAAAAAAATTACTGTTTTTGTTTTACTATTTTTTTTTTCACATCTTTCAAAATATGTTTACTGGCATAAGAAGCAAATATTGAAATGATTGTCATGAAAATAGCAACATGAATAACAAACAATGTATGATCAGAATTGTTATTTATATTTACAGCAAAGGGAAATATGTTTGCTACAATCAAAGTCGAAAAATGTCATTATTCCGCGTGTTTAATCCGGAATTGAAAATTTTCTTCCAAATGGGATCATTTTGACATTTCTTTGCAAGTGAGGTGGTGATGGTAGCTCAGGTTATGGCAACTACAAGCAGCAGTTTAAAAATCCTGACTCCACTGATGGATATCTTTTCGTTTTAAGTTTGTGTCCTCAAGAAAAAGTTTATTGATAGAGGTTTGCAAAACAGGATATGGGACCACTCATGACGAAAACACAGCTAGAAGATTTTTTAAAGATCACAAAAACAAAACAGCTAGTATAACTGAAATAGATGAAGCATTAATAAAAAACTTTAAAATCATCCTTAGCTGTTTATCATTGGGAAAGGAAATTAAATTATCATTATTTGAAAGTTGCCTTGAAGAAACTCGGAACAGATATTTTAGTTTGTATGGCTGGTATTGCCTAGCAGGCAGCGTACACAAAATTCTCTTCCACGATTTTGAAGTTATAAAAATTTGTATTGTTTCAATTGGTGATTTGTCAAAGGAAGCATAGGAAGCTCGAAACAAAGACTGTAGACGATTTCGTTTAAGCAATACAAGGAAGTCATCCAGAGTTGAAAAAAAAACCTGGGATCTTCTGAATAGGTTATTAATCTCATCCGATCCTTTGATCAATTCACACCGTAAAAAACCCTTGACAAAGCACAAGTTTTTATCACCTGATATGCAGAAATAGCTCTGGATGATATTTTTTTATTTTATAATATAGTTTTGCATATTGTGCCCATTTAATTTCTATAATACTAGTTATAGAAAATAACATTTTTCAAATAAAAATTAAAATCAATAAAAAGGTCAAAATCATAAAAACATGTATTGTTAAAATTGCATTTAAGTTAGTGAAAAATTGAAGAAAAATAATTAAGAAACACAATTTTTAATAAGATTTAACGAAAAATCATTATTTCATAAGGAAAAACCTAAGTAAGCTGACCTCTAAGCTTAAAAAATGAGTTTTTTTTCCAAAATATTTGAAGTTGGGCTTTGAAAATATATATTTTATTCCTTCGAAAGGTTATGTTGCAGAGATGTGCAAAATGTATATATAAATGATATATCTGATAGAGGGGGGTTCCCAACCTTCGAAGAGAGAAATTAAATTTTTGAGAAAAAACCGCTTTTTGATTAATATTTAATTTAATTGGGGGAGAATATTTGAGTTATCGAATTTGTTTTTTTTTTTTAAACTAACATTTTTTTAAAAAAATGTAGTTTTATCCATTCGTCAATTGTAAAACTTGTAAAAAAATGTGTTTTGAATTTAAAAATTTGACTTTCGATGTGAATATCTTGGTCGGATTTTAACGGTTTTTCAATTCTTCTAATTTTTTCTAAAAGTTTGTTTAATTTTCTTTCAAATGTAATAAAAATGACTGCAAAGTTTTAACCAAAAGTATTTTAGATGAATTTTCTTAATATTGTCGTTAGTTATTTAGCGTGTGTTTAAACCAAATGCCAAGAGAGAGATAAAAACTTTCTCAAATTGAATATTCTAAATTGGAAAGCCAATATCTCCGCCATCTGAGAATAGACTTTATTTATTTTTTTTTTTTTTGTATTTAAGTCTTATCAGTTAACTTCAAAAAAACTATTGAAAATAATAGCGTTTTTTGTTTGTTTATATTTAAATTATTCCTTTTAAAAAAGACCACAAAATTTGATTTATTCTTAAAATATGAGGTAAAAATAATTTTTGTTGTAAAAAAAACAAAAACTCAAAATTGCATATTTGATTTTTTTTCAAAGTCAATACCGAAGTTTAGGTGAATTTTTTTGTCTTGACACTAAATTAATAAACTGTTCGTGCCATCAAAAAATTAAGGTTACTAGCAGGAAAATCATAAAAATCTTCTTCTAATTTCAAAACCTCAACTTTGTGAATGAATAACTCATCAGATAAGAAAATTATTTTTTTTATTTAAATTTTATAATAAAAAACATTAATTTTAAATTAAGTCCACGTCCTTCAAAGTGCTTTTTGGCTTAAATTAGTTTTGATATGGATTTTTTAAAAAAACTTTACATATTTGATTGATCTTTAAAAAAGAACCAATTAATGCAATTTTTATTAATTATTTTTTAATTAAAAATTTTGAATTTTACCCTACATTAATGTACTTTAATAGATATTGTTTTAAATACCAGATGTTAAGCACAAAAGTAAAAATTTCTTGAATATTAAATTTACACAAGGGTACCCCTTATTAAGTTTTCAAATTTAAAAACAAAAAATATTTAGCATAATTCTTATCTCTTCACACATTTTTACATTAAACCATATTAATGAGAGGTAATAATACAAATTTTGAATTAGAACAAAATTGATAAAAAATTACAGGGAGTGGTACTGTTTAAAGATCTATCATTTATTTAATGTTTTTTTAAGAAATTGATAACAAACCGAATTTAAGCTGAAAATTTCTTCGAAGGAAGTGAACTTATTTTTAAATTAATGTTTTTTATTATAAAATTTTTAATTTTTATTTATTTATTTAAAATTTAATTTTTATTATTAAATTCACAATATTGAGGTTTTAAATTAGAAGAAGATTTTTATAATTTTTCCTGCTAAAGATCAATCAAAGATTTTTGTTTGAAGAAATATGAATAAATACATTCCATTTCTTTTGCATATCTTAAAAATGTCCATATTTGGTATTTTGGATGATTTAAACTATTGTTAATTGGTGCATTGAGACTAACAAGAAAAAAGCACACATTTTGTATTGAAGCCCTATGAAATGTCAACTTTTCCGATAAAATATTTAAACATGAGAATAGGCCATAAAAAATAAAATTTTTGATACCCATATTGGTTACTTTTAATGTAATGAAATTTTTTCTTTAAGGAAAATAAATGCATTTCAATAAAACAAAAAATTTTACTGTAAACAGTAACAAATTTAAAAAAAACAAAAAAAAAGGTAAGTTTACAAATTGTCTTTAATCTAACATTAATTGATATGAAATAATTGTGTCGACATACAAATTTGATATCGACTAAACGTTACTAAAAATTACAACAACAATATTACAACAAAATTTTCTTGTAAAAGAATTGATGCCATCATGTGTGGTTTTGTAAGAGCTTTTGTTTGGTACAAAATTTGTAAATGTTTCCATGGAAAATAGTGATATTATAGCAAAAAAACGAAATTTTCGCTGATTTTTGAACGCGAGTTTGAAACCCTGAATCATCGATTGAGCACGTATAAAAAAATAAGTCAACCTTAGATTTTTGTCTTCTATCACGTATCCGAAAATCATTCAAATCAGAGACTGTCCTCTGGGGACCTTTCCTTGTAAGTTTAATAAACTAAGGAACGAACTGTTTTTCAGTGCGGGTTTAACCTCTAGTCAAATTAAACCGAGGTTAACTCACCAAAATTGAACGTTTAAGATCGGTTTAAGCAAAAAAAAAAAAACACATCATATGATAATTTAAGTCAATTCAACTTAAACGAATGCTACAATATCTAGTTAAACATAGTTTTAACGTCCTTTTTTGGTGAGTTAAGCTTGGTTTAATTTGACTCGAGTTTAAACCCGCAATGAAATACTGGCCTTAAGTGTTTAGTATTTGAAAACAAATTCGGGATTTTCGTTAAATTTTATTTTAAACTTGTTTTTTTTTGGATTTTGTTGTTCTAGTATTTTGTTCACTCTGAATTTGTTTTTTTTCGATTTCTCAAAAGTTCATCAGAGTATCTGTTCAATTTTTTAAACATACAACTTATTTTTAACTGGGTTCAAAAGTTTTTTGCTGCTGACAACAGCTAATTTTTCTGTGTTTCTATTAAAATCGAAAAAAATTTAAATTAAATTGTGTTGAGTTTTGTTTTTTAGCTATGTTTTCTATGTTTCTATTAAAATCGAAACAAATTTAATTTCAATTGCATTTCGATTGATTTTTTTTGCTCTAAAAAAAAAAAAAACTATTACAACAATTAAAAAACTATGTTGAACAATGTATTTAAATATTTAAATCAATTAAGCGAACTATCGGCCATTGTTTGACATTCGAATTACATAAATTATTAAAACAACAAGCAGTATGTGTAGAGTACATTTTTAGTATTATTTCGACTAACAATAGAAAGCATGTCAACAGTTGAAGTATGCTTTTTTTTTCAAACAAATAACAACACAAAACTGATGATTTGGCATTAATTTAAAATGCAAACTAAAATAATGAAATTTGCTACTTTTTGAGTTAACAAAACAATTAAGTATTTTTGTTTTTAATGCATCATAGTTTGCAGTGTACTACTGTCATGAAAAGAATTATTGAGACAAAACAAGCTTCTTAGGCTTATCTGCTTTTACGTTCAAACTCTAGCCGACTGAGTTAAGCTTTAAGCTGTTTATAAATTAAAACATTGCAACTGTTCCGTTTGTTAATCGATTTGTGAGACACTAGAAAGCCGTTTAGGGCAATCAACATGTTTAAATGTCAAAGTTTATCTATTCTGCCCACTCAATCTGCAGACCGTTCTATGGCCTTGTCTACCATTCCACCTACCTATTTGCTGTGCCTATCTGACAATCGGCTTGTCAATTTTTGTCTCTTGATGAAAAAATGCTGCCCATTTGTCTGCATTTTGGTTTATCTGTATGTTTTGTCTGTCTATCTGTCTGTTTGCCGCACATAAAATTATATCCTTCCATATTATTTTGTACTATAAATTATAGCTCAACGAATCCTTTTGTAATGCGAGTCCTTTTGATTGCCTTAACGAGCATTGTGTACGCAAGGATTTTCTCTTAATCACCTACAATTAATTAATGTTAGCAACAGAGTTATGTCAATAAATTTTCGTACAAATATCCTGGCAGCCAAAACAACAGCACAAGGCTTTTCGTAGACCAACAACAAGATTATTGCTGTTGATTTTGTTGTTGAAAACAGTCAGCATCAGCAGCAGCGTTCAGGATTAATGCGTGCATGATAAGCTAGGATATGCCACCACGCGCAAATCGGTTGACCGCAGCGCTGAGTGACCCAGCAAGCAAAAGTCGTACAACGGCAGCGCCCAGCCAGGCAAATATGGAACGGTGTGATAGGCTCGTGGCTTGGCTTCACTTGCGACTGCGTTTGCTTTAGCTTGGGCAGAGTGCAATTTTAATAAGACACAATAACAACAACAACTACAACAAAAACATCGCTGCTGATGTTGATAATTATAATCAGCATGCCCAACAACAATAAAAACAACTACAACAACCTACGCGCCATTATGACCGCAACTCCGCGCATCAACATCATCATCATCATCAACAGCACCATCGTCATCGTCATCATCATCAACGTCATCAACGTTTTGGCATTGTTTTAAGTCGTCAACATCGTTTCATCATTTCCGGCATTAAACGTGACTTCAATTCATTCTCATGGAAAATCCGTCAAATTAGATGGCGGTTGGCTTTAAGCTTCAGCTGGATTTAAGCTTCAGGCTCTGCTGAGGCATGTCAGAGGAATATCCCAACAAGCCGGATTTGTTGGCATGGTTAAAGCAGCATTTTATGAGCAAAGCCATTTATATTGTTGTTGTGCATTATGTTGACTTAAAATTCTTCATAATGCTTGAAATAAAATTTTTTAATATCTTTAAAATGAGCAAATTTTACATCTCATTATGCGAGATGTTGTGCCTTTGTGCGTTGAAAATACTAAATTGCTTAAGTTGTTTAAAAATTATGCCGAAATAGAAACTTTGTATGAATTATGAATACAATTGAAGGGCTTATTGCAGAAACATGATATGCCACATAAAAAATATTTCGAAATAATCGACTTTAAAGTTTTGAAAAAATGTATATTTGTATGAAATCATTAAAATGCTTACAAGAACTATTACGTATACGGCCAAAATTGATCGGGTAATGGTCGCAATATTTTCAGTGGATATTGATAATGCATCAAGGAACGTAATGAACATAAAATATGAACTTTTAAAGCAGTGCGGCATATCATGCTTTTGCAATAAGCCCTTCAATTGTTTTCTATTGAATTCATTAAACATTTTAATTCTATGCAAATTTTAAAGTCTTATAATGACTTTAAAATAAAACGAAAATAAATGTATGTACTGTTAAAAGCAAAAGTCCTGAAAATATGACTAGTTTTTTTGTCAGCTTGCGAAGCTCGAAAAAAATAAGACGCCTGGCTAAGACTGCAAAAAAAAACCGCCTGGTTTTAAGACTGCAGCCTCTTCCAGCAAGAACGAAAATTGGTATCTAGTAAGAGATATCCAGAGTACACTGATGTTGTGGAGGGAACACTTCTCCAAACATTTAAATGGCGACTCTGACAACAATTCCACCAATAAAAACTATATTCCGAACACCCCAATTATGGATGACAGCGTTATAGTTCTGATGATCAACTATAACGAGGTCTTTACAGTTTTAGCTCGGCTTAAACACAACAAAGCCGCAGGAACAGGTGGCTTACCGACTGTTTAAAGACGGCCTTGTTTAAAGAAAGGCGTTCTCACTATTTGCTCCAACTGCCGTGAGAAAAGCTTACTTAATATCGCAAATAACGTCTTGTCCAACGTGCAATTGAGCGGACCTTATCACTGGTGCTCCAAACAAGGAAAGTTCAACATCGACCAGATATTTACGCTCTGACAAATCTTGGAGAAGACTCAAACTGACACGCACCATTTTTTTTTTCGATTTTCAAGCCGCCTTCGGCAGTTCTATAAGGAATCACCGTTATTTCAGTATGTCTGACATAAGAACGCCTGCAAAAATAATACGTCTTTGCAGAATGACAATAAAATATCAATGGAATGGGAAGGCCCTCTTACCTTTGAGGTACCAGACAAGTGATTCTTTGTCGAATGACTTTTTCAATAAAATGATGGAGACCATCTACAGAGCTCTTGATCTGAGAAGTAGTGAGATATCAACAACATTGACCATAATACGCGTGCAGTCAGTCGAGGTTGATTTTGCAGTGAAGACAGAGAAGATAAAAAACTTTGTGTCGACAACTACGAAATCCCCGCAACTTGAAAACCACGATGCTGTTGCCAACATCTCCATCGAGGATGTACAAAATTTAATTTATCTAGGATGCAACGAGAGATCCACTCACGATATAAGCTTAAAAACACACAAACGCTTACTAAGACCACAACATGCGCTACTTTGGGTTCAAAACTCACGCTCTATCTAAGTCAATAATCATGCCCATCCTACCAACTAGAGCACAAACGAAGACATTGAGCAGCTCAGATTAATGGACTTTTGTATAGTACGATCTTTATCAATTAATCTTAAATCTTAAATCTTAAATCTTAAATCTTAAATCTTAAATCTTAAATCTTAAATCTTAAATCTTAAATCTTAAATCTTAAATCTTAAATCTTAAATCTTAAATCTTAAATCTTAAATCTTAAATCTTAAATCTTAAATCTTAAATCTTAAATCTTAAATCTTAAATCTTAAATCTTAAATCTTAAATCTTAAATCTTAAATCTTAAATCTTAAATCTTAAATCTTAAATCTTAAATCTTTAATCTTAAATCTTTAATCTTAAATCTTAAATCTTAAATCTTAAATCTTAAATCTTAAATCTTAAATCTTAAATCTTAAATCTTAAATCTTAAATCTTAAATCTTAAATCTTAAATCTTAAATCTTAAATCTTAAATCTTAAATCTTAAATCTTAAATCTTAAATCTTAAATCTTAAATCTTAAATCTTAAATCTTAAATCTTAAATCTTAAATCTTAAATCTTAAATCTTAAATCTTAAATCTTAAATCTTAAATCTTAAATATTAAATATTAAATATTAAATATTAAATCTTATATCTTAAATCTTAAATCTTAAATCTTAAATCTTAAATCTTAAATCTTAAATCTTAAATCTTAAATCTTAAATCTTAAATCTTAAATCTTAAATCTTAAATCTTAAATCTTAAATCTTAAATCTTAAATCTTAAATCTTAAATCTTAAATCTTAAATCTTAAATCTTAAATCTTAAATCTTAAATCTTAAATCTTAAATCTTAAATCTTAAATCTTAAATCTTAAATCTTAAATCTTAAATCTTAAATCTTAAATCTTAAATCTTAAATCTTAAATCTTAAATCTTAAATCTTAAATCTTAAATCTTAAATCTTAAATCTTAAATCTTAAATCTTAAATCTTAAATCTTAAATCTTAAATCTTAAATCTTAAATCTTAAATCTTAAATCTTAAATCTTAAATCTTAAATCTTAAATCTTAAATCTTAAATCTTAAATCTTAAATCTTAAATCTTAAATCTTAAATCTTAAATCTTAAATCTTAAATCTTAAATCTTAAATCTTAAATCTTAAATCTTAAATCTTAAATCTTAAATCTTAAATCTTAAATCTTAAATCTTAAATCTTAAATCTTAAATCTTAAATCTTAAATCTTAAATCTTAAATCTTAAATCTTAAATCTTAAATCTTAAATCTTAAATCTTAAATCTTAAATCTTAAATCTTAAATCTTAAATCTTAAATCTTAAATCTTAAATCTTAAATCTTAAATCTTAAATCTTAAATCTTAAATCTTAAATCTTAAATCTTAAATCTTAAATCTTAAATCTTAAATCTTAAATCTTAAATCTTAAATCTTAAATCTTAAATCTTAAATCTTAAATCTTAAATCTTAAATCTTAAATCTTAAATCTTAAATCTTAAATCTTAAATCTTAAATCTTAAATCTTAAATCTTAAATCTTAAATCTTAAATCTTAAATCTTAAATCTTAAATCTTAAATCTTAAATCTTAAATCTTAAATCTTAAATCTTAAATCTTAAATCTTAAATCTTAAATCTTAAATCTTAAATCTTAAATCTTAAATCTTAAATCTTAAATCTTAAATCTTAAATCTTAAATCTTAAATCTTAAATCTTAAATCTTAAATCTTAAATCTTAAATCTTAAATCTTAAATCTTAAATCTTAAATCTTAAATCTTAAATCTTAAATCTTAAATCTTAAATCTTAAATCTTAAATCTTAAATCTTAAATCTTAAATCTTAAATCTTAAATCTTAAATCTTAAATCTTAAATCTTAAATCTTAAATCTTAAATCTTAAATCTTAAATCTTAAATCTTAAATCTTAAATCTTAAATCTTATATCTTAAATCTTAAATCTTAAATCTTAATTAAATATTAAATATTAAATATTAAATATTAAATCAAATAATATTTAACTCTTAGCATAACTACCAAATTTTACTTGTAAAATTCTGTTTGAAAATCAATTTAATTCATAATAAAATATTTTATGGAACACGTTATTACTTTTGCATTAAAATTATTATGTTCATAAAATAACTTCAAAGAAATTGTTATAGTTTTAATGAAAAAAAGAAAACTTACATTCACATAAACTCTTATTTAACTGCCCCGTTAGGGTTCACAACCCTAGTCGAAGCAATCAATTTGCTGTCGTTTAATTTAAATGCTTTAACTCATCAAAGGACTAACTACCGTTGTAAGGGTCACAATATATTAACTTACTATATATATGCATTAGTATGTTTGTGACAAAATTCAAATATTAATTTATAATGTCTTGTTCCCTGACACAAACAGACATATGAACAAATACACACACGCACACACAAAGATGCAGACCCTTTAAACATTTGTCCTTTTATGTCAAACATCTTGTCAATGGCAGGACCAACAGATACTATACGAATAGCAGCATCAAATAATATGTGGCAAAGACAACAAAACAAGCAAAACATGAGAGAGAAAAAAAAAGAAAACAAATAAACAACAACACGAAACTTTGACAACTGGGAAGTTAATCACTACAAAGTTAAACAAACACTCCCACACACACACAGAGACGCATAAGCATAAAGTCATAACGCAAAAAGAGGTCCTGTTTGTAGGGTCTGTTTTTAGTTTTTATTGTCTTTATATTGTAAGCTTATGTCAAAGTTTAACCTTTAGTCTGCAAAGCGAGGATATACAACGTACACAGGAAATTAACCTTAATCCTGGCATATCCTGTTGTGCTTACAACACGCTCCCTTCTTGTGCTTTATTATTTGTTTAACTGTGACAAGTCGGCGCTTATGTCCATACATTTGTCTGTCTATCTGTCTGGCTGTGTGTGTGTGTGTAGATGTGATTCGCTCTGCCTGTCTCTGTCTGTATGGAGCTTTCTTTTGCTCTTTCATTTTGCCTTCGTTAACTTCTGTCGCATCTTCAACTGCTGCTTTGCTTCTTAGTCTTCATGTTGCTTCTGCCACCCACACACAAACTATATTGTTTACTTTTATCCTGCCGTTGTCCTTGAATTTCATGTCGAACACCTTGATTGTTTGTTTGTTTATTTGTTTTATTTGCTTGATTGCCTTGAGTGAATTATAAGCGAGCTGGTGTTGTTGTCTTTATGTGTCGCCATTGTTTTTTTTGTTTTTTTTTTTTTTGTTATATTTTTGTTTTTGCTTTCTTTCATCTTGTCCTTCTTGTGCCGTGCTTGCTTGCCTAAATTGGTTATTAGAAGTTCTTTTTAACCTTTGTTACCTAGTAGGCGTTATGCTATGTTCGAAGGATCTTTTATTTTCGTAGAATTTTCTGTCGCCTGCCTGGTTGTCGCATGTTTATCTAGTGCGACGCACATTTAAACTCAAGTTTCCAGTTTCCATTCAATGTCGCACTGCTTTTTTTCACTGGTTTCTTATCGACTTCTGTCTACAAGATTATTTTTTGCCTTTAGTTTGTCGCTACATTGCTGCTGTTGTTATTGTGTTGTTTTTTTTTTTATTTTCAATCGCTTTCAAACATACAAACATACTTTTTCTCATCGTTAATAGAAACGTCAATCAATTGTGTAAATATTGAGTCCGGGAATTAAAAAGTGGAAAATTGTCACAGCAACCCACTGTAAGTTGCTGCGAAAAAAAAAAGAAATAATAAAAATATGTTTCCATTGCAACAGGTGTCTATGTTTGGTGGTCTAAGCTGAGTGCCTGTGGTACATTTCATGTTAAAGTTTTTTTTCTAATTGTTATTTGAGCATATAAGAGAAGTTAATAAAATGACCACACTTTAAAGAAAACATGGTAGTTGCCACAAATAGCCTGAAAAATGTCATGACATTTTTATTTGTGTGAAGTAATGATGAACACATTCTTTGAGCACTTAATAGTTTAAATGAGATAGAGAAGCTATTTAAATAGTAGATATTTTAAAGTGAATTTGAAAAATTTTGAGGTACAGTACAACTTCTACAGTCAGGGCATGCGCCAGTTCGGACACTCCAATAATTCGAACACTGCCATAATTCGGACAATTTGCAAATTTTCGCATCTACAATCCGGGCAAATTTTTTTCTTATGCAAAAAGGCATTTAATTAACCGTTTTTGATTTTGCACACTTAATAATGTAGGTATGTATTGAAGTTATCAAGTACCCCAGTGGGAAAATCCATCCTTACATAATGAACAATTCTTTGCTTATTTTTCATCCGCGGGGCATGAAAACTTCAATACCAAATGCCCATTACTTTTACACAGGCATGACCGCCACTATAAGCTTCCTTTTGTAATGTATGATATGCATCATATGTGCTTACGTGACCCTTTACTAAAGTAAAGTGCAGGGAATGTACTCTTGACAATCGGAATCAATCGGGCTTCCATGCTTATGCACTTTATTTAATAAGCAGGATGTATAAATGAAAACGTAATGTATCGGTTAGGTATTATATTCTTACCTTATGCTTACCTTATTTTGTAAGTGCTTTCGTAAGCATTGCTTACATTTTCCATCATGGGTAAAGCTAAAATGGAGTATGTGTTGTTCTTTGCTTTATTTTCCGTTTTTCTTGTGTTTCAAATTTTTTGATAAAATATTTAGTGTTGTCAACTAATTTGGATTGCAAAATTGATAACGGAATTAGTATGTTGACAAATTTTCCTATTTCAATAATCCGAACTTGTTGATATAAAGTATTATTAGTCTTAAATTAAAAACATGAAATAAAAAACATGTTTTATTTTGTAATTTTTATTTATTGAAAAGTACTCATACTTTTAAAACTCTTAAAAACAAAACAATTATATAATAAAGTAAAATCTAACATCTCAGGTACGTCAATGACGTCTTATGTTTTTTGTAACATACCTGCAATTGAGTTTGAAACAATCAAACTGTCATTTTCATACACTAGAGTAAATATATATTTAAGTCAATGCCTGAGGTTGAGTAAAAGTGCAAGTTTTCATTCAAAGCATTTTGTTTTTGGAGAGTATTTTTATTTTACACTTTAATTTTTTTATTTTTTTACTCAGGGCCTCGTGAAAACCCTTTATATCTTATATGTCTGTGTCGAAAAAGACGAAAAGCTAAAGTCGAGTAAGAACGAAGTGAAGTTATAACTTTCATTACATTTCCACAACAAAATAGACTAGTGCGCAACTTTGTATAGTTGTACCCTGAAAATTAAATGTTTGAGGTCATCAAATCTTATTAGCAAAAATAACGGTTCCTTGATTTAAAATGGCGATTTCAATCTTAAAAATACTCTACTGAAAACCTGAAACATGACTTTTGCTTTTGCTTAGGAATCGACACAGATATAATATCTGCAATATTTTTTCAACATTGTAAGCGAACTTATTAAGAAAATTATTTTGAACCAAACAGCTAATAAAGCATTAGAATTAGAATTTAATATATTAAATCAAAATTTTTTTACTCACACAGTCGGGATAAGAACCCACGTCCTGCGCATGACAGTATTTTTACCTCTAATATAATTATAGCAAAGCTATGAAAAGTATTGATACCGTGACAAGCAAAAGGACACGTTGCAACGCGAGTTATATTGAACCTCTCCTGTGATATGTTTTAGATAAGCTGTCACTGGACCAGTCACGAAGACCAATTCCGTTTTCTCCGTAGTGAACATTGTTTCGACAGTTTTAAGGAACGAAAGTTTCCAATACCAAAAACAGGATATACAAAGGAAGAATCGAGAGTTATAATTCCAAACCCAAGTATTGTATCGATTCCCAATGCATGAAATGGTTACGAAAATAAAAAACAAATTTATTGTGGGTTTTTAAAAAAACAAAAAAATGTAATATAAAAATATAAATTTTTCAGTTCTATATGAAATATTTTTAAAATTATTTTTAATAATAAATAAATGGAAGGCCTTAATATAAACTTTTTATTTATTATAATTAATATAATATAAACCTTAATGTTGTTTAATGACACTTACCTTCAATAACGTATTCACTTACAACATTCCGAATGTGACTTTTAGAAAAACCTTTCATTTCACAAAAATAATAGCCGCACAACACAGAATACACACAAAATAACAAATGCAACCTCAGCAAAAACCAAAAATTAATGTTTTGAAAAATTAAACTGTTAGTTGTTTTTGTACTTTCAGATCAGAACACTTTAAATAAAAGCCTTAAATAAAAACTCTCAGAGTTTGGCTCTGATAGCTGAAGTCTTGTAGAATTCTGTAAGAAATGAAGTCTTCGCAAGAATGCTTTTATAACACAACTCTCTAAAACTACGAGACAATGTGAAATAGAACAGAATGGAACACTTATGGACAAATTGTTTTGCTGTAAGCTTAATCTGTAAGCGTATTACTCTTGCTGAAGATAGCTTCACTCACCTTCACTCACTCAGAAAAAAACACCTATTTTTTTGCGATAAAAAATTTCTTAACTTCCGATAACAGCAATTTTCTCTTTATACCCTAAACCTGAAAGGTCAGAGTATATAAACTCTGTGCAACCGTTTGTAACGAATAGAAAAATAAGCGTTAATAAGAAAAGTACAATTCTTGATCAGCGTCACCTCGCAAGTCAAGCTATCCATGTCCGTCCGTCTGTCCGTTTGTGTGTAGTTCGTAAAGCATTTCAGCGATTCAGACAATTTTACAACAATAGAAAACTGCATAAGTTATATCATAAATAACCTACAACAATAAAATTTATAACGTATGTTCTTTATATAAAAAAACAAAAGATTGCACAGACAAATGGATGTTATCTGCCCATGAAAACGCTCATCTCCCATGAAACCTAAAAATTTAAAACTCAATAGATAATCTTATGTTTAACCAAAAGTTATGAAATAAGTTCTTACGTATGCAGTAGTGAAGCAAGGGGGGGCGGGGGGTGCGGTCCGCCCTGGGTGCACGCTAAAGTGGGGTGTAAAATTTGGCAAAATAACTTTTTACCACATAATTTTTGATTTTTTTAATATAAAGAAAACACTTCAATGACTTCGGTTTTATATTTGATTACAAGAGGGTGCAAAAGTGAATAAAAATATTTTTACCATCACCAGGACTTCGTTTTTATTGAAAATAACTTTAAATTTATATTAAATTTTGTTCAATATTAACTCTCACACTAAAACCCAAGTCAATTCCATATGTAATTTTTCATTGGTAAGGGGTGCAATTTCCATAAAAATTATTTTAAAAATTTTCATGATATTAAGATGGAGTACAAAAGTAAAAATGTAAACACCTTTTTTATATTCCATTAAGTTTTATAAAAAAAAAACTTTTTTACATCTAATATTCAGGTTAAGAAGTGAACTTGCTAGCATTGTAGACATTTCTAAAACCATTAAATTTCGAAAACCTGCATGCTTTTCAGAGTATGATGAATGAAGGAGTCAGTTGTTTTGTAGCAATACATTTCTACAGAACTTTTCAGAAAAACATGTTCATGTCATATATGTCAAAAATTAAAATATACTGTATGATTTTGTGATTACTAAGTTCAAAGACCATATATCATGAAACAAACCTCATTTACATTACAGCTTTTATCCTGCTAGAACATAATTTTGAATAGTAATACGTTTTGGGTATAAGTACTGTTACATAAAACTACTAGTTTAAAAATCATTAATACAGTTTTTACTTGCTAAAAAAAATTTCAAAAAAATTAAATTGATTTAAATTCATTTAATTTTATATTTAAATTAAATAAATGCCGTTCCATGACAATTTATGTCATTCTGACTTTTTTTTATTTTATTTTGAAGATGTCTATTAAAAACTTTAAGATGTTTTTCTGAATCCTTTATTTTACTAAAATAATTATTATTATGTTTAAATCAACCAACAAAAACTATCAAAAATACAGTTTTAAGAGAAGATAAGATGCACAGTTCCTTAAAAATTATTCTAATTATTGAAATTGAATTTTGTTCTCAATCACCGAATGTGAAGAATCAACAGATTTCTTGGAATTGCCAGCTCTTTTTGAGCCATTCATGACTCTTGACCTTGTCCAGCCTGGGCAAGTTTGCTTTGGGGATTATGTAGATAATGAGAATAAAAAAAATTTCTGATATCAATTTGGTATCACTGTGATATTGTGATACTGAGATATTTATGGTGGTACTTATGGTGATATTTATAAAGCAGTCAAATGTTACAGACCCCAATCTTGTCTATAAAAGTCCAAGCGGTGATTAATATAGATGCACTGAGAAAAAAACATACTTTAAAATTAAAAAAAAAAATATTAAAATAGAAATTTAACGCCTTTGCGTTTCTATAAAACAATATTTAAAACAAGTGTGTTTAATTTTCACCTACCTATAAACTCCTTTCTTTTTATACCTCCACGCGTACTGCGTAAGGGTATATTAATTTTGTCACGACGTGGGTAACACCTAAAAGGAGGCGTGGTAGGTATGGAAAAGTATATATATTCTCTCTCAACATCACCACCTGAGTTGATTTAGCAATGTCCGTCTGTCTGTCCGTCTGTCTGTCGACACGATTACAGCCGTAATTTTGAAGCAATCGTAATGAAATTCGATATTTAAGCTTTTTTCAAAAAAACTAAGGTCAAATTCGCGAATGGGCTAAATCGGATGAAAACCACGCCTACCTCCCATACAACCCCAAAATTGAAAACTCTACAAAGAAGCTAATATTAAAGCTGACAATACTGAAATTTGATATATGTGTATTTTATGTCAAAAATGAGATGACTTAGAAAAATGAGCGTCATCCACCCACTAATACGCCCACCTCCCATACAACCCCAAAATTGAAAAATCCATAAAGAGGCTAATATTAAAGTTACAACACAGAAACTCGGTATTTGTGTATTTATTGTCAAAACTGAGGTGTGTTATAAAAATGGGCGTCATCCACCCATTAACACGCCCACCTCCCATACAACCCCAAAATTGAAATATCTTTAAAGAGGCTAATATTAAAGTTACAACACAGAAACTCGGTATTTGTGTATTCTATGTCAAAACTGAAGTATTTTAGAAAAATGGGCGTCATACACAATCTAACACGCCCACCTTCCATACAACCCCAAAATTTAAAACTTTATAAAAAAGCTTATATATAAGCTGCAGGAAAACAATTTGATATGTATGTATGTATTTAAGACACATAAAAATAATAAAATCTCTCAGAATCTCATACAATAAGCTCTCCAATTTAAGATTCTTTCACCCTTAAGAATCGGCCGTGGGGGTATTTTAACTTTGGCCAAATCGAAGATATACCTTACTAGTTTATTTTTCTCTTATTATTTCTTTGAAAAAAACAAACAAAAATTTGAATTCAATGACAATTTTTGAATTTTTTTAATTGGTTTGACAAATATCAAACATGATAAAATTAAAAAATAATTAATTATATATTAAAATATTTTATATGCAAACTTCATCGAATGGAGTTAACATTTGGTATTCGGAAGGTCCCAAGGGTCGCTGATTACGAATCTGTCATCAAAAACTCGGAAAAAATTAAAAAATGGCATCAAAAAAATTATGCTTTAAAACATTTGTTTTAAATTTAAAAATTTTTGTTTTAAATTTGTTTTCTTATTTAAACACATTGTTTTAAAAACAAAAACCCTTGTTTTAAATTTAACTTTAAGAACAGTTGTGTTTAATTTAAATGAATTTGTTTCAAGCTCTATTTCAAAAACAAATTCGTTTAAAATGAACACAATTTCATTTAATTTTAACACATATTTCCCTCAGTGTATGTATTTAAGACACATAAAAATAATAAAATCTCTCAGAATCTCATACAATAAGCTCTCCAATTTAAGATTCTTTCACAATTAAGAATCGGCCGTGGGGGTATTTTTACTTTGGCCAAATCGAAGATATACCTTACTAGTTTATTTTTCTCTTATTATTTCTTTGAAAAAAACAAACAAAAATTTGAATTCAATGACAATTTTTGAATTTTTTGAATTGGTTTGACAAATATCGAACATATGATAAAATTAAAAAATAATTAATTATATATTAAAATATTTTATATGCAAACTTCATCGAATGGAGTTAACATTTGGTATTCGGAAGGTCCCGGGGGTAGCTGGTTGTGAATCTGGTGCAAAACTGGAAAAAGTTAAAAAAATGGCATCGAAAAAAATATGCTTTAAAACATGTGTTTTGAATTTTAAAATTTTTGGTTTTAAATTTGGTTTTCATAGTAAAAACATTGTTTTAAAAACAAAAACTTTTGTTTTGAATTTAACTCTAAAAACAGCTCAGTTTAATTTTAATGAATTTGTTTCAAGCTCTATTTCAAAAACAAATTCGTTTGATATGAACACAATTTCATTTAATTTTTGAATTTTAATATTTTATATTTATTTTTCATTTAAATTTTATGTAGAAAATGGGGTTGATTTCGAAAAAATATTTATATTAATAGTTATTCAGGGTTGTCAACGTTTTGCTTCCAGGTTCTAATTTTTCTTCAATTATGAAAAATTTTTCGTAAATTTTTCAAAGTTTTCTATATTAAACTAACTTAAGTTTTTATATTAAAACTGATATTGTGTGGTTACTGATAGAAAATTTTTCTCTCACAATTTATAAGCCCGGTAGACAAAAATATTGGAACAATTCAGAGAAAATTCTTTAAGTTTCTGAAAATTTTTGATTCTTACTTCTTTTATCAAATATTCATGGGTAGCATAGTTTTGTTTATATTTTGAATCTCTTCTAAAATATGTCATTTTGTAGAGGTTGATTTGAAAATATGTAGTAAGATTCATCGACATATTTTATAAAAAAAATCTTCTAAAGGGTTGCACAATTTAGTTTCCGCCCCGGGTGCGACCAACCCTAGCCACGCCACTGTACGTATGTTTTTATAACAAACTGAAGACGTTTTTAAAAAATGAAATACGCCCACGGATACCTTCCATACAAAAAAAAAAATTTAAAAGTGCATACATAAGCTTATTTTTCTTACAAAAATAAAATTTGGTACACATGTTTTTTATAGCTATATACGTTTTTGAATAATTGGCGTCATGCAACCAAAGACACGCCTAACTCCGATAAAAATTGAAAACTTCATATATAAGCTTATGTTTAACCTACAGATATAAAATTTGGTATGTATGGTTTTAATACCAAAACTTAGATTTCTTCGAAATTGGGCGAAGTCCGTTCACGAACACGGATGAAGAACGGAAACATGAATTCTAAAATGCATGTATTTGAAGTAATTTTTGGTTTTCGAATTGAAGTGGAATCTTAAGTTAGTCTTGTTGCAAAAATATTTTTAAATTAAATGCTTTTTTATATTATTTTGAAAATTTAACTAAACAAACTTCGAGTTGAAACAAATTTTTAAATATTTTGATTTAATTTAAACCTTGAAATCAGACATCTTTTGATACAACTTAAAAAAAAAAATAAGGTTAGTAATATTAAAAAAGATATAAATGTTGTGTTCGAATAGTTTGTAATAATGATTGGTTACTGCGTTTTCAAAGTACAAAATATTTAAACTGAGTGTTTTTTCTGTGTCACACCCGTCCCAAAAAAGGCTATAATTTTCCTAAGAAGCAACATGGGCTTATGATAAGAATGAAACTTTCCTAAAGTAAGTATGTTGATGTTTAACATAAATTTGTTAACTTTTTTCATTCAATAAATTCTTTTTATTCTTCAGTTCCGTTACAAGAATGAAATGTTTGTCTAATAATTATGTCTAATAATAAAATGTTTGCAAATATATGAATAAATTCTTTGATTAAAACAAGTTTTGTAAATTCATGTATAGCGAAATCAATTGTATAGGAAAAAAATTTTTTGCAAAAAAATATTTTTTTTTAAATATATTAAAAAATTGAAATTATTTGTATATGTATTAGTTTGATAAAAAATTCATGCAAAAAAAATTTTTGTAAGAAAATATTTTTTTTTTTAAATTAATACATTAATTAAAAACATATTTTTTTGATTTAAGTGTCAAAAATATGTGAAAGTTATTATACTCATTAAGTTCTTATATATAATTCCCACATCATTCGCACTCGTCAGACCCGGGACAATCTTATGTCACACCCGTCCCATTTAAAAGTTTAAAAAAGAATGGTTACCGCCATTTTTTCAAAATATTTTTCACTGGTATTCAACAGAAAATATATTAAATTTGAATATATGCAAGTCAAAAATGGTCTCATTGTGGCAGATGGACTGAATTTCAATTTAGTTTTTAAACTTGTGCTCGTCACACCCGTCCCAGGTGTTTAAGCGAATGTAATTATTAAACTAGTATAAATAATTGCATTATGTTTTAGCATTTTGAAACTTTGGGGCATCTTCTAAAATACCCTATAAATACCAGTAAATTGCTTAAATTTTAACCGGTTAATACCATTTTCAGTACGATAAAGTAGTCAAAACGTTACACTCGTCTGTATGGAATTAGCCAATAGAGAACACAATTTAAAAGCATTAACATGTGAACAGGGTTTTGACTTGGTATGTGTAAATGTTTCATCAAAATGGAAATAAATTTTTGTGTATAAAGTTTTTGGCGTGCGTTACTTAAATTATGGAGTGGGGCGATATTGAAAACCGTATTGTCGTAATTGGCCTAAAAAAATGTGGAATGAAAAATGGCGACATTTTTCGAACGTTGCAGCCGCTCGGGGTAAGTCGCAGTTTTGTTTATCGTGCTGTGAAACTGTTTGGGGATACTGGTGGAGTATCAGACCGTCCAAGATCTGGCCTTCCGCGCAGTGTGCGAACTCCTAAAGCCGTCAAAGCTGTACAGAACCGAATTTATCGAAATCCACTCCGAAAGCTGTGGGAGATGAATATTTCGAAGATATCTCTTTCTCGCATCATTAAATATGACTTGGGACTTCGAGCTTACAAAAGACACACGGGGCATCTACTTACGGCGGCGTTAAAGCAGAAACGCAAGGAGATATCAAAAGCATTGATTCGCCAGTACGCCAATAACGGCCACAGAAAAATTATGTTTACTGATGAGAAAATTTTTACTGTGGAGGAGTCGTACAATAAACAAAATGATAGAGTCTACGCTCAGTCATCTCTGCAAGCAAAAGAATTGGTTCCAAGAGTTCAGAGAGGTCACCATCCTGCTTATGTGAGTGGGGAGTCGCCTATGATGGAGTCACCAAGCTCTATTTCTGCGAAAAAGGTGTTAAAACTTCTGCAAAGGTGTACCAATCTGACGTTTTGGAAAAGGTTGTGAAGCCATTAAATAGCACACTGTTCAAAAACGAGCCGTGGACCTTTCAACAGGACTCTGCCCCAGCCCACAAAGCAAAAACCACTCAAGACTGGTTAAAAAACAATTTACCAAATTTTATTTCGACGGATGATTGGCCATCGGGTAGTCCAGACCTGAATCCTTTAGACTATAAATTGTGGTCCGTTTTAGAAAGCATGGTCTGCACTACTCACCACAAAAATTTGGAATCTCTTAAGCGTGCACTTATCCGCGAAGTGGACAATTTCCCCATGGAGGTCGTGCGTACTGCAATAGACGATTGGCCGGTCAGACTGCGGTCGTGTTGGAGGGCAAATGGCGGTCATTTTGAATAAATTTTTTTCTTCTTATATTCTTAAATATTTAATAAACCAAAATAAAAAAACAAATTTACAAAATCTCTTGTCGTTTCTATTTTATCAAGAAAAACCCGTGTGTCAGTATATATGAAAGTACTAAGTACATATAAAATATGGGATTCATCAGCCGACGGACACGCCCATTTTCAATACTATAATTGTTTATTGAAAAAGTAGGTTTAGGCTATTTCATAGTCGGGTTTTCCATAATATTGTGTTGTTATCCAGTTTTCCAATTTTCAGAGTTCTTATGAAAAATTTTTTCAATCGATTTATTCAAGAATATTTTTTCTGTAGGTTCAACGGCTTTGAACGTTTTGCACAACATTTCAGCTATTCAATGATATCCTTTAGACGTAAAATTTGATTATCTCTATTGATAGTATTGCGTTACATCGGTTTTACTACCCGTTTATGTCGCTTAAAAAGTTTCACTTCAAAAATAAAAACTCAAATGAAACTTAAGCTGTTGGGATAAGTTTGTCAGTTTAAGAAAAAAAAAAAATTCTCCACACTAAAACATCACATTTTCTCTAAATAAGAATATTTTGAAAATACCTTTTAACAACTTCGATTCGCAATAATATAATTAATTGTTTACAACTTATTTACACATTATAAATAATGAAAACATTGAATTACCATAAAGTTAAACAGCTCCCTGCCATGTCAACTCATGTTACCTAAATTATAACTATTTAATTAACATTATAAATTGTTACTTGAAACCGTTATCTGCGCCGTTATCCTTCAACGTAAACAATAGCATTAATAATGTTTGAATTATGCTTTTTAATTATTACCGCTATAATTTGATATACCTTCGCATTTTCAGCCAGACAGTTTCAACCCTAAATGAGAGAGAGTAGCTAAATAGCTCGGCAAGGTAGCTGATATTATTATCAGCTTCTCAAAATACAATTAAAATTTTTGCTCATTCTCACATAATATTCGCATAAATCAAGCGAATTCTTAACATTTTTCCACCCAAGTCAAAACGAAATATTTTGTGTGAAATTTAAGCTAAATAAAATAAGAAGAAGAAGAAAAAGAAGGCGAAGTAGGTAGGTTAAGAAATTCCTATACCATAGTAAATAACATGAATAAACGTATACAATAAAACCCTTTAAGAGATATCAAGTGAATGGGCGTGTACCGCTTACTGCAAACTCAGTGAAGCTGAAGTCATGCCCAAATAATGTTTCACCATTACCACCCACAACAGTCACACCCCCGCCCATTCAAAACCAAGCACTTAAATATTATCAGCATTCCTTAAGGACGTTAAATATAATGCCATGGCTTCATTGTTGGACGCGTTGTGTTTGCAAATAGCGCTAATTATCTTTTGTTATTTTGTAAATTTGTAATTTATTTAATAAAACATTTATTGTTGTTGTTGTATCGTTGTATCTTTTTTGGGTATTTATTATTCTCGTTCGGTTTGGGTGAAAATAATTCAAATAATGTTTCAAATGGTTATTATAAAAGCATTGAGTCAGCCAGAATTGATGTTAATTTTTCTTTTTTTTTAAATACATGAGTTAAACGACTTTGGCATAAGAAAAAGTTAATTTATTGTATGCCATATTTTTACTTAAACTTTAAAATTTAAGAACACGGTGTTTTTACGGGCAGCAAAATTTTAAAAAATTGCAAATTATTGAAGTACCTTAATATTCCTAATATTTTATAGAGTTACTTTCAAAATACTGTCTATGAGTTTGAAGTTTAGTTATATTCAAAAAAGTTGAAAACTCGATTTCACTGGCAACTCTGTAACTTAGTTTAGTATACATCTTGATGATCATAATGACGTTGATGATGACGCTGATGCTTAAAACATGGAACGGAACTACGGCGTGCATGACGTTCACTATGACGCCGTCTCTGATGTCGGCCAAGCCAAGTGGAAATCAATTAATCTTTAATATCTTTCAACCAACTCAAAGAAAAATGAACGAACGAATGCCATCGTCTGCGCATACTACTTGGTCGGTCCTTCAGCGCAAACAAGAAAAATAATATCCTTTAACAAGCACTAACGAAATGCAAGAAAAAAAAAATTCATTTTGCAGTTCGTTTTGATGTTTGAACGTACTCTTTTGCTCTAATATTTTATTTATATTGTTTTTCATCGTGCTGAAAATTTGTTGGAAATTGAAAAATTATAGTCGCTACAAGAAAAACAATGCAGAATTATTGCTACATTTATCAAAGTTTTATTTTAGTGTATTTTTTTGATACACGTATATATTGGATAAAAGTTCGTTGCTCTAAATAAACGCAAACAAAAAAGAATTCGATTAAAATTCTCTACAGCTCGGTATATAAAATACTTACTTTTTTGATGCATCATAATTTTTATAAATTGGTAATGTAGTGTAAAAGTTGCTTACCTGAAATAAAAAAAAATAATTAGGTAAACTTAAGTACTTTAAAAACGATTACTTTAGTTAACTACATATGATAAACAAATATGACTTATTTGAGAAAATAAAGCAAAAACATTTTTCCATAGAATTTTTATGAAGCAAAATAATATATTTTGTTAATATTAAGGTTTTATCATGTCACTTCGTAAGTGCCTCGTAAGTTCGCATTTAGTAAGAACTTACAAAACGTCAAAATAATTTCTATGCATATTGAGATACGAATATTCATGTCTGTATTCAGTAGTTCCACCTATCATAAATCAACAAACATCTACAGCTACATCGTATTTAGATCCAAGTTTTTAGATCTTCCTAAATCAACCTATGAAAAATTTAACTCCAAGCTAGTACAGCTGAGTCGACTACTTGATATATCCAATAATTGGGTTCCCGGCCACAGAAACGTTTATGGTAATGAGAAAATGGATAAGCTAGCCAGGAAAATGTGACCTTCATACAACCTAAGAAGAACTAGATAACTATTATGTAGATCATGGGCAAATAAAGTTAGAGTAACACCAATCATTACGGGTCATTGGTTTACACGGAGAGATTTGGTGCTTCCTTCAACTCCCACTATTGTGAATATAACAACCTGAACACAAAAAGTGGTACACTTTATATGTGCTTGACCAGCGCTAGCAAGATGTTTTTTGTTTTTGAAGTGAAACTTCTTTAGCCGCGTATAAACGGGGTAGTAAAACCGATGAAACGAATGAAACGGCGGAGAATTAAGGTGAATTTAGGTAAATTTAGGTGAATTTAGGTGAATGTAATTGAAATTAAGTGTTCGCAACACTATAAATTCGAAGGGAAAAAATTATCAAACAATGGTTTCAGTCCGAACTAATAGAAGAATTGATCAACAAAGTTTTAGACTGTACTTTTTGAAGGTGGAATTTTCAACTAGTTACATTAGGCTTCAATTTCCAACCGTAACACGTTACGCTGTAATTTTAAACCTGTGTGATTTAATGACCAATCGGATGCAATAAGATTATCTGAGGTCACAGACGGGCCGTTGACAGTGTCATGAATACCATGAATCATTTGTCAATCAGATGTAATGGGATGCAATGGGATGATTAGAGGTGACAGGCGTGTCATTGGCACTTTTATGGATTCCATAAATCGTTTGGACCAAAATGGATAATTCTATGGCCAATCGGATGCAATGGATTGCCAGAGGTCACAGGCGGGTCAATTGTACTTTTATGAATTCCATGGAGCATTTGAACAAATATGGATGATTGAAGGTCACATGAGGCGGGTCGTCATTCGCAAGTGGTCATTGAAAATGTATTCAAATGTATTCAATTTTTAAGTACATTTTTTTACAAGACTTACGCACTTTATATTGATGAAGATGAGAAATGGGTTGATTACGATAACCCTTAGCGCTAAAAACCAGTGACAAGGTCTTTCTCTGTGCTTGGTCTCTGTATTTGGTGGGGCCGTGGTGTTCTATAGGCTGCTATAACTAGGTGAAACTATCACAGGGCAACTCTACCGAACTCAGTTGATGCATTTGAATCGAGCATTGAAGCAAAAATGTCCAGAGTGCAATCAAAGGCACAACATGACAACGCTCGGCCACATGTTACGCAGCCGGTTAAAACATACCTTGAAACGCTGAAATGGAAAGTCTAAGCTCTACTATTTGCATTCTTTGATGACGCATGACCTTGAGGATCAGCACTTTAGCACTTTAAAATAAACTTAATCTTCTCATGGTTTTATATGAAATGAGTCTTTTTAGTAAGACAAAATTAAGAACTCTAATTTTTTGGGTTAAAGTTTCACTTATTCCGTGCGTGGCGGCCACATACATATTTTTGTTTCTTATAGTTCCAAATTCTTCGGATTTCTTTATAAATTACTTTTTTCTCCAAATCAAAAAAAAAAAAATGAAAAGTTTTAAAATAAAAATTTCAAGAACATTCTTGAAAATTCTTGAAACCCACAAAAATCTGCGTTGGAAAGCCGATAGCCCGATTCAGAACAATATCTGAGTTCGGTATATCTGCAAACTCGATGCAAAGACTCTGCAGGATGACTGTTGCTTTCATCACTTTCGAAAAGGAATCAGCCAAATTGGGTTGTAGGGTGCACAAGCAGGGAACCGTCTAGACCAGGGTTGATTAGCGAAATAAATAAAATTCGAAATATTAAAAGGGCCAAGGCCTAATTAAGAAAGATAATTGCCTGATTAAAATAAACAACAAAATACATTACCAACAACAAAAGTGAACATCTTAGCGTTACCACCATCGACGACAATGTACTTTGTTGCTTTTGCAAGTGCAAAGAATATATTCATAAAAAAATCCCAAAAACAAAATACATATGCGACAAACTCGTCGAGATCGTGTGAATTTCTATTCCACTAACAAAACACAACAACAATGCTGATGGTCGCGCCGAACAGCTTGTGTGTTTCGATGCGTATGTTGTAGACATGGGTAACGCAGTAAAAATTGCAGCGCTGACACACTAACTCAAGCGCAGTAAACTGTTTCAGCGAAATACGTTAACGCAATTGCGTCATGCCGCTGTTGAAAATATTATGGTATCTGTATCAACAAGACGCGTATCAGCACAGAAAGTCTCACAGTAGAACATTGCATAGTGCGTTGAGTCATGTGGTAAAGAACTCATACATATAAAGTAAAAAAACATCAAAATCCTTTACAATGTTTAATGTTATGGCTTTATTCATTAATAAGAATATAATAAATAGTAGCAAGTATAAAATTTAACTAAATAAAGTGCAGATTTCAGCATCCACCAACAATTAAAAAACCCAAAATTCCAGCAAGTAAGCAGATGGTTGTGTTTTTTATCATTTAATCGAGCTTTCAAACAGATACATACACATTTCAAGTGGGCAAAACAAGTTTGAAGTTCGATTTAAGTTTGCTTATACTTTTGAAATCGAACATGTTCAATTTGAAATAAACTCACACATGTGTGCTCAATCATCATCCAATCAGACATGCTCCAAGAGTTTATGCTTAACAGCATCTTCCCCACAACCTCTTTTCTATATAATACGAGCATAATTTAGTTTGTTTGATTCAACTTTCTGTCTTTTCCAACTGTGCTCGATGAACCGTACAACTTGTACATTTGCTTTCAATGTTTTTCTTGCTGTTGGCTTTACTTTGAGTGTTGCATTTGTATTAATGCGCTATTGCGTTACTTTTTTTAAAAGAAGTGTATCAACGCAATAACGCATTTAAATGCTTCAACTCAATAACGCAACGCAACGCTGCGTTACCCATGTCTAGTATGTTGTTGTTGTTTGGTATTGTTGATTATCGCAAGTGCATTTCTTCTTAAATTTGGCGCAAGAAAAATGTGAATTGTATTTAATTTTAATAAGAGGGCCACCAGGGGCAACCTTTGCGATCATGCCTGGTCTAGACTCTAATGTTAAAGCAGCAAATATAGCTTTAAAGCAGTCAAGGCGTTTACGTACCTTGGCACCGCCACACAGTGCATAGGAGTGCTCCTATGATAATGAAATTTTGAGTACTTAGTTAAAGCTAATTAAGAAAAATTTTAAAAATACTTGAAATTGGTCAGTTCCTAGGGGTACCTGCCTTGGACCTATATTAATTTATTACATGATTTCGTGTGGGAGGTACATCTTTTACTCATAAATATCCTCACTTGTGTTAATTAAAAAAAAAAATCCTCGTCACCGTCTCTGACTTCTTTATCAGAATCACTACAAACAATATAAGAATCATAAACCAAATAATATAATAAACTGCTCAATTTATATTTTATATAGCAACAATATTTTCATAAAATCCGTATTAAACTTAATCCTCGACGCCATTCTATTGTTTTATAGTTTTATAGTTTTATATTGTTTTAAGAAAAAAGGGCTGCTTGTACCCTTCAAGCCAGTTATCAGCAAAGTTTATACTATTAAAAAAAATACCATTTTTTATATTCCTAGAAGTAGGTATGTTTTTTATATTCCTAGTTTTTATCAATATTTTTAATTGCGTTTTTATAATAAACTAGCTGCAATACTCTGTGTTACTAAAACTCTTTTGTTACTACTATAACTTTCTTTTTTATAAAAAGTTGAAGATAGTACTTTGGAAGTCACAAATGTATACTTCATATAAAATTACAAAAAAAAGTTTCGACAAAATCAAAGCTTCTTTTTTTCGCAATTCCTTTTTGAACTTTGCTATATTTTGAATATTTTTTTTCGCAAAAAGTCACTAATTTAAACTTCTATAACTTTCGAACTTCTATACAAAAACGGGCAGATTATATTTTAGAAATCAAAAGACAATACTTCAAATAAAATTACATAAAAGTTTCATCAAAAACAAAGATTTCCTTTTTTCGTAATTCTCTTTCTCTTTTGAACTTTGCTGAATTTTGTATGTTTTTCCATACAAAATTGACTATTTTTCGCAAGAAGTCATTTTTTTAAACTTCTTTGACTTTCTTGTTTATAAAAAGAGGCAAATAATATTTTGGAATTCAAAGGTTACTACTTTAAATACAATTACAAAGAAGTTTCGCTAAAATGCAAGAACCTTTTTTTTTGTTGTAGTGTATTAAAATTTGCAAATTTTTGAGCTTTCAGGTTTTTTTTTTTAAAGTAAAGAAAATCTTTTTTTACAAAAAAATGCATGCTCAAAAAAAAAAAATTACACTCAGTATGAAAATATACATTTTAGAATAATCGTCTTTACAGATTTAAAAAAAAAACAGGCTTAATTTTTGAAAATATTTCTTCAAATAAAGATGTGTAGTTAAATGGATAGCAGTTTTTAAATTTTATATAACGTGGTTTAATATTAATGTGGTTTAATATTGTATACTTAAAAAAAAAAACAACAACATTTTTTTCCCCCTATTTTCGTAGCATTTCGATGCATTGTGCGCCGCCTCATTTTACAGCAAGAAAGTACCACTTTAACCATGCCTCTGAAGAATTAACCAGCCCGATGAGCTTTCTTAACAAATTGAAGAAGGCACACACAGAGCAGAAGCGCCTGGGAAGTGCTGTTGAAGTCAGCCTTAACACTACCACGGACAGAATAATGTGTTTGAATACCGGTTTAACTGGAACTAAACTTAAAACTTTCACTAACAGAAAATCATGTGTTGTTTATTTTTGATAAAATTAAGATTGTCTTCATGAAAACTAATACCATAACTTTATATCAAATAAAAGCTGCGTGGCATGATATTTAAACATGTTTTCTGAGGATTGCTATTTTAATCGAGCATTGTTTTATTAAGATAAGTAAGGTAAGGTTAAGTAAAGTTAAAAAATTCAGTAGAAAACGTCAAAACACAAAAAGTGTATTTTAGTTAAAAAAAGGATATATGACAAACTGCTACAATCCTGCTTTGATTTTTGTAAAACTTTAAGAGCTTAAGTTTCTATAATTTTTACAACCTTTTTGAAAATTTCAATGGCATAGCTCAATGACTACGACAGTAGTTCATAAAATAAAAATAAGTTTCATTGAAAATGTTGCTTAAACAATTGTATATATTTAAAAATTTCTCGATATAACCAAAGGCAGTGCTTAATATACTGTTTCAATTTCTAACAACAAACTAATACAGACTGATTAAAAACCAATGCAGAATATTTAATACAGAACTTATGCAATATTTCAGTTAATTATTGTTTGTGGTAGTAACTAATTAAAATTTGACTTTACCATATACAGCAAGATTAATTGTTTTATATAGTTTCAATATATATGTACACACTCGCCTGTTTATAAAGGATATATGCAGCACTTGCATAAGCCTAATTTATTTATTGCCTTATTAAGTTGAGCGTTAAATGAAACATTTAATGCAAAACTGTTGAAAATTAGCTTGTTTTATTAACAAACTGAGTGCTTTAGAATTTATTTTCAATTAATAACAAATTATAAAATTCAACATAACAATCGTGTAATGTTTATTTTGTGTTTACAAGTACATAACAGTTTAGTTAAGAACTGCATAGTTATAGAAGGCTTACGTTAACTGCAGTCTAAGCAAAATATTTGCAGAATATTTGAGCTTTCTAGGAACTTGAGTTCATGTCTTATTAAGATATTTATAAAATTTTATACAAGCAATAATATAACCGAATAATTTAAAATTATTTTAAATTTTAGTTGAAATTATGATTATTCAAATCACAAATAATTGCAAATCAAAAGAATTAACAATAATGCTTGCATAATTTCCTGCTCTTGCTGTCAAATAACATGCTTCTGGAATCTAAAGCACTTTTTCTTTATATCAAAGAGTTATTTAACAGCATATCTTATGTGATGACAGCCAAAAATAAATTACAAATTTCACATCATAGAGAAATGCATGACTAACCCAATGTTGCTATCATAACTTCTAACTAATTCTCATCAAACTCGCTAAAGCAAAATTCTCCAGAGGTAGCTGCGTATTAAAAAAATAATATATGTTTTGCTATCCTCGCAGCTGTGTGCTAACAACCACTTCAACTGTTTGTCTATGTTTGTTGCAGTGTATTTATTTTGAGATTTATTAGCAACATCAAAAAGTTGTTGCTGTTGCTGCTGTTTCTGTATCAAATGATTATCCTGGCCGCAATATAAGCTACCCGAAATAATATTTGCATTTGTCTGTTTATTTCTTTGGAAAAAACTTGCTCAAAGAACTTGATGTTAGAGTGAAAAATAAAAATATTATAAAATTTGCATTCAGCAGTTTTGGGATTCTATTTTTTTTTTGTTTTTTTTTTTTTGCATAATTTTTTGCGTTACTTTACGAGCAGGTAAAAGTAAAACAGCTAGCTGTGGTTGTGGCTTGCTTGGTTTTTGCCTTCCTTCTACAATTTCTCAAAAAGTACTAGGCAACAGCGTGTAGCTGAAGCAGTAAAATTAAGTAGGCATTCAAGTAAAACTCATTCAAGGATGAGTTATAAAATAAAAAAAAAAAAAAAAACAAAAAAATAAAGAATACAAAATAACAAATGCCATCAAGCATCAACCGCATAAGTTAAATTGTCTTTTCAGGCGAATGACATAAATCTGCGCACTGATTTAAGCTATGTACGTGCGTATGTATGTGTGAAGATTGTGTTTATATGTATTTTAATGCTTCTTATACATTTGTCTGCCTGCAAATCCTTGCTATCCATCGTCAGTTGAGGCATGTTTTAGGCAAATATTTACAGGTTTTAAAAATAACTCAAAGCATTAGGCATAAAAATTGCTATCTGCATAAATGCCATGGAAAATTTTGGCATATTTTACTAAATGTCTTACTTGGGCTTTTTAGCCCAAGTAGTGAGGATTTGAATTAGAATAAATCAAGCGTTAGTTGTTTTTCACAGATTTGCAATTTTAAATTTACTCAAAAAAAAAACCAATGACCTTAAAGATTAGTATGCAAAGTGGCAAAAATGCTGATTCAAATGAGTTATGCTGCTGCGATTGCAATGAAAAACTTACATTCATCATAGTTTATGAACATTTTGCACTAATTGTTTTCTTATCATTGACAAGTGTCTTAAGTAAGTAAATAATTGAGCTGTAACTGGGCATTATATATGTTAAAAACCAATTAGAAATTTAAAATGTTGAAAAAATTTAACATAAATTAAAGGATATATACAGAACTTTCGTAAGATTTGTTTGTTTTTGAATAAAATTTGCAGTTTAGTTACTTATGTAATGCTTACAACTATATTCGAAAAACTAGCTGCATAAATTGCTCTTTTAAGGAACCAGAATATTATATATTTGCACTGATTTTTCAATTCTGATCATTGCATACACTCAAAAATTTGAATTAGCTCAACAAGAATTTGAAATAATTTTTTTGCAAAAAAAGGATATATGACGAGCTGCCACAGTTCTTGTCTGATTTTGATAAAATTAAGTGCATAATTTAAACAGATTTAAAATACATTTATATACCGACTTACAACAACGTAGCTCAATATTTAAACATATATTTTGACACTTAAAAATTTAATTGAGCTAAATTTTAAAAATGCAAATGGCTGACGTTAAAAAATTTAACTAGAAACATTATACGATATTAATATTTTGTGCAGCAAATAAGGATATATGAAAAACATTTGAAATTCTGCTTTAATTTTTTGATGTATCTAAATAACTACTTAAGATAGTCTTAATAATTTTCATTTTTGCTGATTTTTGAGTTTATTCTAAGCAAACAGTAAATAATTTCATTTAAATCAAAAAAAAAAACATTCAATATAAAGTTGTTGCATAAAAAGGATATATGCAGAGTTGCCACAGTTCTTCTTTGACGTTGATACAAATAAGTGTATGCTGAAACAGAACCATAATACAGCCTTATGACGACTAACAACAGCATACCACAATATTTTAGCATTTTTTTTAGCAGTTGAAAACATAATTAAGCTCAAATTTAAAAATACAAATAACTGGTGTTAAGAAAATTTTACCAAAAATATGATACCAAAATAATATTTTGTCAAGTAAAAAAGGATGTATGATAAACTTTTTTGCTTAAATTTTGATACATTTTAGGAACATTTAGCTCTATTGTTTTCAGAACATTTTTGAAAGTATCAACGACATTGCTCAGTATTTTCTCTTAATATTTTAAATTTAAACTAGCTCGAATTAACAAAAAAATAAATTAAAATAAAGTTGTTACTTAAAAAGTATATATGAAAATCTTCCACAATTTTTGTAAGCAACTATATACAAATTTAAATGTATTAACCTACATCAGAGTATCTCATTATATAAACATATTTTGGACAATTTAGAATCTAATTAAGCTCAGTTTTGAAAACTCAATTCATTAACGTTCATTTTATTCAACAAAAAATATAAAACCACAAAAATATGTTGTGGGCTAAAAAAGGATATATGATGAACTTCTGAAATCTTCGTTTTATAGCAGCCAAATTTGACGTACGTATAGCTGTATTAATTCTACAACCTTTCTAAAAGTTTCCCTTTACATACCTCAATAGTTTAGATAGTGTGTTCACAAATTAAAAATTAACTTTTGTAAAAAAGGTGTAAAAACGACATATATTTTACTGCTAATCAATATAATTAGTAGTAAAATCAAACATACGGTGCAAATTTCTAGCATAATTATTCCTTCCATCTTAAAAATTACTACAGAAGTTTAAGTACAGAGTTTAAGCAATATTTCATGAAATCAATGCTTGTAACATAAATAAAATTTAACCAACTACATCAAAAATATTAATTTCAAGAAGTTACACTCAACTTTATATAAAGGATATATACAGAGCTCTTACAGTCGAAGTTTGTTTTTATACAAATTAAGTGCGTCTTAACAAAAAATCAATACTACATCTATATACCAAGAAGCAAAAAGTTACACTCAACTTTATATAAAGGATATATACAGAGCTCTTACAGTCGAAGTTTGTTTTTATACAAATTAAATGCGTCTCAACAAAAAACCAATATTACATCTATATACCAAGAAGCAGCTTCATAGCTTAATATTTAAGCATTTTTAACGACGATTTTAGTTTGAAATGAGCACTATTTGAAAAATTTGTATCACTAAGGTTAAGAAAATCTAGCAAATATTCAAGCATAAACATAAATTTGGTCAGCTACAAAAGGATATATAACAAACTTCTGTAATACCTATTGAATTTTTGTCAAATTTTTGGTGCACATAACTATATAATTTCTACAACCTTTTTGAGAATTTCAGCAACATAGCTCAATATTATAGGCGGTTATTAAACGTTATAACATAATTTAAAAAAAAATCACTTGCGATGGATTAACCTGTGTGAAAGCATTCCCACAACAGGTTGCCAAATTCACATAAAGTTAGAGAACAGCAACCTATTGTTATAAAAATCATTATTTTTGGAGTATAAATATTTTTTTAGTTACTTCCCAGTGAACAAAAATATTTTTATTCACCATTACCTTAGGTAGCTTCAAGAACGTCTATTAAAGAAATAAAAATTAGGCTCTTGATCTTATGGAAGTCAATTCGAGTTCAAAAATTAATTAAAAAAATTTTGAAAATTTTCGCAAAACTCCAAATTTTCGCCAAAGCTAATGCTTCAGTAGGAAATGGTTCTTTCAACATATAAGGACTCAACTCATAATGTGAGCAACTTTTTCAAATGTCCTTACAATAGTTAGCTTGATTTTTTTTTGCTAGTTTCTAGTCCTTATTTAATTTTATGCTATTTTTTTTTCAAAAAAATCTGCAGCTTTCAATATTAAATCATTCTTAATTGATTTTAAATGTTTTGAACACTAAACCGACCTATAAGCAATCAGCGGCATAACAGTATCAAATAAGTTAAGAAATCAACATAAATTTAAACTAACAACAGAGCTTACTTAAACAGAATTTTAGGATTCGCACAAAACGGTAACTTTAGTTGCCATCAAGCAAAAAACAAGAAACCGCTAAGAAGGGAAAAGACTTTTTTTTTGCATATTTTTACCCAGCGTTCTTCTTTGTTTAAACATGTAGCTTAAAATAAAAGCAAAAAGCATATTTTTTTTTATGACGAAGTTTTACTAGCTGGCTTTGTTGCTGCTGCTGCTGCGGCAGCGTTGCTATCTAACCGATTTTCTGCACAGAACATAACAGTTGCTGTTGTGCGAGTGTGAGCAACGGAGTTGGCTGAGTTCTGAGTCCTTCATTATTTCCATCGTGTTGAATACTTGCTTTGCTGTTGAGTTAAGTTAAAATTTGTTGTTGTTGTTTTGTTTTTATACATATTTCACTGCACTGTGGCGCACATTATCATTTCCACATAAATGAAAATGAAATGAAAATTCTTGCTGGCAGCTCTCTCCCCCTCTCTCTGTCTCTCTCTCATTGCACTGTGCTATGCAACAACAGCAAATGCCAAAGAATGAAGCTTGAAAGGCATGTAAAGCTATATTTGTGAGTGTTGTCTGAATAGCCTTGAAAAAGTTTTATCATCATTTGTTGGCCTCCTCAACTCCCTCTCTTATTTGTATGCATTATGTTTTCGCTGAATTTTTTTGTTAGGTGTAGGCGATCCTGGCGTATAACAAGCAATGCCTTGCATTCCACAGGCGTAAACTTTTAGTTATTAATTGTTTTTCTTGTTGTTGTTGTGATTTGTAGTACATAAAGTATTCAAGATTATTCTTAACATTATTCGCAATGGCAGGCCGTTGCGGTAACTGATCACTGAATGCAGTGCTTTGGTAGCAAGCAGGTCCTTGTGGCAGCTGCCTGCGTTGTCTCAGAGCCTAGAATAATCGTCTGTTTGAATCAGTTGCCTGAAAGTGAAACACAAAACATTTGCTGAAAAGCTCGAAGGCCGCTAAAGTTTTGCCTGCCATTTTTATATTTGCAACTGTTGAGCAAAAAATAAAACACTGTTGAATACAAATTCACCCACTGGACAATAGGTGAAGTTTTAGCGAAAAGTAAGAGCTTTGGGTTTGACAAAAAGATGCTACAGCCATGAAACTGAAAAAGAATTGCATGAAATATTGCATTAAAAAAATTACAGCCATTAAAGTCAGTAACTTTGTCGACAATGACAATGACATTGACGTCAACAACGACAATGAGAACGATAACGATAACGATAACGATAACGATAACGAAAACGATAACGATACCGATAACGATAACGATAACGATAACGATAACGATAACGATAACGATAACGATAACGATAACGATAACGATAACGATAACGATAACGATAACGATAACGATAACGATAACGATAACGATAACGATAACGATAACGATGACGATAACAATAACGATAACGATAACGATAACGATAACGATAACGATAACGATTACGATAACGATAACGACAACGATAACGAAAACAATAACGATAACGATAACGACAACGATAACGATAACGATAACGATAACGATAACGATAACGATAACGATAACGATAACGATAACGATAACGATAACGATAACGATAACGATAATCGACATCGACATCGACATCGACATCGACATCGACATCGACATCGACATCGACATCGACATCGACATCGACATGGACATCGACATCGACATCGACATGGACATCGACATCGACATCGACATCGACATCGACATCGACATCGACATCGACATCGACATCGACATCGACATCGACATCGACATCGACATCGACATCCACATCGACATCGACATCGACATCGACATCGACATCGACATCGACATCGACATCGACATCGACATCGACATCGACATCGACATCGACATCGACATCCACATCGACATCGACATCGACATCGACATCAAAATCGATATTCTCATTGACACCCACATCGACATCGAGATTTTCATTGACAGAGACACATAATTTGTTTTGTTTGATATTTTTTAAAATTTTTGATATAAAAGAACTTCATCTTTCATTAAGATCAAAAATAACAGTAAAACTTTAACTTAAACAGAAATTAGTCTTTGTTTCATGGACAAAATAATCACTGTGCAGTGTACCCGTAGCCAGTGCATGGCTTATGAGCTCTACATCGACATCGACATTGACATTGACATTGACATCGACATCGACATCGACATCGACATCGACATCGACATCGACATCGACATCGACATCGACATCGACATCGACATCGACATCAACATCGACATCGACATCGACATCGACATCGACATCGACATCGACATCGACATCGAGAAGAAGAAGAAGAAGAAGAAGAAGAAGAAGAAGAAGAAGAAGAAGAAGAAGAACAACAACAACAACAACAACAACAACACCAACAACAAACACAACAACAATAACAACAAAAACGACAATAGCCACAACAACAACATTAACAGACACAAAATCATGAAGTTAATTTTGTACCCTAAAGTTTAAACAAGTTTTTATTTTGCGGAATGATTAAAAAGATGAATCCTTTGGCTTCGCCGAAGAAGACAGCAATTTGTGTTCTTAAAAACTTGCTAAATAAATTTCAAACAGTTATTGGTTGACTGGGTACTTTTTGATACGTTTTCATTGTTTTCTATTTTCCTCAATTCTTTATAAATTTTTTTCTGCTATTTTGTACTTTTCAACTTTGTTTTTATTTTTGTCTGCTTTTGTTAAGTTGTTGTTTTTTTTTTATTGTTTCAATTTTTAATTCGGCTTTGTCCCTTTTTCACTCATTATTGCTTTAATTATTATTTACTGAAGCTCTACCACAATAAAAGCACTTTTTTCAGAGTTTTCGCTGTTGTTTCTTTTTTCTCCTCTTACTCAACTTTATACACTGCCTTTAAGCACACCTTGCGTTTGTTTACTTTTTTTTTTTTTCTTTAGTATTTTTAAAATTTTTAACAGACTAGCGCGTTTTATGTGCTACCTTTTTTTTTTAGTAGCATCCCAGCGCGTCTTTTTTGCATGTTTTGGTCCTTATTTTTTTTCTCTATCTCATTGTTGTTGTATCTGTTGTTATTGCTTCCCTTTGTGGCTGCTCCATTAGAGGTGCACCACATTAAAGCGCCACCTGCTGTCTAATGTAGTTACTTTAACAGCGCGCATGTGGATTCAGCTATGGCGCTTTTGTTACGTTAAAATATGGGAAATTTTGATAAATGTGCCTTTTTGGATGCGGCTGCTATTTAATGTTGTTGTTGTGTTTTTTTTTTTTCATATTTTTATACCCAGCAAGCTTTGTGCCGCACTAGCTACTGGCTTGCTGTGTGGAAATTGTTTAGAAAAATGATAGCCTTCCAGCAGATTTTAAGTGTTTTTAATGTTGTAAGTTTAAATTTTATTAAAGCTAAAATGATGATGATAGCATAATAAATTATTTAGTATATAAAAAACAACAAAAATAAGAAAGGATGAAATTCGCTACGGGAAGGCAGTGTCTACTGTAGCATTTTGTATATAAAACATAGACACAAAGAAAGTAAAAAATAAGAAATTTTTTAACTTAAGATGAATCTTGCATAATTTTCCAATAGAAGCTTTTGAATTTTGAGTGCGTTAAGATAGAAAACAATAGAATAGAATACAAATAAACTGAAACTAAAATGTAAGCTGGTTGGCTAATTGAAAGATAATTTTAAGCTGCTATATAATCAGATGAGGATTTAAAACAAAAATAATGCCAAATTTTAGGCTGAAAAGGTGTAGATTTTTATGAAAAATTCAGTATCATCTTAAATGATCTGCTTGTCAGAACTGAATATCACGCTCGAAACACTTTCTGCCGAGTTATTAATTCAATTTAACTTATCATAAGGAGAGTTTTTGATTTAGATTTAGATTTCATGGTTATTTTATAGTGAGCATTCCTTCAACATTAGCCAATACTAGTGATTAATTAAGTAATGTTCTCAGCATGCAAAACTGACATGGAAAAATGAAATAATATTTAAACAAAAATCTTCACTTTGCACGCTCCAATCAATCAATCACAGATTTGTTAAGTTTTATTTGTTTGTATTCTTTTTTCTCTTTAAATATTCTGTTTACTCGTCATACACATAAAAACTCAATAATAAATAAATATAATAAAAACAAAATTTCAATAGATACGGAAAAAAGCTGCTTAAAAAATCAATGCTTTTTCAGTGGCAACAAAATAATTGCATATCTTCACTGCAAACGCTGCTGTTGTTGCTGCCGCATTTGAAATGCTGCCAATATATTTTGTTATTACAAACCTTAATTGGTTTACTTTACAGCAATGTATCCAAAAAATACACCCACAAACACACATAAGCACACATGCACACAACAAATATTGCCGCCATTCAGTCATTCATTGAAGTTTGGTTTTTTTTTTGTTAATTTTTTTTTTGTAATTGTTCAATATTCGCAATGATTTTCATTGGCCTGCGAAAATGCGCCAATTTGCTGAGCTATACTTACAACAACAGCTTGGTTTGGCATCAAAATTTCACACAAAATTGGTTTGAGGATACATACTTTGCTTTTGTTGTAGCGAAAAATGTTTTGTATTTATTGCTTTTATTGTTGGCGCTAGCAAGCTATTGTTGTTCCTGTTGTTGTTGTTGTAGTTGTTGTTTTGTTGTTGTTGTTGTTGTTGTTGTTGTTATTGTTATTGTTGTTGTTGTTGTTTTGACAAGCTTTAGTCGAACGAACAAAGCGTCCAAAGTGTTGAATTATTAGCAAATCCGTTGCCAGTAAATTGGATTTTTCGCAATTGATTTTAGCTAGATGTTAGCTAGTTTTCACTATTTTATTTATTTTGCGCAAATTTTTCCGCTGTCATAAATTTAATATCTATAAACAAACAAATATGTATGTCTGTCTTCACTTTTGTATATGCATTAGTCAAGTTGGAAAATATCAAATTTACTTTAGCGCCCAGCAATAGGCAGTGATAAATTACACTGTAATAGTTTTTTTTTTAAATATTGAAGACCAGCCCTAAGGGAACAGTTTCACTCTTTTCCGGGAATGGGAAATTGAACTGCATCATTAGTTTTTTAAGTTTTCCGCATACCAACATTAAAAATTTTTATTGAAAATTGTTTGCTTCAAGGGCAGCTTTTTCAGGTTTTCATCCCTAAATTATGGCTTGTAGCCTGTATCTAGTTGGTTTTGTCGGCAAGTTTTTTTTAAGAAAAATTGTTCAGAATGCATCAGACTTTAATTTTTGTAAACATATCATACACTTCCACAATATTCTTTTTTTGTCCGACTTTTACTTGGATCGAAAAACCGCAAATATTGCATAAGTCTGATTTTTTTCTTGGTCTTCTCACCACTTGCTATGTTATGTCTATTTCTTACCAAAAATTTTAACCAAACGATAAAATTTACAATCAATTTTTCGCGTAATAATTAATTTTAACATATATATGATAAAATATATAATAAATTTTTGGCTCACTTATAATCATTTAAGCTTAAATTTTTTACCAATTGATGTGTTTTGAGATGTTGAGCAAATTTGCATCAAAAAGTGAATTTCGAAAAAATGTCACATATGATCATTTCGCTCAAAGAGGCGAAAATGAACGTAACAGCTATTGAAATTCATATATTTTTTATTTTCATCAAAAACGTACAAAAACTGCGGAAGTTCTACATATATCCTTTTTTTATAAAATGTTTTTTTATTTGTTAATGTACTCAAACCTTAATTTTTTACGCTTTCAATGGAATAACAAACCTATTTTATATCAAACATTTGAATATTTGCTAAGAAATGGCATTTAACTATTATAAAAATTAGTAAAAGTTAAAATGATTTAAGATATTTCATCACATATGCACAGTGTGAACGAGAAACCTGCTCTTATATTATTTAAATATAGTCTATTTTTAACGATTTAACGTTTAAACTAAATTTTTTTCAATTTTGATGCAATGAAGTTTCAGAAGAAGTTCAGTTTCATAACTTTTTTATTATTAAGCTACTACACTGAAATTAATGAAAAAGTCGTAAAAAATACATATTTCAAAAATACACTTGATTTTGTGAAAAACATATGACTATTATGGAAGTTCTATTTCATTAAATTTCTACCAAAAATTTTAACTTAACGATAAGATTTATAATAAATTTTTGGCGTAATAATTAATCTAAACATGCGTGATTTCAGTTTAAAATTTTTATCAATTGATGTATTTTGAGATGTAGAACAAATTTGCATCAAAAAGTGAATTTCGAAAAATGTCACATATGATAATTTCGCTCAAAGAGGCCGAAATGAACGTAAAAGCTAATGAAATTCATATATTTTTTGTTTCCAGCAAAAACAAACAAAAACTGCGGGAGTTCTGCATATATCCTTTTTTTATAAAATGTGTTTTTATTTGTCAATGCACTAAAATCTTAATTTTTTACGCTTTTAAAGCAATAACTAACCTATTCTATTTGAAACACTTTAATATTTGCTGAGAAATGGCATTCAAATATTATAAAAATTAGTAAAAGTTTAGTTGATTTAAAATATTATACCACGTATACACAGTGTGATTGAGAAATCTTTACTTTTATCATATAAATTAAGTCTATTTTTACAATTTAACGTTTGAACTGATTTTTTTCAATTTTGATGCAAGAACTGAAAAAGTTCAGTTTCATAACTCTTTTAATGATTAAGCTATTAAACTGAAATTTACGTAAAAGTCGTAAAAAAACACATATTTAAAAATACACTTGATTTTGTGACAAACATATGACTATTATGGAAGTTTTACATATGTCCTTTTTTATCATTTCCTGGTTTTTGTATTCTTTTCATAATTTTGTGTATAACTTGGAATTTGTGCTTGTTTGTGATGAAAAGTTCGCTACTTTCAGCTCAAGACCTTGCCTTATAATGGTATAATCAGGCTGAAATTTGAAATATAGTTCAAGGAGTAGCATATATTTCCATATGATTCATTTCAATAAAAAATTGCAAGAATTGTTGAAGTTGACAATATATCCTTTATTTCTCAATATGTTTTTTGTTGTTTTTCGAAAAAAGATATATTTATTTAAGGCTTAAAATTTAGTAAAAAATAAATTTGGGCAGAATAATAATTATGTTTGGAGTTATTTACGTAACATTTTTTTAAATAGCTTCAAACATTAAATGCATTAAAACTTAATTATTTTAAAAACAAGCAAGACTTGAAGAAATTTTTTTTAGTTATTTATATTTCATTTGATAATATTTTGTAATGTTATGCTATTTTGAAAAGATTTTTTTACTTTTCACTTTATAACTCACCACTTTGCACTCGATATCTTGTTAAGCTGTTGAGTTATGCTGCTGAAATTTTGTATATAGTTGTCGAAAGTACTTATTTGTATGCACACTTCATATAAACAAAAACAATAAACATTTGTAAAAGTTTCACATATATCCTTTTTACATTTTTTTTTTTTTTTTGTTCTACTAATAATGTTTTCAAGTGAATTTCCTTGTAGCTTAGAATAAAATAACTTTAAACTTGCATTTCAACAGCCATTGCACATGACTACTAATTGAGTTTTTGATATTGCATAATAAAATCAAACATATTGTTACATACATACATTTATATTTACTTAATTTCTCACATTCTTCGTACTTTGCGCATAAACTTTGAAATAGTTGTGTTATATTTCTCAATAATTTCAATTTCCTTTTAGTCTACAACTAAATAACTTAACCTGCAGTTCTCTTGTTATGTAAAATAAATCAATATGTTCAGCAGAGTCGGCAAGCATTCAATTGCTTTATGCCTTGTTTTTCTTTTGTTACTAATTCAGCTATTTAGCACAATAAATTTTCAATTATTGAGTTATGCTGCAGAAATTTGAGCTATAGTTGTATTACTTATATTACTTCATGCACAATATGTAAGGCCGTATACAAACAAGTATTGTGTAAGTACTGCATATATCCTTTAATTTAGTGCAAATAATTTTCTTGCTCTAAACGAAAATTCAACATTTTGTTGATCTTCAAAATAGCCATATATTTATTTCGGAACATAAGAACTCTGAATTTAAAAGAGAATTCATTATTAATTATACATTGATTGCATGAAGAAAGCTTAGCATGAACCAATTCCTCTGCTATTGAGTTATGTTGCTGAAATTTGATATGACTTATATAAAAACAAACTCACAACAGTTCATATGAAATATATTATTATCAAAAAATTTAACACTTATGCTTTATTTTCAAGTGAATTTAAAGTTGTGAAATGGTTTTAAGTGCTGTGGTTTTTAAATTAGCATCATTACTAATAAATGTTATATATTTAAGTGTGTGTGTGTGTGTGTGTGTGTGTATGTGTGTGCATTAAATATTTGTATTTTTATTTGCTTCATAGAAAATTCCTAAATAATGTGTTTTTGCCACCTACAGAGTCGACCGAGAGCGCCGGCATGCTTGTATGCTTGTTTACTCCTCGGAATCGACACAAAACTAACCCATACGAGTGCTTGACATGCAGAAGGAATGACAGTGCTGTTAGTGAAATATTGTAGCACCTGCAGCGCAAAGCCGGATATTAGTTTATTTCCCCAACGAGTGTTCACTGAATTTTTTATTTTTACATAAATAATATTTGATAATTTAATTTGCTTTTTGAGGCGGTATGGCTTGCATGAAGTTATTGTGACTTATATATTTTTGTGTCTTGTATTTATTTTTCTTTTTTTTTAGTCTTTGTATGATAATTTTAACTTTTATACATTGACATTGAAGAATTTAAAAAAATCGATTTAAAGAAATAATTACTTTATAAAATAATAAAACGGAACGCTAAAGATTTGAACGAAAGATTTTCTTATGAAGAAGTTGAAATTCACCAATAATGCGCAAGGAATAATTTATTTTGAAATTTGTTTATGCATCCGAATCTCTGAAATGGGTTGAATGATTTGGAAATTAAATTTTCTAAACTATTCTTAGCTTCTTAAATGATGTTCTTACCAAGCTCAAATTTGGAAAATTTATTAAGTAAAAAAATTTCCATATGTGCGACGTTTATAAACTATGAGACTAATTTCCAATTTTTTGAAGTGAAACTTCTTTAGCCGCGTATACAACATACGGCAAACTAAATGGGTAGTAAAACCGATGTAACACTTTAATGAAACGCAGCGAATTATTGCAATTAAATAACTCACCATAAGTCATGGTTAAATGGTTTGAGTTTAAACTTACGAAACTAAACAAATTAAATAACTCACCATAAGCCTTGGTTTGAGTCTAAACTAATGAAACTAACCAAACAAATGTAAAGCAGAAAAATACCTAATCATAAAAATTTCAGTTAATTTCCTCAACATTTCTTAACTCAGTTTACTTTTAACCTAATTTTGTTTATCTGAGGTTTGCCATTGTTTGCAGAGAGGAGACTGCAGTTCAGAAAATGTATTTCTATTGAAAAAACTTTCTTTGTCAGATGATGACTCTACATATTCCGGGTCTATCCAGCTTCTTGAACTTGCATATCCCACACTAAGCACGCACGACCAAGGTAGTCACAACATTGACCATCTACACTGAATCAAAAACGGATACAATAATTATGAATTTTTACATGTCCTTCATGAATAGCATTCATGAATTTTTTTGTAGTAACGAATAACATGAGTCATTTGAACTATTAATAATATCAATACATGAAATACACATATGTTTAATGTTCATAAAATCTGAGTAAAGGATATTTGCACCACTGAAAATTACGTTAATGCCATGCAAAAAACAAAGGGAACATGAATCATTCATAATTTTTGTGAATAGAATTCATAAAACTCATATACTGTTAATACGAGGATAACAAGAAGAGTTCATGAGACAAGGCAACTATTTTATGAGCTTAGTAAGCGGTATTCATGTAATCCATATACAAATTCGAGGGCAGCAAGAATAGTTCATAAGATAAGAGTCAACAATGCATGAAACTTATGTTCTTATACATTGATAGCACAATGGAAGAACTAACCAAAATTCATACATCCTATGCACATAAGGACGTGGCGGTCTAAACACAAAACACAAATCCGATAAACTTCTAATGAGGTCAATATGTAAAGCGTACACTGAGAAAAAATCATCTATTTATTTTTTAATAATTTTTTTGTATGTGTTTTTTTATAAATTTTGAGATTTATATTGATTATCTCGACAAGGATTTTGCTCAATTAAAACAATATGTCGGTTATCTGAACATAAATGAAATTTGGTTGACTTGCCATGTCATATGTCATATCATGTAACTTGAAATAGAACCAGAAGTAGTTACTTAATTTGAGCCATAACCTATGATTAGAAAATTTGAAATTTTATGATATTATCAATAGAAATAGAATTAATGATTAATTTATATATCAATATTTGGTGGAGTATCCAATTATTTAAATTTTATGATATTATCAATAGAAATAGAATTAATGATTAATTTCTATATCAATATTTGGTGGAGTATCCAATTATTTCTGATAACTGCTGAGCTACGCCTAGGCATTGAATCCACTTGTTTTTGGCACTTAATAACTGGAATTTTCTCAATGCGTCCTTGATTAACCTCCAAAGATCATCTTTGATAGTTGGATATTTGCCTCTTAGAGCGACTTAAACCACTCTCCCTAAATTTTTGATAGCATTAAGGTCTGGCAACTATCAGAAACTCAAAATCCTGGTGTGTTGTAATGCATACAGCCTTACCACGTTGCGAAATATGGGACCTGTGCCCATATATGAGAAACACCCTCAAACTATTATACTTCCACCGCTGTGTTTAAATGTTTTTATAGTGTATTGAGGAAGGATTTCGGTATTGGAGGGGTCTCCTCACAGAAAGGCTACCCATTTCATATAAAAAAGAAAGTATACTTGGATATGAGTGTGGAAGCACTTCGAAATCCATATGAAGGCCTGCTAGTAGCGCTTCGAAGTGCTGCCATTGCCGACTGGGCGCATATAAAGTTATTATTGCCGATTTTAAGCGCTCTCGTTTTTGTTACATTTTTTGGACTGCCTAGCTTTTTTATAACATGATATAGACTTTCTAGAATTTACTTTAAGTCGTCTTTGCAATACTGTGCTAGTATTCTCAAAGCATTAAAATCATGATATTATCAGAAATTGTTCAAACATTTATAAAAGACTTAAAATTATTCGAATTTTGAAGTATTTTTAACTGTTACAATTACAACTTTCTAATTTTAAACTATTTTAAATTGATTTCTGATTAAATTCTGTGGATTCGCTGCAATTTCCGTCTTTATTTCACACCAAAACCTAATAAACATTCATTTACTGTATTGTGTCCTTGCAGCAAACAGCAAAGCACTCAGTGTGCATTCCTTCAATAGCAGGATAAAAAAAACACATCATTCATTCGTTCGTTTGCTTTGATCACAACAACATAAAATCAAATGCTGTTGCTTTTGGCTGATCAGTACAACACAACATGGGCAATCATTTTGACTAGTGGCAACCGCAATGAACACTAATGATACTCCAATGAATAATTCCTGCGGAATGGAGCAAAAGTAAAAACAAAATAAAAAAAAACTGCTCGAAAAATGGCATACAAACCGTTTGCATAGAACGCTGTAAGGATTCAACAAATGTATGAATGAATTTCACGTAATTTTCGTTTACCTTTTGTAGAAGATAAACAAACAAGCAAACAGCAGAAGAGGCCGAGGATGAGGTGCAGCAGAAGCAAGTGTTGTAGAAGCAGAAGCTCTCTATGTAAAACATAGAACACACACTACAAGCTAGATGAGAAGCAGCAGTAGCAGTAGCAGCAGTAGCAGCAATACTACCAGCAATAGTAGCAGCAATAGTAGCAGCTGGAGTCGCAGCACAAGCAGATAAAACAATTTATAGGATTTGCACAGCAATCGCACGCTGTCAGCAATTGAGCGGCTTACCTGCAATCAGTCAGACGGACGGACAGACAATAGAAAGCACACATATACACAAACACAAGCAAATACCTGTGCACTAAGCTCACACACTCGTACATATACTATTTGCCCGCTTTAATGAAAGTAAGTAATTTCCTGTGTATTACAAAGCGTACCAAAGGATTTTCGTAAATGTTTGGTTCCGGCATCGATTGCTTAATTCATTTGATTTATGCGAATTTCAGGGATAATAGTTGTGTTTTTTTTTTTTTTTTGTTTTATGTTGTTCTCTTTGTCTTTTGTTGTTGTTGTTTTTGTTATAAAACCCAAAGAAATGCTGAAGTTCGAAAAAGTATTGATTGAGTTCTTACGTTGCTTTGCAGTTGAATGGATTAAGCTTGAAATTGAATTAAGTTAAGTGAATGAATGAATGATTGAAAACAAGAATGCAAGAATGATTAAAGATATAAAATTAATGAGAGGAAATTTGAAGCAACTAATGATTTGAATTTGGGCATATCGTTGATTTTGGTCAAAGTTAAACATGAGAGTCGGCTCCGTTAAACATGAGTTGTGAGCAATATTGAAGCAAAACTCTTTAAAATAGTACAATAAAGTTCAGCCTTTGATATTTTCAATTCATTCTTAAGAAATGAACAAAATTTAATGAGCATATCAGACTACATTCAAAGAAATCACTTAACGAAGGCAACCAGTTTTTGGAATATTGAAATTTTGTGCCAAACAATAGTTTTAATTTTAAAAAACGAAATTTAACGAATCTTTTTTGGACTTAACGAAAACAAATTTTTTAATGAAACGTTTCTGTTTGTCAAATTTTCTCGAAATTCATTAATTTTTAAATGCAAATATATAAATATGACCATATACAAACTCAACGAAGCTTATGTTGAGTTCAAATATACACATTTTTTTCTAATTTAGCAACAAAATATTAAATGATTAAAAAAACGCCATGAAAACATATAAATTTTATATGATAAAATGTGTTTAATAATTACAAAGTGAACTTAACGAAACCTGAAATTACTTAAAAAAATGTTGAAATTACTAAAAAAATGTATAGAAAATTCTGAAAAATTTATTTTTAATGCAATAAAGTACATTAAATGACATTTAAACAAATCTAACGAAACTTTTAAGAAGTTTTTTTTAAATACATACTTACATTACAGGTTTATTTGTGCCATGTTTATGAACGAACATAGCATTTTTGATATATTTAATCATTCTTAGCCAAGAAAATCAACTTAACGAAACCTCAAATTACTTAAAAGGCAACATTTAACCGTTTGTTACATAAAAACATGCATTGGTTTCATAAGAACCTGTAAAAAAATAAAATTTTGATGCAAAAAAAAAATTATTTAACTTAACGAAACTAAGAAATATATTGATAAGATTTTCTTTTTGCACTCAACGTTTGTACTGGTTTTATAGGCATGCAGAAGGTGTTATTTGTTACATTAAAATTATCTCAGTGCTCAGAAAAAAGACTTTACGAAACTTAACATTCCTTAAAAGTAAAGCGTTTTCTATTTAATCCATAAGAAATGCAACGTCTTTGTAAAAATTAACGAAAAAGTAAAAATTTCAGGCTAAAAGTAGATGAAATGTTGAACACACAAGCAAATCAAAATAAATCAATACATAAAATTTTAATATTTTTGCTCAAAAATCATATGAAGGCAAATTGAAGTTATGTGAAAATATTTGGATTAAAACTCTAAAATATGCAACAGTTAAATAAAACACATGAAAAAAATAAAAATATCTTCAATAAATCATGTTAATACTGGAAAAAGAAACTTAATGAAACTTTTAAACACTGTCTGAAAGTTCATCTTTACACTTTAAGTATCTAGTTGCTCCATTGGAGTTCGAAAAAATGAAATTTCTTTACACATATTATTTCTTTTATCTGAAAATAAACTTTAAAAAACCTAAAATAACTTAAAAGTGAAAATTTGTTATTTAAAGGATAACATCAGAAACTATAAAAATATAAATTTCACTGAAAAATCAAAGATTGATGCTAAAGAGTACGTAATATGTTGCAAAATCAACTTAACGAAACTTTTTAAAACTTGACGAAATCGTTTTTTGCACTTTACGCTGCTTGTACATAGTAAACATTTGCAGAAAATGTGTTTCATTACACCTCATACTAATATTCTTATTATTATAATTATCAATACTACTGCTTTCGTTAAGAAAATGCACTTAACGAAACCTGCAATAACCTATACGTTTAAATTTTCCACTTAAACATTGAAGTCAGCATGCAATAGTAAAAAACTATGCTTGTTTTTGCTGCAAGGATTTTCAATCAACCTAACGAAATTTTTAAAAGTCAACGATTTAAGAATATTTGGATAATTATTTGGATAAAAGTAAGTAATATGTAAAATATAAAGTAAACGAACATTTTAAAAACTTAACGAAAGTTAATCTTTTTCATAAAATAATGCTGCTTACTCACTTATTGTAAAAATTTTGCTTTGTGTAATTACAAAAATATTTTTTGAAAAAAACAACGAAAACTTTAACTTAACTTAAACTTAATGAAGTTTTTCAACTTGATGAAGAGTGTTTTGAAGTTATTGCAAGCCTAAAGTACCTCAAACTAAGACAATGTTATACACTTTATTCAACGACAACTTCACAGATAAGCATATGAAAACAAAAATTAACTTAACGAAAGATGGAAACAAAAAAAAATTTTTGAAAATGTTATAACTAACAATTTATTTGCTTTAATAAGGAGTATAAAAAACGTTGGCAGAAGATTCTTAACGAAATTTGACGAAGGTGAGTGTGCAAATTTTATACTATAATATAAAACTATTTTTACGATGAAATTTTTTTAATACTGAAAAACATAATTTTTTATATCCTTGAAAATCTTATCTTTTATATCCTTTATGCCTCGGCATAAAAATTAGTTTACTGATAGATAAAAGTCGTTAAGTTCTAAGTCAGAGTTAGAGTCAGAGTCAGAGTCAGAGTCAGAGTCAGAGTCAGAGTCAGAGTCAGAGTCAGAGTCAGAGTCAGAGTCAGAGTCAGAGTCAGAGTCAGAGTCAGAGTCAGAGTCAGAGTCAGAGTCAGAGTCAGAGTCAGAGTCAGAGTCATTTGAATTTGAATTTGAATTTCAATTTCAATTTCAATTTCAATTTCAATTTCAATTTCAATTTCAATTTCAATTTCAATTTCAATTTCAATTTCAATTTCAATTTCAATTTCAATTTCTATTTCAATTTCAATTTCAATTTCAATTTCAATTTCAATTTCAATTTCAATTTCAATTTCAATTTCAATTTCAATTTCAATTTCAATTTCAATTTCAATTTCAATTTCAATTTCAATTTCAATTTCAATTTCAATTTCAATTTCAATTTCAATTTCAATTTCAATTTCAATTTCAATTTCAATTTCAATTTCAATTTCAATTTCAATTTCAATTTCAATTTCAATTTCAATTTCAATTTCAATTTCAATTTCAATTTCAATTTCAATTTCAATTTCAATTTCAATTTCAATTTCAATTTCAATTTCAATTTCAATTTCAATTTCAATTTCAATTTCAATTTCAATTTCAATTTCAATTTCAATTTCAATTTCAATTTCAATTTCAATTTCAATTTCAATTTCAATTTCAATTTCAATTTCATTCAATTTCAATTTCAATTTCAATTTCAATTTCAATTTCAATTTCAATTTCAATTTCAATTTCAATTTCAATTTCAATTTCAGTTTCAATTTGAATTTGAGTACCTTAAATATAGCCTCTGTGGCAAATTTTACAGAAAATCTTTGAATTCATTACTTGTTCTGCATGAGTTTGCAAAAATGTTTTAAAATTTTCCCCTCCCTTACTTCAGCTCTGATAAAATAAAATTACTCATCTTAAAACTGTTGCACAAAAAATTTTTTCCTGATAACTACAAAGTGTTAATAAACAAAACGGTGCACATAAATAAAAAAGGACTCTTTGGAATGAATGCTTGAATAGTTCAGTTCGATCGGGATTAACTGGCATGCTTTTTCAATTGTCCGAGCTACGGTTAACACCATATTCATTAACTGTGGCAGGTGCACAAAAACAAAAAAAAAAATACCTCGTTTCGCAACAAAGTAACGCTGCACTCCAACAACGAAATTGAAACTCACTCGTTACAATCCTTATACGCTGATCCTTGCTGCCAGCGCAAACCGTAGATCCAGCGCGAACACTCTACAATGGCTCTGAAAATTTATGCATTTCGATCAACGGTAAAAACTTAATACAGTTATGCAAATTATGTCACCGGCATACGTATGCCCAGCAGACAACAAACAAAGCCGTACACGGCATAAACGGGCACCAAGAAATGAAACAAAAATGAAAACAACAACAAAAACAAAAAAAATGCAAATGCATTTGCAAGCTCAGCACACAACACCAGTGCATAGCGAAGAGCTAAGAGCTGCACATCCGTACACGCGCTTCCAAAAGGATGTAAAATTCATATCCTTTTTCATTAGCCTGAGCGGCTTTATGAAAGAATAATGTTAACAAAAAAAAAATGAAGGATGTAAAAAAAGACATTAGTACGCGAAAAAAACAAAACAAAACTATAAGAAATCCTGTGTGAGTTGGCTTGGCAAGGTAAGGTAAAGACAACAACAACGACAACAACAGCTAACAGTGACAATTCTAGCGAAAATATTTTATAGAAAATTCTATTTAATTTCAAAGCAGCAGCGAAGAAAAAAATACACACAAAAATTGAGGCACTTGAATAGCGCAAAAATCCTGCCACCGGAAGTTGTATGAGCGCCATTAAAATAAGAAAAGCAGAAGAAGCAAAAGTGGAAGAAGAAGAAACAGTAAAAGAAAAAGCACCATGTTAGCAGCAGAAGCTGGCGCAGGAAAGATTTTTGTTGTTTTTTTATTTTTTTTAATATGCTAGCAAGCAACAAGCGCCCGCTGGGAAATTCAATGGTTTCACAGAGGGAAAAACCTATAGACTCAATACATAAATTTATGTACTCATCGCATAGTTTTCTGCACACAAAAATTTTACATTTTTTATGTATTGAGTACATGTTGTAATCTCTATTGACTACATAATGCTTTTAAGTGGTTATGTAGTCAATAAAGAATTTTATGTACTCAACGCATAAATATGTGTCGTGAATTCATGGATGACTGTGGTGAGTACATGCACACTGTACTCATCGCAAGCTGTTACAAATAATTTTATGTAATGAGTAAAGATGTTATGTACGTATTACATAGATTATTGACTCAGTACATACATAATTTACTCATTACATATTTGGAGTACATAATTTTATGCAATGAGTACATACATTATTTACTCATTACATATTTTAAATGCATAATTTTATGTAATGAGTACATACATAATTTATTCATTACATATTTTTAGTGCATACATTTATATAATGAGTACATACATCATTTACTCATTACATATGTTAAAAACATAATTTTATGCAATGAGTACATGCATAATTTCTGTGCGTAAATCACCCTCTCAACACTTGCAATAAATAACTTAATAAAGAAATGACTAGATTTCACAAAATAATTGACAATTACTTATAGAAACCCAGCCATTCTTATCCAATCATCGCTTTTTTTCTAGACTCTAGAGTACAGTGGATAAACAACGCTCTGATTTTCTACATACTCTAGAGGTGTTGCTTATTTGAAAATCAAGAAACGAATGACATAAAACAGCAAAATCGTGTGCCGATGTGCAACAGATACCTGTACTGAGTCCATATGTTATGTACTGAATAAATGTGTCACTTCAATCCTACAAGGGGGACGTGTACTGAGTCTATATTTTATGTATTCAGTAAAGTTTTTGTAAAAAATTACATAACACGTTGATTGAGTACACGTTGCTTGTATCTATTGAAGTCTGCTATGTATTCAACACATAACATGATGTATTGAATACATTTTTTATTCATTTTAAAAAGTGAATAAATTGATATGTAGTCAGTACACGCTCCCTTTACTCAGTAAATACTGCTCTTGTTGCGTTCTCATACAAGTTGCAGTGCATAGATTTTACAAGCTGTCTCTGTACTGACTACATAACTTTTTCCCTTAGTGTTGCTTAGAACAAGTACTACCAAAGAAACACACACTCACTCTCTAAGCCGCGCACATACAAACACACACACACACATAGCACACACGCTTACAATTTTCAAACACACAAAAACAACATAATTCTCCGTCGAGCTCCAAAGACTGCGCGAAGGCATTGCAACTAGGACAATGCGCGGAATTTCGCCTTGTCAGCGATTTCCTTCTGGTCGGGTGCAGAGTAACTGTTCTACGAATTTTGGGGCGTAGCAGCTATTGCTGAGTAGCTGCTGCTCCCGCTACTGCTGCTGATGCTGCTGCTGCTGGTACTGCCGTGTAGCAGTAATGCTTGCATAGCTTTTTCTGCAATGTTAATAAAACAAAATTCCATGAAGTCATGGCATGGTAATGGCATGAACGCAGTCAAGCGTTTTGCTCTGTTGTAGGTGGAAGGGGCACTGTGACTGACTTCCTTGTATAGACGCTTGCAGAAATATGACTTTTGCGCCAGGTGCTGGAACCTGTGGCAGAGTCCTCTTGTCGTCCTTGTCGTTGTCGTTATACACGCTATTGGCAATTTAAAATTGCCAATATTGATTTATTGTTATTTTCTGTTGTTGTTGTTGGTTGATTTTTGTATTTTTTTGTTTTGTTTCTGCTGTTTTTCATAGACTCCTTTATATCTCACATCCTTGCCTGGTGGAATTTTCTTGTTGTATTACTTCTTCGATTTTTTGGTTTTTTTTTTTTTTTGCTGTGCGCTCTATAAAAGCCACTTGAATTTTTGCCATTTTTCTATGGGGCTGAGCTGGCTATGCTTGTAAGTGTATATATATATATATATATATATATGTGTGTGTATGTGTGTGTTATTTATTATCCTAGTTTATTTTATTTTTATTTTTTTATTTTTTTATTTTTTTTTTATTATTTATATACCTACTCAGCAAAGCAATGTTGTGTTGATTTAATGTAATTTTTTTAAAGCATAACAAAACCTGTTTTAAGTGTTTTTCTTACAAAATATATTGACAACAAAAAAGAAATTGTCAACATAAAATGCATATTGAATATTGGTCTTTTTAAGTTGTGGTAGAATAAGGCACAAAAGCTGTTAAGCAAGCATGTAAATCAGGTTTATATTGGAAATAATTTTATGATTTTTGCTGGAGTCTATATAAGTCTCTGCACGCTATTCTTATTGGAAGATATAAAATAGTAACATCGTAGTTGTGAACATATTCATTTAAATTTTATTTTTCATAGCTTATTTTCGAACAAAAAGTATTAAAAATGTTATATTTTATGCTGATATTATGTATGAAATCTACTCAAAAATGTTTAAAAATTAATTTGAAATTCTCTGAAAAAAATTCTCAGTGACGAATGGTAAACGTCTCAAAGTCTACACTTAGCTTATGAGCTATTTGCTATTTCATTTCTTCAAAAAAAGATTTAATTTGCATTTCTATAATCTTAAGTCAGAACATTAAATTAAAGTGTGAAAATATTAATTTTTAAAACTCAAAAACAATGCATGAAAAATATACTTATTGACCCTAATCACCCCTATACTTACATCTGGTGACCATTATAGCACATGGATATTCTACGAAAATATATAAATAAAATAAACAGACAAGAAACAAACAATAAAATGCATATATCAGTGGAAAACTCTTCGTAACATTGAAAGCACTAACTAATTTTACTAAAAAAGTAAAAATTTTCAATTGAACTATGAAATTCAAACAAATTTTCATCAATTTTCAAAATTTCCCTCATGGGAAATTTTTTGGGAAATTTTTCTTATTGCATTTTTTGCCATTTTTTCTTAATAACAGTGCGTTTTGGCACATAAGTATTTACTTACATCATTTATTAATTGAAAAAATACAAACTTTAAGTTATATGACATGACATTTTTAGGTTTTTAATTAGGTGAATCTTAAAAGCACAAATATTTATTGCATTTTTTCAAAACTTCCCTGAAGAGGAAATTTTGTTTATGTAGCTTCTGCCTATTTAATTCATAAAAAACCATTTGACACATAATAATTCTTCATCCATCTTTTTACTATTGAAAAAATGCCAAACTTTTAGTAAAATGTTATCTCTCTAACGTAATTTTCACTCTAAACTATGTTTATATTTTAGTAAAAAATTAATTTTTTGGAATGCAGCTACAAAGCCGAATAAACATAAAGCAGTTTTTCAAAATTTCCTTTATGGTACATTTTTTGGGAAATGTTTTTTATGCATTTTCTGAAATTTCCTCTTGAAAAAATCACATTGGGACACGTAAGTATATACATATATCATTTAAATATTCCTTAATATTAAATGATCATTAATTAATGAATATATTTTCATTAATTTTTATATTATATTAATATTATTCTAACTATATTTTAATCAAAGAAACATGGTTTTGTTCGCTTAACCAAATAACTATTTAAGTTTAAAAGTAATGTTTTTGAAATGATACTCAAAAACGCAAATATTCAATGCAATTTTTTAAATTTCTCTGAGAAGGAACATTTGTTATTGTAATTTTTTATTCACAAAAGACCATTTGTACACATTATTCTCTTTCTTACATCTGTTAGAATTGATAACTTCTAAACTTTCAGTATAATGGTATCTTACTAACGCATTTATCTCACAACAATATATATTTTTGTTGAAAAATTCATGTTTGTGGAATGCAACTAAAAACCGAATAAGCCTAAAGCAGTTTTTCAAAATTTCCCTTATGAAACATTTTTTGGGAAATTTTTTTTAATTCATTTACTGAAATTTTCTGGTCATAAAAGTGGGTTTTAGCACTTAAGTAATGATTTGCATCATTTAATTATTAAAAAATTAAAATTCTTAAGTAATATGGGATCAAAGTAACATAATTTTGTTCTCTTAACTATATATTTCAGTTAAAAAATAATCTCTTTCAAGTGAGACTAAATAGCACTAATATATTTATAAGTTTTTTAAAATTTCCCTGAGTGGGAAATTTTTGTTAACGAAGTTTCAGTCATTTTATGTTAGTAAAAGTGCATTTTATCACATAACTATTCTTCTTGCATCGTTTAATTAAAATAATATTTAATTTTTTTAAGAAATGTATCTCATAAATGCGTTTTTATCTCTTTACTCTATCTGTAAGTTCAAAAAGTAATGTTTTTGAATCGAAACTTTAAGCCTAGTAAAACTGAAAGCAGTTTTTAAAAATTTCCCTTATTGGGAAATTTTTCTTAATGCTTTTTTTAACATTTGGCACATACAAACTTACAAACTTTTAGTTAAATGTCATCTAGGTAATGTGGGTTTTATACAAATACCAGTCAAAAAAGTTTTTAATGCGAAACTAAGGAGTTTTTCAAAACTTCCCCAAGTAGGAAATTTAAAAAAAACTATGCAGTTTTTCAAAACTTCCCCAAGTAGGAAATTTAAATAATATTAAGCAGTTTTTCAAAACTCCAAGAAGAAAAAACTAAGTAGGAAAGTTTTGTTAAAGTTTTTTTCTGCCATATTAAATTCATAGAGAGCATTTTAGTTCATGATTATCTCCCTAAATAGTTTGTTTGGAAAAACCAAACCTTTCCGTTGAACTTTTCGGTCACGTGTTTTTCTCCTTAACTCTAACGTTTAAAAGTAAAAGTAAAAAAGTTTTGTTTTTGAGATGAAATTTGAAACCCAACAACACCTATTGCATTTTTTAAAAATTTCCCAATAGGGAAATTTTTGGGAAATTTTCATTTTTATATTTTCCCATTCATCTTGCCAGAAAAGATAATTACAATACAAATATACGCCATTTTGAGTTAGATTGACAAGTAAAACACGTTTTCAAAAGTAAATCAAATCGTAGAAATTTAAAAAACGTTATTCTTTACATACATACTAAGTGAAAAACCCAATTCTGTTATTGCTCCAGAGGATAATTTCGCCTCCAACTTCATACCGCTTTCCTACTTTCCTTTTTCAATATTCCAACAGAAACTGACTTCATTTAACCTGTGTCAGTCTTTTTCGGCATAAACGACCAATATTCAATAACCTTCGGAATACGTTTTCGGCATTATAGAAACAATATTCGATGACATCCTCTTGTCAATATAGTTTTACCATCAGTACTTTGTTATTTTTGGAACATAACTGAAAATTTGTCTTAGTTTCATTGAAGACCGCTAAGGGATCCTTTAATACATAGGCGTAGGGAAAAAAGTTAAGAACTATTTTCTCTCGTGTTTCTCAACCGTTTTTGATAATTTTTTTTTCTAAATGGATCAGAGGTGCAAAGAAGGAGTGAACTAACTTTTTTTAAAAAATTGTTTGCTAAATTTTTAATAAAAAAATTATTTTTGACATTAATTTTGTATCTAATCAACAGAGAATGTATGTGAAAAGGTCGATTATCGGCCACTTTCGAAATTTAGTAATCTTTACTAAGCAACTCCGAAACTTAAGATATAAGACTAGCCATCAATATTATTCAGCATACAATACTAGTCATGAATCAGTACGAACGATGTATGGCCAAGCTAAAAAAATTTTCATTCTTATAGCATGTCTACACAGAGAGTTTTGTTTGAGTTTCCAGTACAAAGCTGAGTTTGCAGTTGAAATCGAAATAAACTCTTGATTTCCCAGTACACTTAAGCAGAATAAAACTTGACTAAAATTCAAATTCAAACTCAATTTAAACCTTTTTCAAATCAAATTCAACAACTTCAAAAATAACCTTTTGCAAAACAAAAAAAAAAATTTTTTAATATCAAATTCAACTTGTTGTTATTTAATTTATTTTTTTATTTATTTCATTTTATTTTAATTGTAAAAACTTGAATTTGAATTGTAAAAAGTTGAATTTGAAATGGAAAAGTTTATTTTGAATTGTGAAATGTTGAAGTTTAAGTTAAAAACCTGTACAAACTCAATTTGAAAGGTGCCTGATAAAGAGATACTTTCTAATGCAACTTTTTAGGATTGGAAAGATTACAAAATCTAATTCCAGTGAAAACTATTTTGATACAATTTTTGAAACCATATCCTGGTTTAACGTTTTGGTAATATTAAAAAAAAAAATACGTTTAACTTTCAAATTTAATTTAAATTAAAATTTAGCAAAATTTAAAGCTAAATTAAATTTTATCTAAAAATGTTAATGATAATTAAAAAAAAAAATGCTTCACACAACAAGCATACATGTTTGTTGGTTAGTTTCCTATTTTTATGTTATAAAGTTTTGAAATAAATTAAAAAAAACAAATGCCATAAAAGATAATAATATACTTTGCCAAAACCGATCGTGGCACATCATGACCTATGAGGCAAAACTTCTGAGGTTCTGTTATAAAAAGCAACCGCTTTATATATAAAATTTTTAATAATTTCCCTAAGCAATTATTAAGAAAGCAATCATAAATGCTGTCACTATTTAAACTCTACAAAGTCGTTCGCCAGTTTAACAGCTCCTTATTTACGCTCTCTCTCTCTCTTTCTCTCTTTATCTTTCTCTTTTTATTTCTATCTGCATCGTCTTTTCTCTGACTGCCTTTAAATGCTGCACACAAGCCGCAGACTTACTTGAACAACGTATCAGTATTCCTTGCAGAGAAAGAAAGCCACGTAAACTCGTAAACTTTGTGTCTACTTTTACACAAAAGTTGTATGAAAACTTTTGGTGCAGCACTTTTTTTTTGCAGGCTTTTACTTTTCCTTCAGTCGCTAAGTAACGACCGTTCTAGCGCTCCAGCATTCAGCAGCAGCCATATCTTAAGTATTGCGGTTGTTGTCTTGTCTTGCCTTGCCTTGCCTTACTAAGGTTTTCCCGACTTTGTTGGAAATTTTAAACTTTTAATCATGTACTCGAACAGTACGAAATGTGCGAATGAATAGTGGATTAACGTGAGCAGATAATAAACTAGACTATTCGTGGCAACAACATAAATAAAAGCAACAACTCTGGTTTAATACATAAAGCGGATGAGTTACGAAAATTTACCATATCAGATTACGTGCGCACATTATAAGCGACTTCCTCGCTGTCTGTGTGTTTCTGCATGTGCGTGTAGCCGCACCAAAAACTATGCAACATAAAGTTCTAAAAGTTTCACTTTTTCACCAATTGCTTTGCATGTCAAGTGGGCGTGCCTGGCAGTAAGTTAAGCCATAACAAAGCAGAACAATAAGTTTGGAATTCTTTCAATGCGCATTCAGCCTCTTAGCAGTAGTTTTGCAAATACCATAGCAAAGCGTCTTGGCCCAGTTTGTGGTTATATTTATAAGCAAGAAAATAAAATTTCCATTGCATGTAGCAGAAATTTTTTCCAAGTTCTTGTAGCTCAATGTGTTTAAATTGTATTTTATTTTTTAATTGTAAACTTTGGGAGAGTGGGTGAGAGTGAGCGACAAAAGTGACTGCAGTTGAGAGAAACAAAACAAAGAGGAGTCAAAATGGAAAAGTACCCAGCTTAAAGCTTTGCTAATTTAGAGTTTTGTCACTCATTTGCATGCATAAATTAAATGCATGTATGTATGTGTGTGTGTATTTTGCTGAGTGTGTATTGGTGCATGTTAATGTGTTGCTTTTGGGATGTAGTTTTTAATTTGTCACTAGTTTGCCATCATGGTCCTGGTCGTGGTCGTGGTCGTGGTCTAACTTTGTGCATGTAATTTGTCTAAATTTTCCAGCTGAGCCAAGTTAACAACATTAACCTGCCTTAAATTAGTTGAGATGACTTTCAACGAGTTGATGGCGGTGACAAGGTACAATAAAAAATAAAAAAAAAATGTTCATAATATATTTTGACGAAAGACACTGATATTAACACCGACATAAGTAATGACATTAAAATCAGAATTAATGTTGACATTGACACTGACATTAACACAGACATTAACACTGCCAATTACATCAACATTGACACTGACATTTACATCAAAATTGACATTGACATTGACATAAACACCGACATTAACACTGGCATATACATCAAAATTGACATTGACATTGACATTGACATTGACATTGACATTTACATTGACATTGACATTGACATTGACATTGACATTGGCATTGACATTGACATTGACATTGACATTGACATTGACATTGACATTGACATTGACATTGACATTGACATTGACATTGACATTGACATTGACATTGACATTGACATTGACATTGACATTGACATTGACATTGACATTGACATTGACATTGACATTGACATTGACATTGACATTGACATTGACATTGACATTGACATTGACATTGACATTGACATTGACATTGACATTGACATTGACATTGACATTGACATTGACATTGACATTGACATTGACATTGACATTGACATTGACATTGACATTGACATTGACATTGACATTGACATTGACATTGACATTGACATTGACATTGACATTGACATTGACATTGACATTGACATTGACATTGACATTGACATTGACATTGACATTGACATTGACATTGACATTGACATTGACATTGACATTGACATTGACATTGACATTGACATTGACATTGACATTGACATTGACATTGACATTGACATTGACATTGACATTGACATTGACATTGACATTGACATTGACATTGACATTGACATTGACATTGACATTGACATTGACATTGACATTGACATTGACATTGACATTGGCATTGACATTGACATTGACATTGACATTGACATTGACATTGACATTGACATTGACATTGACATTGACATTGACATTGACATTGACATTGACATTGACAGTGATGTGATGTGATGTAATGTGATGTGATGTGATGTGATGTGATGTGATGTGATGTGATGTGATGTGATGTGATGTGATGTGATGTGATGTGATGTGATGTGATGTGATGTGATGTGATGTGATGTGATGTGATGTGATGTGATGTGATGTGATGTGATGTGATGTGATGTGATGTGATGTGATGTGATGTGATGTGATGTGATGTGATGTGATGTGATGTGATGTGATGTGATGTGATGTGATGTGATGTGATGTGATGTGATGTGATGTGATGTGATGTGATGTGATGTGATGTGATGTGATGTGATGTGATGTGATGTGATGTGATGTGATGTGATATGATGTGATGTGATGTGATGTGATGTGATGTGATGTGATGTGATGTGATGTGATGTGATGTGATGTGATGTGATGTGATGTGATGTGATGTGATGTGATGTGATGTGATGTGATGTGATGTGATGTCATGTGATGTGATGTGATGTGATGTGATGTGATGTGATGTGATGTGATGTGATGTGATGTGATGTGATGTGATGTGATGTGATGTGATGTGATGTGATGTGATGTGATGTGATGTGATGTGATGTGATGTGATGTGATGTGATGTGATGTGATGTGATGTGATGTGATGTGATGTGATGTGATGTGATGTCATGTGATGTGATGTGATGTGATGTGATGTGATGTGATGTGATGTGATGTGATGTGATGTGATGTGATGTGATGTGATGTGATGTGATGTGATATGATGTGATGTGATGTGATGTGATGTGATGTGATGTGATGTGATGTGATGTGATGTGATGTGATGTGATGTGATGTGATGTGATGTGATGTGATGTGATGTGATGTGATGTGATGTCATGTGATGTGATGTGATGTGATGTGATGTGATGTGATGTGATGTGATGTGATGTGATGTGATGTGATGTGATGTGATGTGATGTGATGTGATGTGATGTGATGTGATGTGATGTGATGTGATGTGATGTGATGTGATGTGATGTGATGTGATGTGATGTGATGTGATGTGATGTGATGTGATGTGATGTCATGTGATGTGATGTGATGTGATGTGATGTGATGTGATGTGATGTGATGTGATGTCATGTGATGTGATGTGATGTGATGTGATGTGATGTGATGTGATGTGATGTGATGTGATGTGATGTGATGTGATGTGATGTGATGTGATGTGATGTGATGTGATGTGATGTGATGTGATGTGATGTGATGTGATGTGATGTGATGTGATGTGATGTCATGTGATGTGATGTGATGTGATGTGATGTGATGTGATGTGATGTGATGTGATGTGATGTGATGTGATGTGATGTGATGTGATGTGATGTGATGTGATGTGATGTGATGTGATGTGATGTGATGTGATGTGATGTGATGTCATGTGATGTGATGTGATGTGATGTGATGTGATGTGATGTGATGTGATGTGATGTGATGTGATGTGATGTGATGTGATGTGATGTGATGTGATGTGATGTCATGTCATGTTATGTGATGTTATGTGATGTGTTCTAATGTCATGTCATGTGATTTCTTTTGATATCATGTGCTGTCATGCCATGTGATGTGATGTGATGTTATATGATACGTTTAACTTTCTTTTGTAAACGATAACAGGTGAAACCAATTTCTTTCCTGTGTTTTAAAACGGATTTCTTTTTAAGCTATCTTATTTTATTTCACAATAACATAAAGCTGCAGGTCCTTAAAGCCAGTTTATCAAAAAATTCCTTAAGAGCCTTTAAGCGCTTTTATCTTTAAATCTGAAAAGCTCAACTGGTGGCTGCCCACACTTTGACTGTGTTGCAAATATTTGTGGTCGCTGGAAAAATGAATAAAAAAATTCGCCGTCGGATATGCAACAGTTTTTGCAAATAATAATAAAAGCCTTGCACAATAACAACAATAACAAAACAATAGAATAGCAATAAAAAATAAGTTATTTTCAATGATGTCCTTAAGCCACTGACTCAGCGTCATCCTACGGCATTCAAACAGAGCCGTTTCATGGCTTTTGTTGGTGCAATTAAGAGAAATCGATGTTCTTTGGCCGTTTTTTTTTTTTAATATAAATGCTTCCTGAAGGCACACGAGAATTAAAAAATTTTATTTATTTTGTATTACACACAAACACAGACACAAAAACACACATGCACACACACATACATTCACACACTCTTAGCACATAAACAAACAAATAGGAAATAAAAAAAAAATCCTTCGCACTCATAATAATGTTCATGAGCGGCAATAAAGATTATTTTGTTAACACTTAGCAATTCAAAAACAAAACAAAAACAAACAACAACAAAATCAACAAAAATATAAAATACAGCAACAATAATATAATGCATATTTAAAACAATAACAACAACAAATCCTCTTCCACTGATGGCGATAGAAAAAAACAATACATACATTTACACATTTTTTTACATATTAAATTGAATTTTTCAATTGCCTACTTTAAGGCTTTTGCAGCTTTCAATGAGATTTTATGAGAGAACACAAAAAAAACACGACTAGCCGTCATATTGTTGAATTTGTTGTTGCTATTTTTCTCACAAGTTAAGGCGATGAGCTCATATGGGTAACAAGATATCCAGCACCAGCCTTTTGTTTTTGTTGTTTTTTTTTTTTTTTGCTATGCTATTGTTTTACTCTGATCAGTGTTTGGTGTGTTTGTTGTTGTGGCTTTGTTTGATTTTATTTTCATTTCATTTTATTATATTTTATCACATAAAATTATGCAAATGTATGAGTTGTTTATGGATTTTATATTTTATGATGACAACAATTCATCATCTTGATTGAATGAATGCTTTAATATGGTGCGTTATGGGTATTAAAGTAGAAAGCAACAACAACAACAAAAAAAGTGTATAAATAAGCCTACTTTAAGTAACTTTGCAGATAATCTTTACAGATATGGTATTAAATTACAGTCGAGAGTAGAAAGCATGACAGTTTTTATTAAAGAATTTTTCAACAGATGATCTCTCAAGGAAACTTTGTATCAAAAACAATTTAAGGCAATTCGAAATATGTTGTGTAGCTCAACATAAAAAAAAACGGAGGAACTTCTTCATCATTTATAAAAAAAATCTTATATAAATGCTTTTAATCAAAATTCTCCCACAGGATATTCAAAGATATATTGTAGACCGGTTCAAAATTATATGGAAAAATTAAACGTCTTCTTTTCTTAGGCGCGCGTCAACTTTCTAAAATTTCAACCCCAAATGAACACAGAAATACCTTCAGCCCCAAAAAATTTGACTCCTGACCTTTGGAAAAATCGCTTAAAGGTAATTTTGAAAATATACAGGACCTGAACCACCTCATAAAATATGTTGTCCAAACCAAAACAAATATTAAATTTATTTAAATGATTTATTTTAAGTAATATTTTGGAGTTATTTTAGTGTTGTGTTGTTTTTTTATTTTTGGTGAAATTTTGATCTTGAAATTTTTTACAAAAAAATTTTTTCATTTTTTATCATAAAATTTTTTTCTTATTTTGCTCGACTGGTATTTTGTTTGCAATTTTGTATTTTTGGGCAAGGTTTTGGCTAAACTTCAATACATCATACTTTTTTCGATGATCAAGAAATTTAAAAAAAAAGTAAAAACTTAATTTATTTATTAAAAATATTAAATTTTTTTATATACATATTTTAAACTGTTAACATTTTTGAATTTATATTGCTAGGCTGAATAATTTTCTTACAAAAAATGCAAAGAGATAATGTTATGAAATTAATATATAAAACAGGAATTCCATTTATTAGAATTAAAGCTCAATTTTGTTTGCAAAATTTAGTATGAAAACTTATGACAAAAAAAAAATTTAGTGAGAAAAAAATTTGAAGAAAAATATGTATGAAACATGATTCATAAAAATATCTTTCTCGTTCAAATGCAAAGTATTAATTTCAACAAGAATAACAGTACCTTCAATTCAAAAATGAAACAAATGGTTCGTGTCTAGACTTTGCTTTCTGTCTTGATTTTGTGTCTTGAAGTAAAGAGTAAAACTTTAAGGTATAGCTTACAGTAGCGAATTACTCGTTACTATAACAAAAGTCAACTACTATTCATTGCTCAATCAAGCAAAAATCGCTCAACGCACCTAATGAAGTTTTAACTAGAAAAATTCGAAGGACTAACAGTTCAACTAGACTAGATGTGCTCGTATATTTTCAGCGCTTAATGTTTCTTTAAAATTTTAGTTTCGTTTAAACTAGTGCAAAATATTTCAAATTTAAAAAATAACCACCATAACTTTCAGTCAAAGAAGAATAACAGTGCAACAGCTAAAAGAACCGCCAATTTTAATATCCTGCTTAATGGCACTTCGCTGCCATGCACAACGACGCTTTGGAGACAACATGTGTTCCTTTTTTTTTGGTTTTTTTTTTTTGTAATAACCTCGGGTGCGGTTTTTGGACGATTCGAACTGAATGTTATGTTGTTTTTATATTGTTTTGTTTTTGTAATTGTTATTGTTGTGGTCTTGTGTGCAGCATACAAACGGCAAAGGATGCGCAATATATTCGAATGATTGTCAATGGCTTTCATATATATGTGTGTTTATATGTTAAATGTATAAAACAGCCGAGACAGAGAGATGCAGACAGAGAGATATAAAAAACCATATGAACAGACAGAAAACAAACAGATAGCTAGAAAGCCATACAAATAAATTTCCGTTTCTATTTATGTCGCATCTCACTGAACTCGGACCCTTTTGCAGGAAGCCACTTTCAGCACTTTACCGCAGAACATTGACTTAATATGCGTTAATATCCTGTTGTGTGGCTCATAAAAGCTTTTTATTGTTTAATAGCTTTTCTTTTCTCTCTTCATTTTTTATTTTGTGAGTTATTTTGTGTCTATCTAAAAGAATGGCACAAATTGATGTGTCAGAGATGATTGCGACTAGAAATTTCTGGCTGAAGTAAACGAAGTTTTATTGATATAAAAAAAATTGTAGATTTGAGATAAACTAGTTGCTCTAAAAACTCAACATATTTTGCTTTAATATTTTCTTATTTAATATATAACTTTTCTTTGGAATTTTATTTGTCAAAGAAAATAATTTTTGCTTTGAGAATTATTTATATTTAGCCAATATTTAACTTAAGCAAATACTTATTCTGCTTTTAATCAATCAAAATATTATTTTGGCAGCATAAAAAATTAAAAAAGGAATACGCGGAATGGCAGAAGTATACGGCAATCAAAAAGTTATTGCAATTGCTGTCAAATAAACAACAAACTTTGGCAGCACAAAACACACAAGCATCCAGTAACTGGCCTTTACTTTGAGACAACATCGCAGACAAACGCATACCACAGTAGCAATTGCTCACACTCTGTCCTCAGACATACACACACACACACACTATTGCCGCGCTGATTTGGCCTAAAATGTGTTGATTGATGAATGTGTCAGCAACTTATGACATGAATAACAATAAATCATTTGATATCCCGCCGAACACTTGTTAAAATGACACCCAACCATCAGCAACAACAACAACAACACATTCTTAAGTATCTCGTTGACTGAAACTTAACTTAAGCAAGTTAAAGCTTCAGTTTGACTTTATTGGCGAGAAGAAAACAAAATTGTGGCATGTAAGATATCCTGGTTTTCGATTTCAATGGAACTGTACGAGTAAACAATTTGCCGTCACGTTACACTTACATACATATGTTGAATTTTAGTAAACAAACTGGCTTAGATATTGAAAAGAAAACGCAGCACCCATTTTGCGGCTAGCTTTTTCTTGCTCAACTGATCATTCAAAATCAAAACCACCGAGCCATGTGATATGCCTATGGCTGCCACAACCTACCGCACTTTCAAACTACAAAAGATCTCAAAAGCACTTTTTGAGTACTAGGCTTAAATTAATGTTGCACGACTTTAACCCTCATCGGTCCCTCAGACCCATAACCCTAAAAGGTTCTTTATGTATACGCGCGCATACATACTAAAAACATTTAAAAGAAATAAAAACACCGCAAATTTTATGAATAAAATTTAAAGATTATTTATTCTTTTAATGAATAAAGTTATGAAAAAAAGCTATTTGCCAAAAACTCATGTAAATTGGTTAAGGTTTAATATCTTCTTTACTAAATTTAAATTTGAATTTGTATGCGCGCGCATACAAAGGACCGATGAGGGTTAAAAAAAAAACAAAAAAAAAAAAACAAAACATATTAGCCATTTCAGCTCTTGAAAGGACTTTGACCGAGCTTCTTATGATCAATTGTGTTGTGTGTGTTATTAAATGTTTGCACACAATTGACCGATAACTGGACCTACATATTTTATGCCGACTCCGAACGGCTAAGGTTCAAGTTCTCAAGAAGCTTTACATGGCATTATTTACTCTCTGAGGTTTGCCATTGTCTGCAGAGAGGTGGTGATCGATCAGAAAAATTTTTTATTGAAAAAAACTTTTCGCCGCGGCTGGGGATCGAACCCGGGCTCCGAGCATGCTAAGCCACACACTTAACCTGCATGCCATGGTCACCACTTTAACCACCTTCCTAAAAATTGGCAAGTTTCTCTTCTTTCTCTCATCTATATTCCAACTCTAAAAGCGTCTAATTCACATGCTGCTCACATATATGTGAACACAACAGGATCATCTAGAAACATACACACTAATACATTCACATTAACGCGCTTGGGCGCTAATTAAAAAGGATATTTAGTCCTTGAACTGTACATGTTAAGTTATAAAAATAATTTTCACATTTTAATGTGTGAACCGCTGCTTCTCATACGTTTGCTTGCTTGCTTGCTGTAGCATCCTGAGCCACAGCATGTAATGAGTTTTGCAACGTACAAAAACATAATAAAGCCATGTCCTTTAATTGTCCTTTTGTTGAAAACACATAGCAGGAACCAAGTATACATGCACATGCACGCGAATACATGTTGTAAGTTAAGCCATAGTGTAGTTGTTATGCAGCCATTTTGTCTAAAGTTGTTGTTGTTGTTGTTTTTATTTTTGTTGCTATTGTTTTTGTTGTTATTCTCAAGTCATTGGCATCGCTTGCTTATATGAAACACCACTCAGACCAATACAGACAATACAGACACTCAGACCGTCGACTTTGTTGTACAAATAATTGTCATGTCTGCATATATTTATATAGTAAGTATGTTTGTGCATATGTGTGTGTGTGTTTGTGTGTGGACACAAATGTTTACATCTTGTTGTTATTTTTGGCTCTTATCTCACTATCATGCCAGTAACTCCGACTCCTGCTCTACCGTTATGTCCTCCCCCCCCCCTTATCTAATGTATGCCAATACTTTATCCTTTGATAAACATGAAAAGTCATTTATTTTCATCCTTTAATCCTTTTCATCCGGTTTTTCATTACCTGCGGACGTCATTCGTTTTGTTCGCTGTTTTGTTTTGTTTTGCTTTGTTTTGTTATCGCATCACTTATATTTTATTTTCATTTTTATTATTTTTAATTAGTTTTTTTGTTTTTTTTTTCGATGTTGTTGTTTGGTTCAGCGTATTGTTTTGTTGCTACGTTTCTGGAACGTTTATCTTGGGCGATAATTAGGACATGGCTTGACAATTAAAAATACTGTGTTATCCTTTAATACTGTTGTTGTTGTTGTTGTTGTTTTTATTGTTGTTTATGATGCATTTAAAATTAATGCGCGTTGACTGACAATTGGAATGAAGTGCCGAATGTTGAGGAGAGAGTTAAACGGCAAATAAGGCTTTAGTCGAACAACATATTTTACATATATTCAAAATGGTTCAAAGAGTGCTTGAAGTGACGAAGGATATACAAATATTAAAGTGAGTGAAACAAAATATTTCTATAAATTTCATAAGGGTAGAAAAAAAAATGCTTTAAATTAAATTCGACATGGCATTCGGAAAAGCTAGGGTAGAAAAAAAAAATGCTTAAAATTAACATCGACATCGACATCGACATTGAATTTGACATGAAATTCGAAAAAGCTAGCATCGACATCGCCATCGACATGAACATCGACATCGACATCGACATCGACATCGACATCGACATCGACATCGACATCGACATCGACATCGACATCGACATCGACATCGACATCGACATCGACATCGACATCGACATCGACATCGACATCGACATCGACATCGACATCGACATCGACATCGACATCGACATCGACATCGACATCGACATCGACATCGACATCGACATCGACATCGACATCGACATCGACATCGACATCGACATCGACATCGACATCGACATCGACATCGACATCGACATCGACATCGACATTGACATCGACATCGACATCGACATCGACATCGACATCGACATCGACATCGACATCGACATCGACATCGACATCGACATCGACATCGACATCGACATCGACATCGACATCGACATCGACATCGACATCGACATCGACATCGACATCGACATCGACATCGACATCGACATCGACATCGACATCGACATCGACATCGACATCGACATCGACATCGACATCGACATCGACATCGACATCGACATCGACATCGACATCGACATCGACATCGACATCGACATCGACATCGACATCGACATCGACATCGACATCGACATCGACATCGACATCGACATCGACATCGACATCGACATCGACATCGACATCGACATCGACATCGACATCGACATCGACATCGACATCGACATCGACATCGACATCGACATCGACATCGACATCGACATCGACATCGACATCGACATCGACATCGACATCGACATCGACATCGACATCGACATCGACATCGACATCGACATTGACATCGACATCGACATCGACATCGACATCGACATTGACATCGACATCGACATCGACATCGATATCGACATCGACATCGACATCGACATCGACATCGACATCGACATCGACATCGACATCGACATCGACATCGATATCAACAAAAACATTGACATCAACATCGACATCGACATACAGAAACTCGAAACCGACATCGACATCATCATTTACATCAACATCGATATCGACATCAAAATTGACATTCTCATTTAGAGCAACATTCCAACGAAGTAAAATATAAGGAAGCAGTGTAGTTAAGCTGAAATGAAGCATTTTACAAACACAGTAACGTTGTCACAAATACAAAAACATTCAAAAAGGGCCGCATTAGGTAATGTTGTAAACGAAGATGTAAAAAGTGTTCGGTTCTCCTGTAAGCCTATTTCACCTGTAAACAAACAAAATATTGGTAAAACTAAGTAAAAGACGTAAACTCAGAATAAAACTAAAATGATTCAAAACTAATTTCAATGATTTATTCTAATTTTATAAATAAATCATTCATAGCAAGAGCGCCCTAACAAGTGTGCAACTATGTAAATTGAATGCGCGTCTGAAGTATTGCTTACATTTTGACAGTTCTATAGATTGAATTTGGCGGGAAAAAAGATATGGTTGAGCAGGGGTAAGCGGAGGGGAAATTTTTCAATAGAAATGTCAAAAAATGCCTGCGATGTCGGTATGGCAGTTTGAAAAAATGCCTCAGTACACATACAGTGTATGTGAGGCAAACAGCGCTTCCTTATATTTTACTTCGTTGCAACATTCTCATTGATTCATTCTCTTTGAATAAATAAAAGAATGACAGGACCATTCATTTAGATCAATGCTTACAATAAAACTTAAACAAAAACAGTCATGTTTGTTTTATGGACAAAATCTTTAAATAAGTACACAAGAAACAAGTGACCCACTAAACACTAGTCCTCCGACATCCTTTTTGCAATACTTGAATTAAGAAAAGCTAGAGAAAATAAATGCTCAAAAAAGTAACGATAAGAAAAAATTTGCAAATAAGATGCAGTAAAAAATAACTACATTTAATAAAATAAATAAAAAATACATAAAAACATTATTTGAAAGGAAATGAGCGATACTAACTAAATTCCAAGTCAAAGACAATGGCATAAAAAATTACGTTCGTTCTACGGAAACGTGCGAAGTGTCCTTGGCGGTGCAATGAAAGGAATGATTTCATTTTCATTTCCGCCAAACTTAACAAAGGCAAAGAAGCAGCGGCAAAGAATAAGAAAGCAAGCATAAAATAGAGGATGTCTAAATTGCACACACACACACAAATACTGTTTCAGTTTTAGAACAGCATAAAAAAACACAATCACCGCAGTCAATGCAAGCAGCAAGAAAATAATTTCTGTTGCACTTCATAAACCATTAATTACCGTTATGCAGTAGAACCGGAATTTTTTTTTTTTAAATTTTGATTTTTTTTTTTAATTTTTATTATATGTATCTGGTTCAGCTAAAATGGCGAAAGAGTTGAGTTGTCTTCTTTGGTACATTATTCTTGTAAATCTTGAGTTTTAATGAAAAAATTTTCACATCGTTAAAATCTCTTTCATGAAACTAATGAAAAACTTGCTGTTTTTTATACATCGCTGTTGTTGCTTTTTTGTTGTTGCCTTTTTTAATGTTATATTAAAGAAATTTTTTCAAGGACTGTAGAAAGTAATGAAATGCAAAGAAAATTATATGAGTTTTTTATTGTTTATGTTGTTTTTTTTTTTCTTGCATTAATATAAAGTTGTTGTTTTTATTAAATGTAAGTTATGTAGACTTTCGTTTTTAAATTTTCTGGCTTTTGCCTTCTAGTAAAAAAGAACTTTTTTGTCTCTACTGCTTTCTGATTGGAACTTACTTTGAAGAATTTTTGAGTCATGGAAACTTTTGAAACTTTTTTCTCAAACATGACATCAATATTTGAGTCTTAGTAATAGCACAAGAGCGCTGTTATGAGAAATCAAAATTGTACAATTTTGACCAAATCTTGTTGAATAGCATCTTAAGTAAATAAATTCCATCAACCTCTTAAAAACTTATAAAAGCGTAAGTAGTTTCTTATGGTAGTTCTTCTCAACCAAATTTAACAGCTTTCAACAGAGAATTCTTATAATTATAAAATTTTGTAGTTTTTTTTTTTATGATTCTTTCGCCCTTTTTGCTATCTATCTTTTATTTATTGCATACTTTCGACGTCTTTGAGTAGGCTTAAAAGAGGTTTTTCTGAAAATGTTTTTCAGGCTTTATGCTTGAATTGAAATTTCATCTCTTGTATTCTGTAAATCTTGATGAAGCTGTTAGCTGTTAGCTGTTGGCTGATTTTTTTTCTCTCTCTTCCTTTTTGCTGCTTGCCTTTGTACTGCTATTTCTACATCTTCTTCTTGGTTTTTTTTTGTATTTTTTCAGCCATCGTATTTAAGCATATTTTACCCCCGATTCCACTCAAGTGGCTGCTTTAAGTGATTTTATGCTGCTTCATGGTATTTTAAGTGGTCATTTTTATTCGTTTATTTTTTTTTTTTTAAGCAGTCGTTCATGCAAGCATTCTCAAGCAGCCTAAACAAGATTTTGTATCCCTTTTTTTGCCATAAAATACATAATATTATTATTATTACTTTTTTCATGAATTTTTCCTAAACTGGCAAATGACGCTTTTAGGCTCACTCGACCGATAATGGTTTGGCCCACAAACTTATGATTCTTAAAAATAATTTCAAATGGCTTAAGTTTAACATCAAAAGCTTCTGATTATAAACGCATAAAAGTAGGCAATAAAATAATTTAACCAATATTGGTTGGAAATTTTTCTAACGCAACTCAAAGCTGCGAAAATAAAAGTTTTCAGTAAAGTTAACTTAAGGAGGGACATAACATTCGCGGCAGAGAAAACAGACCTTTTTTTTAAAATTCATAACTCAGTCAAAAACAAACATTTTTCCAAAAATTTTTTTTTTATTATTGCAGGGAATTGAACAAATAACAAGAAAAAATAATTAAAAAAAAATATATATTTTTTTAGTCCAACATGGTTTTATATAGCTCGAAACTAACGGCAGAGAAAAAAACGGGGCCTCGTGGTTGTAGCGCTGGAGGTCGCAAAAATTGTCCGATCTGGAAAAAAATGACTTTTTTAAATTTAAACAAAATTGGTTATCGTCTGACAAGAGCTTTTTTTAAAATTTTTTTCCATTTTTGGTGATGTTCCAAATTTGAAAGTGTGTTTTTTGGAAAAAATATTGACTTTAAAAATTCATAAAAAATCGAAAAAAAAATTTAAAAAAGCTCAAGTCACGATAGCGAATCAAGTTTAAAAAATATAAACACAAAAAAAATCGTCAAAAAATTAACCCGCTAGTGCCGCAACCAGTACAAAAAACATGTTTTCGAGATAAACGCGTTCAAAGTTAGTGAACAAAGAAAAAAAGGTTGAAAAAGAAAAATTCGCTTTCACTTATCCGGCTGTAGCTTTTAAATCCGTGGAAGGGTTTTCATCTTGGAATCTTAAGAATATTTACTAATATACAAAATTATAAAAAAAGTCAGTTCCAAAAAACGGCCAATGTCATGTCCCCCGTTAATGCAAAAGTAAATTAAAATGGAAATGTAAACGTAAATGTGAATTAACACATCGACATGACATCGACATGACATCGACATGACATCGACATGACATCGACATGACATCGACATGACATCGACATGACATCGACATGACATCGACATGACATCGGCATGACATCGACATGACATCGACATGACATCGAAATGACATCGACATGACATCGACATGACATTGACATGACATCGACATGACATCGACATGACATCGACATGACATCGACATGACATCGACATGACATTGACATGACATCGACATGACATCGACATGACATCGACATGACATCGACATGACATCGACATGACATCGACATCGACATTGACATGACATCGACATGACATCGACATGACATCAACATGACATCGACATGACATCGACATGACATCGACATGACATCGACATGACATCGACATGACATCGACATGACATCGACATGACATCGACATGACATCGACATGACATCGACATGACATCGACATGACATCGACATGACATCGACATGACATCGACATGACATCGACATGACATCGACATGACATCGACATGACATCGACATGACATCGACATGACATCGACATGACATCGACATGACATCGACATGACATCGACATGACATCGACATGACATCGACATGACATCGACATGACATCGACATGACATCGACATGACATCGACATGACATCGACATGACATCGACATGACATCGACATGACATCGACATGACATCGACATGACATCGACATGACATCGACATGACATTGACATGACATCGACATGACATCGACATGACATCGACATGACATCGACATGACATCGACATGACATCGACATGACATCGACATGACATCGACATGACATCGACATGACATCGACATGACATCGACATGACATCGACATGACATCGACATGACATCGACATGACATCGACATGACATCGACATGACATCGACATGACATCGACATGACATCGACATGACATCGACATGACATCGACATGACATCGACATGACATCGACATGACATCGACATGACATCGACATGACATCGACATGACATCGACATGACATCGACATGACATCGACATGACATCGACATGACATCGACATGACATCGACATGACATCAACATGACATCGACATGACATCGACATGACATCGACATGACATCGACATGACATCGACATGACATCGACATGACATCGACATGACATCGACATGACATCAACATGACAGCGACATGACATCGACATGATATCGACATGACATCGACATGACATCGACATGACATTGACATGTCATCGACATCGACATCGACATGACATCGACATGTCATCGACATGACATCGACATGACATCGACATGCCATCGACATGACATCCACATGACATCGAAATGACATCGACATGACATCAACGGCAGTATCTTCATCAACATCAAAGAAAGTTGAATTCAACATGAAGTTCCTCGTGATCTTCATGATTTTTGGTCCAGTAATCAATAACGTGCCGGCTGTGGTCGCGCGTGCTAAGTGTGTGGCGTGCGAGCCAACGAATCTCGAGCTCAAATCTCACCTCGAGCGAAAGTGTTTCTGAATAGAAATAAATTTTTCTGTTCTGTCCTTATCTTTCTGCAGACAATGCCAAACCTGAGAGAGTAAATCTTGACCTTCTTGAAGTCATGAACTTTAACCTTTGGAAGTCAGCATAAAAATGAAGGTCCAATTCTCGGTCAATTGTGTGCAAGCCAGTAATACCGCATACAACACATTTGATCATAAAAGCTTAGTCAAAATTCTTTCAATGGCTGAAATGGTCAATTTTTTGTTCTGTTTTTAACCATTAACATGAGTCACATGAAGTAATTGTGATATTAATGTACAAAATACAAAAAAGAAAAAAAAAAAAAAACACAACATTATGAATATTTCATAAGCCTAGTGTTTTAAGTTCATATAGTTTGTGAATAAGATACATGAAGCAATAGAAAATTGCATGATATTCATGTATTTTAAGATAAAATACAAAGAGAAGATAAAGTTTCATAATTTTTGTGAATATCCTTCATAAAATTTGTGTACAGACATGAAGAGCACAAGATAAGATTATGATATAACTGAAATAAATGCTTGAATCTCATGTTCATATACAAGGTGTGTATACAAGATTTAAAACAAATTTAAAACAAAAAATAAAAAAACAAATTGGCCATTTCAGCCCTTGAAAGGACTTTGACCGAGCTTCTTATAATCAATTGTTGTACCCACATGTTTTATGCCGACTCCGATAGATTAAAGTTCATGTTCTCAAGAAGCTTTTCATGGCATTATAAACTCTCTGAGGTTTGCCATTGTCTGCAGAGAGGCGGTGACCGATCAGAAAAATTTTTTTGGAAAAACTTTTAGCCGCTGCTAGGGATCGAACCCGGGAATTGAAAAAAATTTTGTCGCGCGTGAGGATCGATCTCTTGCTCCGGGCGTGCCAAGACAATTTTATGAAAAAATATGAGAGGAAAACAAATCATTCATAATAATTGTGAATGAAATTCATAAAATTTGTGTACGAACATGAGGAAAATAAGATAAGATCATGATATAAGTGCTATAAATGCCTAAATTTCATGTTCATATACAAGGGCAACTAATACTACTTTATGAGTTTCGTGACCGAAATATATATAATTTATGTACAAGCACACAGGCAGCAAGAAAAGTTGATAAGAGAAGAGTGAAAAATGCATGAAACTCATGTTCTTATACAATGCAGGCTTGAACAACGCCTTTATGCTTTTAGTGAAATTTAGTATTAGTATCATGTATTTTTTCTTTTATGTATTTTCTTTTCATTGACATCATGAATATTTCATGAATATTTCATGTCATTGGTTTTTGGACCAAAATTCATGAATGCGATTCTTACTTCTTTGGTTAAGTTTAGGGTACTTTAACGAATTTTCTCATATTTTTCTACTCTGCTCATACTCCATATTTATGGTGCAGAGTCCCAGATGACCAAAATCAGCTCAAAATTCTAACAACATTAATCAATGAATATTAATTTAACTTCAAGCGACGCGCCTAAAATGCTGCTTAAAATCATTGCTACTTCATTTAAATTCATTAATTTAGCAATATAGATGTGGTGTTGTAAGTTACTACAAGCTATGCGCTACGAATTATGATAGCAAGGACTAAATTTTTTTAAGCTGTTTTGCTCTACATAAAGCTGCATCATAATAAAAGTATTTAAATATATTATATATAACGGTAGCAATATTAATTCATGTCTGCCTGCTTGCCTGCCTATCTGTCTGCCTGCTGGTTTTTATGAGAACAACAAAATATTAAATCAATTTCAATGTCCATTTTTGGCACAAGCATAAGCATTTGGAATGCCCCTCCATTATGCTCATGTTTATTTTTTTTTTTAGTTTTTATTTTTGTATTTTTAATGTTTTTATTTTTATTTTCTTTCTTTTTTTATATCTATGCACCGTAATATTTCTATCAAAAGGATATAAATTGAATATTATGACTTTACACAACATTAAGTCAACCGTCGGTGTTTGTTCTATGCTTGTGTGTGTTTGTGTGTGTGTGTGCACAAAGGATATGCCAAAAAAGATGAAATGCAAAATTAATGAAAATAAAATAGCGTTATAAAAATGAAAATTTAAATCTATTTATAATGACTGTCAGGATTATATGCTGAATATTAAAATAAAAAGGTTTTTCATAACAAAATTTTATCAGATTTTGACAGCGTTTTTTGCCTCAATGCCGCAATTGAATGTGCTTTTAAAATTATTTAAAATGCCAGAATAAACGTTAGCTTTCGTTGAATTTTAAGCAATAAAAATATGTTACTAGGTCATACAAATTATTTTCAAACATCTTTGAGTGGAGATACATAACGTCAAATGAGTGGAACGATGATGAACTTGGGTTGACAAATCGAGATGACATTTTAATAAAAAAGCGCAATTAAAAGTGAAACGGATAGAAACTATAGCTAACCTTAACATTTGAATGAAATTTCCTGGAAAACTAAAGAAATTATAAGAATGATTACAGCATGTAATGATTTTGTGAGATCGCTGATAAAGAATATTTAGTTGAGAATGGCTAGTTTTGAATATATACAGGATGGGGGATCTTGTATGGCTAACCTGATGTGTTAAATGTTGGCTGCTTTTTAACTGTTGGGTTTCTTGGATCGTTGCTTGAAATTCTGTGGTTTAAGTGTGAAAACTGGCTTTATTTTCATGTTTAAACAAGGACCTCAAACCGAAAATTGAGTTATACATATATGAGTTCACTACAAACCTGAACTTACGTCAATTGCTTTAGTAGTTAAAGTCATGAAAATAATTATATATGAGTTCACTACAAACCTGAACTTACGTCAATTGCTTTAGTAGTTAAAGTCATGAAAATAATTAAGGAATTTCTTTTTGCTCATTATCTGTGCAATAAAGCAGCATGATATTCACAAAATTTTGCTGTAAAAATGAGCCAAGCAAAAAAAACAAATTCGTTCCACCATAATTGAAATGAGTAATCAATAAAAATATTGCTTGTTTTCCAACATAGCTATATATTAATAAAAATACCACAAACAAAAACAAAAACACAAATTCAATGTGAATATAAATTAACAAGATATTATATTAAAGCATAAAATGTGAGAAAGTTTGACTTTTATATATTTTTGACAACTACAGACATAACATTTAACATTCGCGCAGTTACTTCAGCTATGTTCAAATATTGTCTGTTATAGCCAAATATGTGCTTCAGTCATGGAAAAAGTTTTTACATTTTATTACTTTAACGAATGCCATACAGTTCAATATAGAAACTATTGTTCTGGTCATAAAGCAAAGTACGATATTTTTGTGGGGAAAAAACACAAACAACTTACGAACATAGAAAGTTGAAATGACTTCCGTCATTATGCTGTCAATAGCAAAAACAACAACAACAAAACTGGCATTCCCAATCGATTACAAAAACAACAAAAAAGAAAAATATAATATATATATATATGCATTAGCGCAAGCAAAGAGGGGTTTCGGGGTTTAAACCCCCCCAAAAATTATTGTAGTACCTAGCAAAATAGGATTAAATCAAACTAATTCATATGAAAAGCAATCACACATCTTATCAAATGAGTGAAAACCCCAAATGTATATTTCAAATCGATGCTGTTTGATGCATAATCTACTAAATTTTATATCATTTTTTTTTTCCTTCAGACTTGCACTGACCACTTGAGGAATTCGATTTGAGTTGTCTTTTCAACTTCTGGCTTTGAACCCACAAAAACGACTTGAAATATTTGGATGAAAATTAGTTCAAAAGTAATATAAAATAAGAAAGCCTGAATTTGAGGAAGAGCGGTCGAATCCCTAGCTAGCGAAATGATCAAAGGAATTTCCTCAAAAAGTGTTATGTTCCATTATTTTTTTTATAATTATTTTTAAACACAAATTAACCCAAGCTCTGCAAGAATTAAGTTTATAGTAAAGTCATGTGATTCAGTAAAAAACCAATTCCAATTGACTTCCGAAACTGAAGCAAAAATTTATAATTTTCCATCGTATATTCCCAAATCTATTTCATTAAAATTTCTTGACGATATAAAAGTCAATTTAAAAGCAAATTTCATCGGTTATTTTGGTGGCGAAAGACTTAAACGATTTTTTCATATTTAGGCTCTTGGGTTTTCATCCCAAGGTGTCAAAAATTGTGTACTCACCAAAGGACAAATTTTAAGGCTTGCCTCAATTGGTTATTTTTACAACGATAGTTTATTGTAAAAACATGGTGTGAGAAATTTTAACGTAATTAAACGAGGTCATATAAGTCACGCTTTTTGAGGAAGTAATTTCTTGTTGACAGAAGTATTTTGACGTGTATGCAAATAACGATTTGGTAAGTAAAATCGGAGTTTTAAATAAATATTCAACTTTATTCAAATATATTTGCTTATTTTGGTTATAATTCTATAAAAAAATGGGGGAAAAAGTCGGAACTAAACGTTGAAATGAGATTTGAAATCGTGGAGAAGAATAATTGTGGTATTTCAGTCAAAGATATATGCTCCGAGCTGCAGGTATCAAGGCAAACCGTTCGCTATCAAATAAATAAGCGAACAAAAAAAACAAATTCAGTAAAAAATTTGCCACGTTCGGGCAGAAACAACACGTAAAGAAGACCAGCAAATTATACGAGAGTTCTCAAAGAACCCTGGTTTAACACCGAAAAGTCATGAATAACAAATTAAAAATTTTTCTTAGAATCCAGTTAGCAAACGCACAATTCGCAGACGTTAAAAGAATTCCAATTCGGTACATATTTCTTAAGAAAAATACCGTATGTAACCCCGGCAAATAAAATCAAACGACTCCAATTTGCCAAATATTTCTTTTTGTAAGACTATGAGCTTTTGAAAGCGAGTTTTGTAGACTGATGTAAGTACTTTTGAGAATCACGGATCACCTAAAAAGAGATTTGTTCGAATTCCAAAGAATTCACGCAAAGAAATTGCTTCAGTCTTACAAACAAATCGGTTCTGGTGCTGCATTTAATCTTGTGGTCATGGGGATTTGGTTCCAATAGTTGTAACGATGAACCAATACAAATATTTGGATGTCTTAAATGATCACGAATTTCCATCTTGTGACAAACTTATTGGTAAATCATTTATTTTACAACAAGATAATGCAGCATGTCACAATTGTAATTTCATAATGAACTTTTTGAATCGAACTTGCGCGCCAGTGCCATACCGTAGAAGTTTTAAACTGGCCGACCTAAAGTCCTGATTTAAACGTTATTGAAAATTTTTGGGCCTGTAGTAAAGGAAAACGAAGCGTTTGCTTGACTTAGATCAGGGCAGAGACTATATCTGAAATAAAAAGTCTATGGGAGCAAATTCCGATAATTTGAAAAATTCCGTTTTTCAGATATTTTGAAAAACCTTGTGGAATCAGTCCCAAAACGCCTTTAAAAAGTAATACAAGCTATAGCGGATATATTTTTTATTAAGTTATAAAGTTTTTGTTATAAATTTTCTTATCTTTAAGTTTATTTTTTTATAAAACAGAACTTTCACAATAGTGACGCCCTCTTTGAAATTAAGTTTTTTCTAGAATATTTTCTTTATTACTTATTTTTTTTAAAAAAAATCACCCATTTCTGATAAGATTTTAACCAAATACAAAAATTTTAAATCGCGTTTTCTCAAACTATTTTAAAAATTGAAAATATTTGCCTTTTCTTTTCGTCTAAATAATTATGCCGACTACTATACAACTGAAAACTATTTTTGAAGTATTTTGTAATATTAATAAAATACTATTCATAAAAACTTAGCTTAAAGTTAAATATGAATATTTTTTAATGGGTTTGGTCGGTTTGAAAATGAATTTTGTTTATGTTTTATGACGTTGTACAATATGTTCAGAATATTCTCCCTAAAGCTTAAATCAACACTTATTTTTGAAGTGAAACTTCTTTGGCGGCGAGTGAAATTTCAAGATCTCTTATTCGTGACGCTAGGCTAACGTTTTGAATTCATATGAAAATTTTAAAAAAATTATCGTCGCCATCGGGAATAGAACCCAGGCTCCCAATTAAGCGTCTCATAAGAGTCAGAAGCTTTATTACTACGCCACATTGGCATATGACAAATGAGCAAACAAAAAACAATTAATATTGAACGGGTTTTAGTCCGTGTCTTGCATTCCACACACACACACACCATGTCTCAAGAACGTACTGTACCATTTGATCCGTACTGTACCATTTGAGTTTCATCTTACGAGTATGCACGAAAATTTTATTTCTTTATGCTTGGAATGCTGTATATTATGTAACAAAATATAACAATTGTGCATATTTTTTTTTTTTTGAATATCGAATCCTAGCTTAAAGCTTAATTTGAAAGAGCATATCATAACGTTGATTGTTATCAAAAACTTGAAAGGTGATTGACAACATGCAAAACAGTTAATACGATATAAAATTAAAAGCAAGAAGTGCAGAAAGTGAAATAATAAAGACTGCCGAATCGTTTTTGCCATGCCAAAAAATGTCCCTAAGCTAATAAAAGTACCTTAAACAGGAGCAGAGAGCTCTTAAGAATGCAACCGCAGCTAGGTCTGCAACTCAGCTCACGAAAGTGCTTTTAAATTTTCGACTGATTCTTTAGAAATTAAAAGCTTACTGTTATTTTTTGCCTTGTATATTTACTTTTATTTAATCGGTCAAAAGTAACAATTATTTTGTGACTTTTAGTTTTTCGGTCAAAAATATTATGCAATTTGTTTTTCTTAAAAGGCTGCTTGACAGATGTTGACACCATGTGTAAAATGTCTCACCGATAAGATGAAAATAATATATCAATAGTTTTTTATTCGGTAAAATGACCTTTGAAAAAATACAAATTGCCTGATATTTTTGACCGAAAAAATAAAGGGTAGAAAAAACTGGTATTTTTGACTGAGAAAATAAAAAGTAACTGTTATTTTTGCCCAAAAAAAAATATTAGGCACAAAATAACTTTTATTTATGTCGGAAAAAATAAAAGTTAAAAGATAACAGTGATTATGTGACTTTTTCGATAAAAACCATAAACGGTACGGTCCCTGGATATAAATATTGAATAAACAGAATATTATTACATTTTGTGTTGATTGATTTTCTTTTCAGATACTTTCTCTCTCTATTACACACTAAAAACTCTCTTATTTTTACTGTTTAAGAAGTTTCACTTCTGCCACATATACGTTGCTACACGCGAGTTTTTTTTCAAATTGGTTGTCATGATTTCCCAAAAAGTTATAACCAATCTGGGTAAAATTTGGAAACCTTCTTCAAGATACATCATCTTGTGCTTGAAATATTTAGATCGTATATTTACAAAAAATAGTTATCATATTCTTTGGTTGAGCCTTCGAAACCCACCGAGCCCATTAACTTAACCCATTAACAACCATGAGTTGAAACTTATTGCTGTGATATGAAGTATTTGTAAAATGGATCTGATATATAAGTGCGAAATTTGATAAAAATCCCCCCAAAAATAAATCCTGGTTGCGCCCCTGTATATATGTGTAGATTCTCAAGCGTAGCTATCATTGCGTTCATCATTAGCAGTCACATAAAATTTTTTATTTTTTGTGTTGTCATCACAGCAGTCAACGCTGGGTGGTGTGCAGGGGCAGGCAGAGAAAATAGTTTTTGTATCTACAATAGTTGGTGCTTTAGTTTTGCATGTCCTGTTTCCGTTTTTTTGAGCAAAAATTCGATATCAGCAAAATGCAAATATTTGGTTGAAATCTGTGTAGCGATTAATGAGCGATCAGTGAACTTTGAAACTATTATTGTAAGTATAAAATTTGGACAATGAAAATGAAAAATAAAGCTTAGAAAGTTTTAATGAGCAGCAGAAATTTGTCTTCGTACTTGAAATATCAATGTGGATTACTACTGAAAATAAAAGCTGCTACAATTGTTGCAACAAGCGCAGAAAAGTTGAAGATTCAGGTTATATTATTTTTAGACTAAATTATTATGATGTATACATTGATAACTCAAACATTTTGAAATGCTCATTATGATGTCCTTGCTTTTGATTAAGATGGAAAATAATCTGAGAACGCCATTTTTTTTTTCATCTTTCAATTATATAAGATTAGTATAGAAGCCCGTCATACGACGGGTCGTATTCAAAATAATTATGTAACAAACGATATGACATTTTTCATTTACCTCAAATGCTCTTTTGTTCCTGTCATAGTTAATGTGTTCTTACTGATAAATATCAAATAAATTTTGTGTGCATACTTTTAGGCTGAAATTTAACAGTTGAAGCGATATTTGCTTGTATGAACAAAACAGGTTCTTGTTCAGGCTGAATATTTAGTAAAAAGCATAGCAATAACAACAACCATGAACAATTTGAGCGATCTAGAGCACGGAGCAGGACGCTTGTCTTTTATATATTATCTTTTATATATTATGATTGGTTTTCAAACCTCGTGAGCTGTTTTTAAGGGTCGATTTTGTTGTACCGTATAATAGTTAGCACTCAAAAGTCCCTGCCACAGTGCAGAAAAAGTTTGCATACATTTCTGAAACCAGTGAATTCTAAAGCTTTACACCAATTTTGGTGATTTGATAACCTTAATAATGTGGTGCTCGGTTTTAATTATTTAAAAAAAAATACTTAATGTTTTAAAAGATTAATTCCATTAGATAAAAAATAAGCTCAAGTGAAAGATAATTATTATGAATTTATGGAAGTAAGGATAACCATATCGCGCAATAAAAAAACAGTGGTAAAAATATATTCTTTAATTCAGAGAGAGGTTAAAACTTTTCAATCGACCGTTTGACATGCACCAACGACGCGTTCTGGACGCCCTCCTTAGTTAACCACTCGAAAAAACGCTACACATTTCAATGCTTGTGTCAAAATCCAATCAGCACCGAAAATTTCGATGTATGCTCAAGAAAGATTTCAGAAAACCATTTGAAGTGATACTGTGTAAAGATAAAAAAAAATCAACTAAAAGCCGCTTTTTTCGGTCGTGAATTCTCAGAAACATATTGCATGAACTCATTTATAAGTTCATATACAAACCACTAGAGTTTTGGAAACAAGTAATTTTTTCCGATGAAAACAAGTTTTGCATTTTTGGAAAAAAAGAACGTTAGTTATACTGAAGAAAACCCCGCACTACTCGCAATAAAGAAAACCTGAAGGCCAAGCTTTTCTATAATCCCCCAAAACAACTAAAAACACCACCATAGCTCCCGGATTTAAATAAAGTTGAGCATTTTTGGATAGATTGGACCGAAACATTCTACAGCAATGTATCACCTCTAAAAGTATGCTTTAAGATGTTCTTCTAGAGGAATGAAACAATATACTCAGAGAAGAAACATCTTAGCTGGTTAAATCTATGCCAAAACGGTTAGCTTAGGTTCATAAGAGGAAAGGATACCCAAAAAGTTATTAATCTGTCATAAAAATAGGAATTTATAACTTTTTATACCTTAGACCTGAAAGGTCAGGGTATATTAACTTTGTGCAAACGCTTGTAACGCATAGAAATAAGCAAGTCCGGTATAGAAAAATATATATATTCTTGATCAGAGTCACCTCGTGAGTCGAGTTATCAATGTTCGTACGTCCATCCGTCCGTCTGTGTGTCCGTCCGTAAGCACAGAATAAGAAGAAGGAGTTGAAATACTTGGATGAAACTCAGTACACATGATCACATGAATCCAAGGACTCGCAATATTGAATATTTTTGGAATCCGCGCACGGACACGCCTACCTCCCATATAACGCAAACATTTCAAAACTGCATAAATAAACTCATGAGTAGTCATTCCACAACAATCAAATTTGGTACTTCGACAAAGGGGTGTGACAATATGAGACAATTACGGTGACTCGAATAATATTGACACTAGGGTTCATAAATTTATTACAGCGTTAGGCACTATTACTACAAATTTTTGCCAAAAAATGGGCGTTAATTGAGAAACGGATGGGGCAATATTAAAAAACACTGTATCTCGAATACTATTAACACTAGGATATTTAAATTAAGTACACAGGTAGGCACAAGTATAACAAATAATGCCAAAAATGTGGGCGGTATATTTTAAAGGGGCGTGTAACTATAAGAAAAACACTATAATTCAGTAAATTTTTACACTTGGGTAATGACATTTACAGCAAAACTGCAAGATTAGGTAAAATTATAAAAAACTAGTGGACCCGGCAAACTTCGTCCTGCCTTCAAAGGTGGCAAATTAAAGTTTTACAATTTTCAGGATAGATGGTTCTGTATTTATATATTTAATTTGTGAAAATAATTTTGTTACAAAAGTTTGTTTATTTAAATAAATGCTTTAAATACTTGTTTGTTAAGTTTTTTTTAATAATTATTTAAATTAAGTCAATTTAATTGAGATCTTAAATTACTGCAACGCTTTTAGATGCACAACATTCTTCGTTTGTCTGTCGGGAGCGTAAACAAATAAGGCCGATGGTTTACCTACTCTAGAACATGCTACATAGAGCTGGCCATGAGAAAAGCATGGATACTCCAAATTGATGCCACAAATTTTTAAAGACTGTCCCTGCGCCTTATTAATAGTCATTGCAAATGCTAGTTTTACTGGAAATTGAAGGCGTTTGAAGTCGAATGGCAAATCATTCGGAATTATTGGGATTCGTGGGATCAGTACGTCTTCCCCCTTGTACTTTCCCTTCAAAATTGTACCTTCAATGACGTTTGTCATAAGTTTTTTGACAATAAGTCTTGTGCCATTGCAAAGTCGAGGCTGATTGATATTCTCCTAAAAGTTTCTCATACATAGAAAAATGAGCATTGGAAAGGAGTGAGTATATGAAGAACTTAAATTTTCCTAGTCTTACCAGTAATTTTTAAATAGTTTTATTCTTTAAAAAATCATTTTTGAATAAAAAAAAAATCAGCCAAATAGCTCAAAGTTTTTGTAGATAGATAGCTTTTTTGTACCCAGTGTTTAACGGGATGCAAAAGAGTGTAATTTTTTATGAACTCCTCAACAGCCCGCACACCAAATTTTGTTTAAATACCTATAACAGGATCAGAAATAATGTATTTTTAATTTGTGATTTGTATGGGAGGTACCACGCCCCTTTGTCCAATCACGCCTATTTTTGCAGCAGAACTTACAATATGTACACCAAACTTATATACCAAATTTTGTTCACATACCAATAGCCGGAGCAGAAATAATGTATTTTTAATTTGTAATTTGTATGGGAGGTACCACGCCCCTTTGTCCAATCACGCCTATTTTTGCACCAGAACTTACAATATGTACACCAAACTTATATACCAAATTTTGTTCACATACCAATAGCCGGAGCAGAAATAATGTATTTTTAATTTGTAATTTGTATGGGAGGTACCACGCCCCTTTGTCCAATCACGCCTATTTTTGCACCAGAACTTACAATATGTACACCAAACTTATATACCACATTTTGTTCACATACCAATAGCCGGAGCAGAAATAATGTATTTTTAATTTGTAATTTGTATGGGAGGTACCACGCCCCTTTGTCCAATCACGCCTATTTTTGCAGCAGAACTTACAATATGTACACCAAACTTATATACCAAATTTTGTTCACATACCAATAGCCGGAGCAGAAATAATGTATTTTTAATTTGTAATTTGTATGGGAGGTACCACGCCCCTTTGTCCAATCACGCCTATTTGTGCACCAGAACTTACAATATGTACACCAAACTTATATACCAAATTTTGTTCACATACCAATAGCCGGAGCAGAAATAATGTATTTTTAATTTGTAATTTGTATGGGAGGTACCACGCCCCTTTGTCCAATCACGCCTATTTTTGCACCAGAACTTACAATATGTACACCAAACTTATATACCACATTTTGTTCACATACCAATAGCCGGAGCAGAAATAATGTATTTTTAATTTGTAATTTGTATGGGAGGTACCACGCCCCTTTGTCCAATAGGACCGAATTATAAATCTAAACCACTCGGAGCACCACCCAAACGCATACAAAAAAATTTATACAAATCGGTCTCTCCGTTCTTTAGTTATGCTGTCACACACACACGCCAACTCATTTTTATATATAAGATTACGGTCACTTAAGTGGGCGTAATTCTACAAAGAGTGTGGCAATATTAGAAAAACGCTGTATCGCGAATAATATTGACACTAGAGTACTAAAGTTAACTACAGAGGTAGGCACAATTATAACAAATTAATTTCAATAAAGTAGGCATTGTTTGATAAAGGGGTGTGGCAAGATTTGAAACACACTGTTTCTTGAGATATATTGACACTGGAATACTGCTATTTAGTACAGAGGAAGGCACACTTATTACAAATTACTGTCAATACAGTGGGCGTCATTCGACAAAGGGCTGTGGCAATATTATAAAACACTTTATCGAATACTATTGACACTAGGCTACTTAAATGAACTACGGAAGTAGGCACAACTATTACAAATTACTTCCGAGGAATTGGGAGTTATTCGACTAAGGGGTGCGGAAGTGTTTGAAAAAGCTGTATAATATTAACACAAGGGTGATCAAATTCTTTGTAAGAATGGGTAGAATTATTAAAAACACTATGACCAAGTGGGGAAAATTCTACGACAAAAAGGCGTGTCACTATTAAAAAAAACACTATATCTCAGTTAATATTGAAACTAGGGTACTAATATTTGGTGGGTGGGTAGGTAGAATCATTAAAAAAATGGGAGCGATTATAAATAGGGTGTGCCTCTTTAACCCTTGATTTTGAGACGCTTGATTTTTCTATGCAACCACTAGAAATATAGAGCAAAATATTAAATGTGTGGTTTCCAAAGGGTTAAGGAAACTATTGTATATCGGTTCATGCTGTTTCTAGGCAACTGATATTTGGTACATGGTATTATCATTATAAAGTACGATCAATAAAGTGAGTGGAATCCGAAAAAGTGCGTTTAAAATTGAAAATAACCAACAAAGCAAACATTAATAAAACTAAATTTTTTAAAAAACGCTTCAAATATGAAATTTTCCTCAAGAATAATTTAACATAAAATGAATTCCTGCAAATATATTAAAAAAAATCCCAAAAGAGTACACAATAAGAAAGAACAGAAAAGCATTTTCTTAATTATGAGCATAAATTAAATTTTAAATTGAAAAAAATAATTATTAATTAATTAATTTATTAAAACAATTAAAAATTAAATTAAGTGTTAAATTAATTTTTACACTTTTTCTAAGATTTATCATTTTCTCTAAAAAGAAAGAAATAAAAACTTTTTAACAAAAAAAAAAAAACCTACTTGAAATTCACTACAAAGTTAAAAATAATTTTAAATTACACTCAGAAAAAAGTGTCTCGGAATATTATAAAAAAGGCATCATATTTAGAGAAAAATGGTATAGACTTTGCTCTAGAAAATGCTATTCTCTAATTGCGATTCTAAAAATTCTCTAAAAATGATAAAAAGCTTCCATGAAATAGAAAAACATATCGTTTTTAGAGAAAAACACTGTTTTTTTGAGAAAATATTTGTTTTTTATTGAAGAAAATACTTCTCATAGTGAATTTTTTATCAAAATATAAGAACAGTTTTTCATTTTCAATAAAATTTCTCAATATATGAGAAATTTTTTGTGCAAGAAAAATACTTATCATTATTAGAGACATTGAAATATTTCCATTTCTTAGAAGAAAAGAAATATTTCTTCGAAAATGTGAAAATTTTTTCTAATTGAAGAAAATTTTATTTGAAAAATAGAAAATTGCTATTATCACAAATAGAGAAATTTTTTACCGGAGCAAGGTATGTGTTTTTTTCTCAGTGTACTTTTCTTATTAATTTCATGGTTAAATTTGATAATTTATTTATATATATTATTAGCGGATGTAACCCGGTGTAACTCGGGATTGTGCCTCGAGCACAAAAAAAAGGACGATTTTCGAAACTGCTCTCATTTTAACATTTTTCAAATTATCAATTAAATTTTAAAATTTTTTCAATTATGTTTTTATGGGATTTTGGACCCATCCTCCGTCGAAAGTGTTTAATCAAATTTACGTAAAACTGTACCTACCAGACATGATTAAAAAAACAATGACACCCTCAACGTTTCTATTTGAAATCTGGTTTCTGAGGAAAATGGTCACTCACACTCAGAAAAAAGCACATAAATTTCTCCGGTGAAAAATTTCTCTATTTTCGATATTAGCAATTTTCTCATTTTCAAATAAAATTTTCGTCACTTCACTTGTAGGAAATGGAAATATTGCAATGTCTCTTATCATGATAAATATTTTTCACGTACAGAAAAATTCTTATTTATAGAGAAAAATTTTTTGAAAATTACAAATTTTTCCTATATTTTGATAAAAAATTTACTATGTTCTTTTCTTCAATAAAAACAAATGTTTTCTCAAAAATAAAAAACTTTTTTTCTCTAAAACCGATCTTTTTGTATATATTTCTCTTTTTCATAGAAGCTTTTTATCATTTTGAAAAGAATTTTTAAGATCGCATTTGGAGAAAGGCATTCTCTGGAGCAAAATCTATAGACTTTTAGACTCTAGACCATTTCTCTCTAAATATGATGCCTTTTTTTCTGTTTTAAAGTCATTTCGAGAAAAATGTGTTAAAAGTTTTTCGTAGCATTGCATTTAATGTGCAATTTTATCTCAAAAAAAATCCAATTTTAAAAAATCCAATGAGCATCGATTCGATTTTTGGAATGTCTTCGTTCAACTTCGGTTGAAATTCGGTCGATTAATTTTGGTTAATTTTTTTCTTTGGTTCTTGACTTCGTTTGCCTTCGGCTCATTCCTTGATTTTTGTCGAAAGAACTTTTAAAAGCATAGGATCTATTTCAGTAACAGATACAAATGCTTACCAAGTTTCATCAAAGTCGGTTCATCTGTTTTGACGTGAATGGGCCAAACAAAGTTGATTCAAAAAAGCGCTCTCTCTTGGAAGTTTTTTGAAATTTAAATAACCTCAATTCTGTTGGAGGGTTTATTTCCCGTACCAAATTTTAGTGAAATCGGTCAAGTCATTTAGGAGTTATTGAGTCTTAACAATGTACTACTTAAAGCGCCCTCTTGCGGACGTCTTTGGAAGTTCATACCAAATTTTATTGAAAACGGTTCAGGCGTTTAGAAGTTATTGAGTCTTTAAAACGGACTGCTTAAAGCGTCCTCTTACGGACGTTTTTGGAATTTTTTATATATTATGTTGTATCTTGGGTGGAGTTGAACTTTCATACCAAATTACATTAAAATCAGTACATGTGTTTAGGAGTTATTATGTCTTTAACACGCACTACTTAAAGCGCCCTCTTGCGGAAATCTTTGGAATTTTTTTATAGCCTATGTTATCTTGGGCGCAGTCGAACCTTCACAAAAAATGTCATTGAAATCGGTCCAGGTGCTTAGGAGTTCTTATAGAGTGCCACGACCACATACTTCCGCCTACTTGTTTTTCCTTTACTTTATTTGGGTTGCAGTTGAACCTTCATACCAAATTTCATTGAAATCGGTCCAGGCGCTTAGTAGTTATTGAGTCTTAAAAATGCACTACGTAAAGCGCCCTCTTGCGGAAATCTTTGGAATTTTTTATAGCCTATTTCTTATTTTGGGCGTAGTTGAACCTTCATACCAAATTTCATTGAAATGGGTCGAGGCGTTTAGAAGTTATTATGAAGTGCCACGCCCACAGACTTGCGCCCACCTTTTTACACCCCCTATGTTCTTTCTCTCTATCAAACGTACTCGATGTTCAAATTTCAGCTCAATCGGATAAACGGTGCGCGAGCCTATACGGAACAGACAGACAGACAGACAGACAGACAAACATTTGATTTTATATCTTAATATATAAAAGGCAAGTGTCCTGCTCCGTGCTCTATATTGCTCAAACTGCTATAGTTGCTATTGCTATGCTTTTTAACATGTTCGGCCTGTACCAGAATCTGTTCTAAAATTATCCATTTGAAATCTTTGTTCGTACTATACTTTTTATAACCTGTTCAGCCTGGACCAGAACCAGTTATAAATTTATCCATTTGAAATCTTTGTTCGTACTACACTTATTCAGCCTGGACCAGAACCTGTTATAAATTCATCCATATGAAATCTTTGTACGTACTATATTTATTGCAACCTGTTCAGCCTGGACCAGAACCTGTTCTAAAGTTATGGCATTGGAAATCTTTGTACATGAAGACTACCAAGTACCAGAACCAAAACCGGTTCGGCCTGCATAAGCTGAACAGCAATTATATCTGATATTATAGTGCTTCTTAAGCATGTTCAGCCTTTAATATGCACTGAAAATTTATTTATTACTTATAAGAAATGGTTCACCCTAAGATGCACTGAAAATTTAATTGGTACTTATCAGTAGCAACAACATTGGCAAAAAATCAACATTGGTAAAGGTTCGCTTATTAAAGAGATTTTTGGGGATACTTTGAGTCCGGATAACATCAACCGTTATTCCAAAATTGCTATCCTGTGCCCAAAAAATTCTGATGTGAACGAAGTCAACGAGCAAGTTCTCAATATTTAAGGTGGTGACACAGTTACATATCTGAGGATTCAATTGAAGACAGTGATGATAACGATAAACAAAATTACCCTGTCGAGTTTTTGAATGAATTTTATCCTTCAGGAATGCCACTGCATAAGTTAAACCTCAAAATTGGAAGTATTATAATACTTCTTTGAAATTTAAATACCAAAAGAGGTCTCTGCAATAAAACGCGATTAGTAGTGAAAAATCTGAAAACTAATTTAATTATCGACAGGTATTGATTGGCACTGGCGAACATGAAATAGTTTTCATACCAAGAATTGATTTGACAATTCTCGACAATTTCCCGTTAAACTGGCATTTTCAATGATCATAAATAAATCGCAAGGTCAAACATTACAAAAAGTAGGAGTTTTTCTAAAAGAACCTGTATTTAGTCATGGGCAGCTTTATGTAGCCATGTCTAAAGTTCAGTGGGCTGACGATGTAAAACTGAGCATTATAGATAGCAAGGGACAAGATGAATTGGTAAAAAATTCTAAAAAAATTTTTTCTAGAAATGTTGTATACAAGGAATTTTTATTAAAATAATTTTATAACATGTTTTGAAATAAAAAGCTTTGTATATAAATCCAATAAATTTTTGGTCACATTTTGTACTCTAAATGGTTCCTTCCCGTCGTAGGATGGGCTTTTACACTATATATTATTATATTGGATATATTATTATATAAATTTTACTTAATTTGTTGAATTTGTATTATAAACATATTAATTTTTTATGATAATTTAAGCTTTGTAGTCGGTGCTACAAAAGCTTTGTTTTTACGCATTGCTTTGGACAAGGATATGATGACGTAAGAGCTGTTAGCGAAGAGATCCATGGTGCCCTATCTGTTGTGAGAACAATGTATCCACTCCCACTCTACTCGCATTTCACTACTCACAGCTTCGATTTTGCGGTCGCCTCTGCATGCAATATATCGGAAAGCAGAAATTGTTTGGGAACTCTTTCAAACTTTTATAAATTTAATTTATCTCAAACGCCAAAATGCTCTACAAAATTTGATTGATGAAAATGATAAGCTGAAAGGATATCAGCTTAGGAAATTGAAAAAATTTTATAAAACCAGATTTGTAGAGCAATACGAGTGTGTTGGAACTTAAAGGCATTAACAGCCAGCAGTACTTCTTTTACCTGAAGTCTACTACCTGGAAATCTGCAACGACTTCATTCGGAGTTCTTCAACTAATTTCAGCCCCAAATTTACAAATAAAATTTAAGACATGCCTACTCTCATGTCGCACATTAATTTCTTTCTTAAATCTTTGTATATTATATTTTCAACATTTCATTTGCAGATATGCATGCATATTCTGAGCTCAATATATTTCATGATTTTGTCTTTGAGTCTAGAACTTCAAGCAGAAAACCATTATCTTGGCGAAGCTATCTAACTTGCTGATGCTGCGACACAGATTTTGATAGAAAAAACGCAGAGGAGAACGCAGAGACAAATTTTCAATACCGGCAGCGGAATTGGCGAAGAATTATATCGCGAAAATTATTTTCGTATAAAAATCTGTATACCATACCTTTAAAACGTTTCTATCATATTTTCAAAACAAATTTTTGGATCATCGCAATATTCTCTTGAATTTATTCGGTCACTAATCAAACACTTAAAGCAGCCCATACTTTAATTTTTTAAAGCTTAAAGCTTTATTTTTAATATGCCTTCAAATCGTGTAGCTTTTTCTATGTCAGTATACTTAGCAATGCTAATGGAAAAAAGAAAAAAAAAAAAGCAACTATATCTTATCTCATCGTCATTCAGATAGTTGTCCACTTGACGCTGAAATCAATTCTCTGTTCGAGGCATAAATAAAAACCACACTGAAAGGACTTGCAACAATGATAACGGCTTTTAAATTTCAAAGCACGTTTTTAGCAATATTACACATATATATATGTATACACACACACACACGCACATATACATGGTACATGTTTCTAAAAACTTACATATGAAGTGGAGTGTGTTGCTATTTTTCAAAAAGTCAAAAATTGGCCCCAACTGACAAGCAATCCACTTGAAGTTATACAAATAAACGCACCAATACGCACACACCCACAACAACAACAAAAAAAAAAACAACAAAAACACACACATATGCACACTAACTAGTGCAAGTCAGTGTTAAAAACCTTGTACAAACACAGTCACACACAGCCACAAACAAAAATATACACTTACATCCTTGTAAAACGGAAGTGAAATTGCGCCCGGATATGTTGACGCGTACGTTTTCCGGCGTAATCACGGATTTATCTGCCAACCGAATACTAATTAGAATTTTATAGCCCAGCCCGGTCACAGGACACAACTCGCCTCGTCACACTTTGTTGGCATGAGTTCAGTTTCGGGGCGCTTCAAACATGTGCTATTCTTTTATTTTGTTTATTTTTATTTTTTGTGTGTTTTCTTTAATGTTTGTGACTGTGCTTGTTGGTTGCTTTTGTGCGTTTGTGTTGGCTATCAGTTGAGTACTCTAGCACAGTTAAGGTCTCGTCCATGTTGATGTTATTTTGACTGGCTGACAAAATGTTAAAGATTCGTGCATTTGTTTCGTGTGGACACGTGATTAAATTTTAAAGCCAACTAGTTTTATGTGCCCAGCTATGTACATATACTTATATATATATATATATATATTATGTGCATTCCAAATTATATGCGCTTGTATTTAATTTAAGTTTCATTGTTAAGCATGTCGCACGCACAGATGTGTATACATATGATCATGACTTACAATAGTATGCGTGTCACTCTCATGCACGCACTTTTAGTTTGATTTTTTCTTTGGCAAACATACTAAAACACGTTCAGGAATTACGTTTACGATAAATTTATTAAAGTATATATATGGTATATATGAACAAGAGGATATAGTTTATTTGTCTCAGTTTCCAACCAAGTGTTTGATGTGTGGCTATTTGGTTGTGTGTGTGTGTGTGTATGTTATTCTAGCTCTACGTGCATGTGTTAATGCGTAAGTGCGTTTGTAATAGCATTTGACAATAAATTTCCAGTATTATAGTGTTAGTGGTGTGTGAAAATTTACTGCTGTGTGTGTAAATGCGTCTGTGTGTGTCATGCATTTTTTCCCGAATATTTCTATAACAATTTTCTATAACAAATTTGCTTTAAAAGTTTTAATATTTCATCTCTCTGCATTGGTTCTAAAACATTAAATTTTAGATAAATGAATTCTTTATCATAACCTTCACATGTTTATGATTTTATTTGATTTTTATTAAAAAAAACCTATCTTTTTGACGCAAAAAACCAAAAAACAATAAAGGTTTATTAGTAATTAAATGTAGATTCCAGCATAAAAAAGTCAAAAGCTACATCAAAGTGAAAATTTTGGGCAAAGCTATTGTAAAAAAAAAATATACAAAAAATCGAATTTGACAAATTGATGCTGACTTCTGATAGAACAAAATCCTTCAAGAGAGTATAAGCAATAAATTATGATTTTAGTACGGTCTAACGGCGGTCTGAGCTACATAATCAACCAACAGTAATACCGGCACAATGCAGGTCAATGCTTAACAAAGCAGCCAGCGCAGTTTTGCACACAACAATAACTTTACAACATAGTCACTACAAGCTAGACACGCAGCCAAGGTATAACACCCACCAACAGCTACAAACAAAAATTGTATTTGCCAAATATCTCATTGTACTACAATTCTTAACACGTTCTATTGAAAGTATCTTTAAGATGATCCAGTTTCACATGAATAGGCAGGGTACGAAGGCGTACACAGAGGGAAAAACCTATGGACTCACTACATTTTTCTTGTAATGAGTACATGTTGAAATCTGTATTGAGAAAATAATGCTATTAAGAGGTGCTTTAGTCAACAAAGAATTCAATGTATTTATTTATTTATTTATTTATTATAATGATACAACTTAGGACATTAAGATGAACTAATCTTATAAAACTGTCCTAACGATAAATGAGGCATGTGTCTTGAGTTTATTAAATTAAAATTATTAAACTTAACTTTAAATAATAATTTAACTAAACTTAACTTAAAATATAAGAAGAGTTATTCAAATTTTAATTATATGACAGATTGACAAAAAAGTTAACAATATTAAGAATAAGGTAAAAGAAAATTTATTAATACATTTCATCAGCATTTGAAAATTGAAATTTGTTGAGAAAAATTATTACAATATGTTATAAGATAGAAAAAGGAAAGAAAGGAGATAGACAGATAAAAAGAGATAAAAAGAAAAAAGAAATGACACATGATATGTAACATGTAATGTGTTATTTATATGTAATATATTATTAATGTGATTAAAACCCAGTAAATATATTTATTGCACTTGATAATAATTTGAGAGATCCTTCTTGAAGATATTAAAGTTGCTTTTATTTAAAAAACTGTTTGGAAGGGAGTTCCAGAGCCTGATAGCATATATAAAGAATTGACGATCTGATGTTAAAGATACATGTCGAAACTGGACAAGTTGATTTAAGCGGCTAGAAAAGGTGAATCTTAAACGTTTGTACAAGTATGAAGGTTGCTTTGTATATATAATTTAATGAAGTAAAAGTAGCGTTTTAAAGTCTAGGTGCTGGTCAAAAGTCCTGTTGAATATTACTTTGGCTAAGGAAGAAACATGATCAGTTCTCTTTAGGTTAAAGATGTACCCAGTGATGTTGTTAAATAATACATTAAGCTTTTGTTTACTTTCTGAATCACAGTTTGCGAATAATTCGCTGCCATATAGTAGAGTGGGAATAAGATAAGATTTTGCCAGTATCATTTTAATTTTGTAGGGTGTAAAAAATTGCGACGCCCACAGGGATCGTAGCATACCATACACTTTTCCAAGAGTGGAGTTGATGTGATGTTTCCACGATAAAACTCCATCAAACAAGATTCCTAGATTCCTTGCCCTGTGAACGTACTCAATTTCGGTTGAGTTCATAAGAACTCTCGGAAGATTTTAGTATCAATTTGTTTCTTAGATATAACTAAGCATTTCGATTTTAGAGGATTAAGACATAAACCATTTTTCTTTGTCCACTCATGAATGTCGCTCAGGTTACTGTTCAGTTTCGCTACACAGTTGTTTATTTGGTTTCGGCTACAGCTAGTGTACAGCTGTACATCATCAGCGTACATGTGTATTTGACAGTTGCGTAGAGCAGAGGGTAAATCATTTATATATAATATAAACAAAAGTGGACCCAAAATAGAGCCCTGTGGTACGCCTCTCGCAACAGGAAGTAAATTCGAAAATTTACTCTGTATATTTGAAGAAAGATGAACTGTCTGAAGCCTATTTGTAAGGTATGAGTCAAATAGTTTAACTGCAGTCGAAGAAAAGTTGTACATATATAGGAGTTTTGTGAGCAGAATTTTGTGATCTACTGAATCAAAGGCTTTAGAGTGATCAAACAGTGTCAGAAAAGATATTTGATTCTCATCAAGTGACCTGCGAATATCTTCCGAAACGTCAATTAGTGCAGTTATGTAGCTGTGCTTCTGTCTAAAACCCGATTGCCGTTCTGAAATAATATTGTTTACTAAAAGGAATTTGTTTATTTGTTTTGCCATAAGAGACTCAAACACTTTGGACAAATAAGGCAATATCGCGATTGGGCGATAACTTTTATCTGATTTAAGCATGGGAATTATTTTAGCAATCTTCCAACATTTTGGAAACGAGGACGTCATTATTGCAGTGTTAAAAATATGTGTAATATATGGCAGCAATTTCGGTAGAAGGCCTTTGATAAATTCCGGATGAATTTCATCAATTCCACAAGCATAAGACCTTATTCTAAGAAAACTTTCTAATACATCTAGCACATCAACTCGACTAAAACAAAATAAACTTTCAGAAGACAGCAGACTACTAGAATTAAGATACGAATTGACACTGACAGGTTCGAACGGAAGATTGATGAATTGTTCATTGAGAACATTTAGATTTATATTAACATTACAACATTTAACATTTTTACCTATACCAATATTACGAATTTCTTTCCATTTCTGCTTACTGCTTACTGCGTTGCTAAATTTCCTTTCATAGTATATGGCTTTAGCAGCTTTAACTTCCTTTACAACCTGCCTTCTTAAGTTTTTATATTCCTCTAGAAAGTAAGAGGTTTTAAATCTTCTCCAGCGTTTGTAAGCTACATCGCGTTTATCAATTAGAGTTTTAATTCGTTGGCTAAACCATGGCTGTTGACCCTGCTTAATCGTTCTATTTTTTTCTGGTACATAGTCCTCAAACAGATTATGGACATTCCTTTGCAGAAATTCAACCTGGTCGTTTACAGAAGTCATACCTCGAATAGCATCCCAGTTAATAATGTCCATTTCAAGACCAAGTCCTTGATAGTCGATATTCTTAAAGTCACGGTAAGTAAAAGTAAGAGGTGGCTCATTAAGATTAATGTCATATGTCAGAAAAATAAGTTCGTGTTTGGAAAAGCATGGGACAGAGAGTTGGTCATATAGATTCATTTTCAGTCTGTCATCAATCAGAAATAAATCTAATAATGTACTGTTTGTCCTAGTGAAGTGTGTTGGTGTGATGGTGTTTACTGCATATAGACCTAATGATGTCATTTCATTGAGAAGTCCATCGTCATTTAAAATATTGCAATTAAAGTCTCCAGCAATAATTATGTTTTTATAATTTAAAGTCAGACCCTGAAGTTTAGCAAAGAATTGTTGCAAATCAATATTTCGATTGGGCCTATAGACGCAACCAATAAGAAGACTTAAAGTACCTTTAGCTTTACTTAAGAACAGATATTCTATGGTGTTATTACGATCTGATCTGCTATGAAAGTCGCAAACTATACCTTCCCTAACATAGATTGCTACTCCCCCAGCATGGCCCTCTCTATCAGTGCGAAAAAGATTGTAACCACGAGCTTTAAATAAATTATCTTTCATTTCTGATACAAACTAAGTTTCTGACACAAAGATAATATCAACCCCTGAACCCTCAAATAAGAACCTGAACTCATCAATTTTCTTAACTAAGCTCTGAGCATTGATATGACAAGTTTTTAGACCAGACTGGACCTTACTTAGAATACGAATCATGTTGTAATTGCTATCAGTAGAACCCCCGCTGACATTAATTTGTGCGTTCATCTGTAAATTTCAAGAAGGCATTTGTATGAAAGATTAAGGTAGTAAAGTGCAAAAAATATTTTACAAGTGTTTTTATAAAAGTTACAATTTCTATTACCATCACTGTTACTTTTAAAGAAAGAATATAAAGAGAAATTATGAGTGGAATGAAAAGGTAAGTTTTTGAGATGAGTGAAAAATATAAAGAGAAATATGTGTAAATAAAGCTGTTTATATAACTTAAGATAGATTTTAAATACTAAGAGACAGATGCTGCGGAATCCTCTGCTCCAAAAAAAGAGTTCAGTTGCTGAAACGACTCAATTAGTGTGCCTCTTTCATTCTCCGCTCGCTTGATGTATACCAGGCAACGCATAGTAAACACAGCTGACAATCGTTTTTGTTTTTTATAGCGGATTGCCGCTCGCATAATCTCAAAATTTACCTTGGTCAAGCATTCATTTATGTATATTGGAGTTTTTGAGTAGAATCCAGCGTGTTCCAGACAAAGAGAGTTCCTATTAGTCCGCCTGAATCTAGAAATGGACTTTAAGACGAAGTTTTTGTCGTAGGGTGCTGCAAGTCGTATACGAATTGGTGGGCAGTCAGCATTGCTTTGTTTGTTGCTGTACTTCACGCGGTACGCACTCTTAACTTCAGGAGGAGTTATGCCAATTGAAGTGCAAATCGTATTAAATACACCCACACTAAGGGAAAAAGTTATGTAGTCAGTACAGAGACAGCTATGTAAAATCTATGCACTTCAACTTGTATGAGAACGCAACAAGAGCAGTATTTACTGAGTAAAGGGAGCGTGTACTGACTACATATCAATTTATTCACTTTTTAAAATGAATAAAAAATGTATTCAATACATCATGTTATGTGTTGAATACATAGCAGACTTCCCAACCAGCAAGAAACGGTCTAAATTTGGCTTATACAGCGAATTCTCTAAGCTGCTTTGCAGTGTAAGCAGCCCAAAATTTAAGTAATTTTTCGTACTTTGAGGTATCAACAAGAACGTTGCATAGACTGCTAAGCAGCCTTCTAATCGAACTTCGAAAACTTTTTTTTAAAAAAAAATATTTTCCTGTTTTATTTCTGATTTTAATTTTTTTATTTTTTTTTATTTTTTTATTTTCTTCTTTTTCTACCATTACCGCTTTTGTTCTCAACTTGTACCATCTGATTCGCAGTGAAAAAACTTTTTTATTAAAATGTTGCCTTTGCCAGGGTTCGATCCCGTGTCTCGCCGATTTGAAGTCCGACGCCTTAGCCATTCTGCCATGTAGCTTTATATCGAAACGAAGATTTTTTCATTTATACAGTTAGTTCTGTCGTAGGTACCCATAAGCAGCGTTAAGGTCCAACATTAGGTTCAATCGAACCATTAAGCAGCTTTAAGTTCAAAATAAATGTAAAGAAGATGTACAAGTGGCACTTCAGAACTTCTTTTGAACTTAATTATCTTAAACCTGCATAGAAGTATAACTTTTTCCTTTTGGAATTATAAAGTCTATTGCCTGAAATTGACACCATAAAGCAGCTTTAGGTGTGGCAAGTTCCACAACGTACCTTTAAGCAGCTTTAGGCGTGCCAAGTTCTACAACGGACCATAGAGCAGCTTCGAAGTGCCATGGAACTTATTTTGCCGCTTAAAACAGCTTTAAAGGGAACTCAAACGCAAATTTCTACTCATTTTGCTGGTTGGGTTCAATAGATACAAGCAACGTGTACTCAATCAACGTGTTATGTAATTTTTTACAAAAACTTTACTCAATACATAAAATATAGACTCAGTACACGTCCCCCTTATACGATTGAAGTGACACATTTATTCAGTACATAACATATGGACTCAGTACACGTATCTCTTGCACTTCGGCACACGATTTTGCTGTTTTAAGACATTCGTTTCTTGATTTTCAAATAAGCAACACCTCTAAAGCCTCTAGAAAATCAGAGCGGGAATGAGTTCATCCACTGTACTCTAGAACAAAAGCGATGATTGGATAAGAATTAAATGGCTGGGTTTCTATAAGTAATTGCCAATTATTTTGTGAAATCTAGTCATTTCTTTATAAAATTATTTATTGCATTTGTTGAGAGGGTGCTTTACGCACAGGCATGAATTGTGTATATATTCAATACATGGAATTATGAACAAAAAATATATAATGAATACATTATGCATGTACTCATTGCATAAAATTATGTTTTTAACATATGTAATGAGTAAATGATGTATGTACTCATTATATAAATGTATGCACTAAAAATATGTAATGAGTAAATTATGTATGTACTCATTACATAAAATTATTCATTTAAAATATGTAATGAGTAAATAATGTATGTACTCATTGCATAAAATTATGTACTCCAAATATGTAATGAGTAAATTGTGTATGTACTGAGTCAATAATTTATGTAATACGTACATAAGATCTTTACTCATTACATAAAATTATTTGTAACAGTTTGCGTTGAGTACATAAAATTCTTTATTGACTACATAACCGCTTGAAAGCATTATGTAGTCAATAAAGATTTCAACATGTACTCAATACATGAAAAATGTAAAATTTTTGTGTGCAGAAAACTATGCGATGAGTACATAAATTTATGTATTGAGTCCATAGGTTTTTCCCTCTGTGCAATACGTTTTCCTGTGGACTATGGGGAATACCACAAATACGCAGGTCACAAGCAACAGCGGCATTATCCTGCTTGGCGAATTGCGACTTGAGCTCTGTAACCTCTGCCTGTAGATTAAGCAAATCCCTCGAAATCTTCATATCCATCATTTTAGAATGGTTCCGCAGTTCGGTAAACTCCACTTTAAATGTCTTCATATCCATGCATACATTTTCGACGGCTGCCACCCTTTTTTCAAATATTGATAGCGTCGATTTTATATTCATGATTTCAGCAGTTGTCTCGCTAAGTTTCTGCATGACTCTATCCTCAGAGTCTAGCAGTGCCGACCGTAGCTCACTAATAATGCTCTCTTTCTGCATCTCCATTTGTTTTTGCATATTAGTCATCACTAAATCGGCATGCTGTGATCAGTGTTGCCGTTTTGGCTATTTATAGCCAAAAGTGGCTATTTTTTGACGTAGAATTACGTCTTACAGCGCGGTTTGTATGGGGTCGTTTTAACAGATTTTTTGAAGGTCATGCAACGTTTTTGGCGAATACTTTAGGTTATACCTACAGCCTTTAATACTTATGGTTCAAAGATAATATATATACTTAAATATCAGATATATCCTGCGCTGAATGAATATCTAATTTGGATTTTGTCACTATTATATGAAAGTCAGAAAATAGTAAAATATAAGAAGAAAAATGCATGTTTTTATATAAGAAAATCAATCATCAGCTGCTTATAATGTATTGCTGTGCCTGCTGCTTTCTTTGTTTTTGTTTCGTTGTTTATGGTTGTATTTGGACCAAAATGGATGATTCTATGGCCAATCGGATGCAGTGGGATTATCTGAGGTCACAGGTGGGTCATTGGCACATTTATGGGTTCCATGGAACATTTGGACCAAAATGGATGATTCTATGGCCAATCGGATGCAGTGGGATTATCTGAGGTCACAGGTGGGTCATTGGCACATTTATGGGTTCCATGGAACATTTGGACCAAAATGGATGATTCTATGGCCAATCGGATGCAGTGGGATTATCTGAGGTCACAGGTGGGTCATTGGCACATTTATGGGTTCCATGGAACATTTGGACCAAAATGAATGATTCTATGGCCAATCGGATGCAGTGGGATTATCTGAGGTCACAGGTGGGTCATTGGCACATTTAAGGGTTCCATGGAACATTTGGACCAAAATGGATGATTCTATGGCCAATCGGATGCAGTGGGATTATCTGAGGTCACAGGTGGGTCATTGGCACATTTATGGGTTCCATGGAACATTAGGACCAAAATGAATGATTCTATGGCCAATCGGATGCAGTGGGATTATCTGAGGTCACAGGTGGGTCATTGGCACATTTATGGGTTCCATGGAACATTTGGACCAAAATGGATGATTCTATGGCCAATCGGATGCAGTGGGATTATCTGAGGTCACAGGTGGGTCATTGGCACATTTATGGGTTCCATGGAACATTTGGACCAAACTGGATGATTCTATGGCCAATCGGATGCAGTGGGATTATCTGAGGTCACAGGTGGGTCATTGGCACATTTATGGGTTCCATGGAACATTTGGACCAAAATGGATGATTCTATGGCCAATCGGATGCAGTGGGATTATCTGAGGTCACAGGCGGGTCATTGGTACTTTGGTGGGTTCCATGGAACATTTGGACCAAAAATTAATGATTCTATGGCCAATCGGATGCAGTGGGATTATCTGAGGTCACAGGTGGGTCATTGGCACATTTATGGGTTCCATGGAACATTTGGACCAAAATGGATGATTCTATGGCCAATCGGATGCAGTGGGATTATCTGAGGTCACAGGTGGGTCATTGGCACATTTATGGGTTCCATGGAACATTTGGACCAAAATGGATGATTCTATGGCCAATCGGATGCAGTGGGATTATCTGAGGTCACAGGCGGGTCATTGGTACTTTGGTGGGTTCCATGGAACATTTGAACAAAAATTAATGATTCTATGGCCAATCGGATGCAGTGGGATTATCTGACGTCACAGGCGGGTCATTGGTACTATGATGGGTTCCATGGAACATTTGGACCAAAATGGATGATTCTATGGCCAATCGGATGCAGTGGGATTATCTGAGGTCACAGGCGGGTCATTGGTACTTTGGTGGGTTCCATGGAACATTTGGACCAAAAATTAATGATTCTATGGCCAATCGGATGCAGTGGGATTATCTGAGGTCACAGGTGGGTCATTGGCACATTTATGGGTTCCATGGAACATTTGGACCAAAATGGATGATTCTATGGCCAATCGGATGCAGTGGGATTATCTGAGGTCACAGGTGGGTCATTGGCACATTTATGGGTTCCATGGAACATTTGGACCAAACTGGATGATTCTATGGCCAATCGGATGCAGTGGGATTATCTGAGGTCACAGGTGAGTCATTGGCACTTTTATGGTTTCCATGGAACTTTTGGACCAAAATGGATGATTCTATGGCCAATCGGATGCAGTGGGATTTTCTGGGGTCACAAGTGGGTCATTGGCACTTTCACGTGAATACAAACTTCACGTGTTGTTCGTGAATAAAAGACACGTGTAGTTGAGTTTTGTGTTTTTACTTGATTTTTCTAAAAACACGTGAACACGTGCTTACGTGAAACTGGAAGTTCTAGTTCGTATTGGTAGCATTGTAAGCATTGGTTCGCATTGGGTGTATTTATGCACTTCTGTTCTAGTTTACTAAGTGCTCTGTTTTGAAACCAGAGGTCATGAATCTCTTTTCAACTCAGTCAACTCGAACTGTTAAATTTAACGAAATGGGTCTGTGATCCGGTTAGATTTAACTCTTATGAAAAAAAACGAGTTGGATTATATTTCGTTTTATGCTTTTACCCAATAGATGGCGTAAAATTTTAATTTTTGTTTTTATGTGTTTAATTTTTATACAGTGTAGTTCGCAAACTATACATCGAACGGAGAGGAAAGGGTAGCTCGCAAACTAAATATCGGACAGTGACGAGAGTGGCACTAATTGAAAAGGCATGTGCTCAGCGTGAAATATAGTTACCATACAATTTTTAAAAATCGGGATCTTAATTTTAATTTGAAATTAGAAGTTAAACTGACTGTAGCTCGCAAACTAAATATATATCGGGCAGAGACGAAAGTGGCACCAATGGAAAGTGCATTTGCTTCGCCTTCTTATCAACTAAGTCAATGAACTCAACCTGTCAAACTTAACAAAATGATCGAAAAAATTTGAAATTTTGCTTGTTTCTTTTTGCTTGCTCATTTAATCATACTTACTTTTAACTTTTTCTTTGTTTGGCCTCGATAAGTAGTCCATAATTGAGTGTTATTAATTTATTTGTTAATTTTTGGAAGATCAATAAAAATATGTGCAAAATGAACAAAACAATCGGACCAAAGAGACAAAGTAGAAGAGGTTACAACTTAATCGGAATTCTGCGTCTACACTTACGATACTTTCGAAACTGTTTCTTTTTTTTGCTCGTTATGAGTTTTGGCTATTTGGCGATTTTATTTTTCATTTGGCTATTTTTTTTTTTACTCGGCTATGTTTTTGCATTCCGGCAAAAATTAATTTTTTATTTTACATACATATAAAATTTTCAATTGCTAGAGAATCCCCAACGAATTGCTGGGAAGATCAAGCAATTGCCTTCTATTGTAAGCTGCTTAGGCCGATTCGCCGGGAAGATTCGCCGATGAACCGCCTAGAGGAGTAACAAGAAATTCGCCGAAAAGGGTGTCAAACGAAGTCCATTTAAGAGTCCTGGCAATTTGTTCCAAAGCATCGTTGTTCTGTCCGATTTCAATGAATTTTTTGTGAATTTGTTTTTATTTCGCTTCGATATAATGTGACGTTGCTTCAAAACTATTCTAGTTCAACTTTATAATTGATTTAACGATTTTTCAGAGCCTGCTTCATATTCCCATAATAGATTTTGAACATTTTTCAAAAATTCATCTTGCAACAATCGCTGAAATTAGTGAAGTTAGATTTGTAAAATTTTCGTGACTAGCGCATTCATTGCTTGAGCATTTGAAAAGCGATGCATTTTCCCAAAAAAACACTTGGGCGAATTACTGGTGCATCGCAAAATCCACTTCTCTGTCAATCGTCTTCCAAATGTTTGCAGGGAAATGATTTAAATATTCACGTGAGGGTGAATTCTCTCTTCATTTGAACGCGACCTGCCAGTGATGCTAATCGTTCAGCCGAGCGCAAGAATATCCAATAATTTGACATTTGACATCTTTAATCATGTGCCACATGAGAGTAGCAACAAGTATATAATTTAGATCATTGAAAGTAATTGTGGTTTGTTTTTAACCGACTTCAAAAAGGAGGAGGTTCTCAAGTTGGTTGGTTTCTCTGTTTTTTTTTTTTTTTTTTGTGAATGTATGTACATCGATTACTCCTAAAGTACTTACCCGATTGCCGTAATTTTTTGTCAACATATAGAGATTATCAACGCGGAGGTGCCCGTTTATGAAAGGGGGCGGTATTCGGAAAAGGGGCGTGTTTCTATAAGAAAAACACTGTATCTCAGTAAATATTGACACTACGGTAATAAAATTCACAGTAAAATTACAAGGACAAGCACAAGTATTAAAAATGACGATCACTTAAGTGGGCGTAATTCTAAAAAAGGGTGTGGCAATATTGTAAAAACTCTGTATCTCAAAGAAAATTGACACTAGAGTACTGAAATTAAGTACAGAGGTAGGTACAATTATTGGAAATTACTATAACAAAAGCGGGCGTAATTCGACAAAGGGGTGTGGCAATATAAGAGAATTACTGTGCCTCCAATAATATTGATACTAGGGTACAGAAATTTATTACAAAGGTAGGAAAAATTACTACAAATTTTTGTAAAAAAAAAAATGGGCGTAAATCGAGAAGGGGAGTGGCAATATTAAAAAAAACACTGTATCTCGATTACTATTCACACTACGATACTAAAATTTAGTACAAAGGTAGGTACAAATATAACAAATTACTGCCAGTAATGTGGGCGGTATTCGATAAAGGGGCGTGTCACTGTAAGAAAAACACTGTATTTCAGTAAATATTGACACTAGAGTACTAGAGTTAATAAAATTCACAGAAAAAAAGCAAGGGTAGGTAAAAAATAACAGTCAATTAAGTGGGCGTTAGTCGACAAAGAGGTGTGGCAATATTAGAAAAACTCTGTATCTCGAATAATATTGACACTAGAGTACTAAAGTTAACTACAGGGGTAGGCACAGTTATAAAACAATTAATTTCAATACAGTGGCCCTTGTTTGATAAAGGGGTGTGGCAATATATAAAATACACTGTATCGCGAATAATATTGACACTAGAGTACTGATATTTAGTATAGAGGTAGGCACACTTATAACAAGTTATTGTGAATAAAGTGGGCGTCATTCGACAAAGGGGTGTGGCAATATTAGAAAACACTAAATCGAATACTGACACTACTAACTGAAAAAGTACAGACGTAGGCACAATTATTACAAATTACTACCGAAGAATTGGGCGTTATTCGACTAAGGGGTGAGGCAGTGTGTAAAAAACTGTATCATATTGACTTAAGGGTGGTAAAATTCATTGTTAGAATGGGTAGAACTATTGAAAACACTATGATAAAGAGTGTGATATTCTCGACAAAGAGGCGTGTCAATATTATAAACACACTATATTTCAGTCAATATTGACATTGGGGTAGTGATAAAAATACAAGAGTAGGTACTTATAAACATACTGACAAAGACCAGAATAAGAAACGACAGAAAAGCATTTTCCATATTATGAGCATAAATAATTGGTGTTTAATTAATTTATACGCTTTTTATAATATATATCATTTTCTCTAAAAAGAAAGAAATAAAAACTTTTTAACAAAAAAAAAAAACCTACTTCAAAATCACTAGAAAGTAAAAAATAATTTTAAATTACTTTTACTATTTATTTCTTGGTCAAATTTGTATTTTTATAATAAATATATTTATTTTTTTATGATAATAAGAGCTTCGAATGCGGCGCTAATATAATCAGATTTTTTGTGCAGCTGCAACACACATAAGGCATTTTAATTAAGATTTAAGAAAAATTAAGATTACAAATTAATACAGCGTCACCCAAGCAGGATATTTACAAATAAAAAAGTCTTAAATAGAGTAGGGATGGCGAAAAAATCATGATTTTACGTCAATGATTAGCGCTGACTAGAAGCTTTTATTATCATAAAAAAATAAATACATTTATTATAAATATACAAATTTGACCAAGAAATAAATAGTAAAAGTAATTTAAAATTATTTTTTACTTTCTAGTGATTTTGAAGTAGGTTTTTTTTTTTTGTTAAAAAGTTTTTATCAAAAGTAAAATTAAGCAAGTCAGCATGAAAAGTAAGTTGATGTTGCACTCCGCCACACATAAAATATTCTTCACTTGTTTCACTTGATTTCACTTTCTCACCTTCTTATCTATCTCCCATTTCTAAACCATGGCAGACTTGACTGAATAGGTTTGACACCTGAAATCCTTGGTTCGAAGATAAAAAAAAATGTAATACTTTTTTTACTTCCGAAAATGCAAACCTTATTTTTATAAAGTTTTTTCTACTTTTATCAAGTAAAAAATAAATGAGCTAACGTCCTTCTATATTAAAGGTCCGTTTTTTTAAAGGATATATGCCCTTCATATTTTTAAAATGTGCTCTTATATTTTTAGCATATAATTTTTTATAACATATTTTAAAACAACCATGTTTATAAATCTGTTTCCAGTAAAAAACGGTACTATGTTGTACAAAAAACTAGTTTGTTAAAAAGGTATGAATGTTAGTCCTGTTTCTTTTTTCTAATACAATTAATTAATCTTTTTGCTATTTTTTTTACATTTTGGCTATTTTTATTTTGTATTTTGGATATAAAAATAAATTTACTCCGGCCACACTGGCTGTGATGTTGATGTTGATGGGACTGGATGCGAGGAGAAAGGGGACGAAACCTGTTTAAGCGCAGCCTTTGCTCCTCTTGTGCTCATTTTTTTGTTTGTTTTTTTTTTTTTTTTTTAAAGTATATGTAAAACTTTGATTTATTTATATTTGAGAGTTGGCAATGTTTATGTTTTGTTTTCTTTTGTTGCTTCACTTATTGTTTATGTTTATATGTTGTATTTGTAAGTCTTATTGTTATAAACTTATTTAAACCACTTTTACAAAATTTATGGGTTCTATTTAATTAGATATTTTAAAAAATGTTGGAGCGAATAAAAAAATTCATAACTCAGTCAGAAACAAATATTTTCCAAAATTTATTTTTGTAGAGAATTGAACAAATTATAAGACAAAAATTTGTAAAAATATATTTTTCACTCCAACATGGTTTTATAGAGATTCACACTGGCGACAGAGAAAAAAAAACGGGGCCTCTTGGTTGCAGCGCTGGGAGTCGCAAATATTGTCCGATTTGGAAAAAAAATGACTTTAAATCTTAACAAAATTGGTTATCATATGACAAGAGCTTTTTTCAATTTTTTTTTTTTTCAATTTTTGGTGATGTTCCATGATGGAATAATTTTACCAGGTAGTGTTGACAAATGTTGATTCTCTCAGCTACAAGTAAACGAACCCTTGTCAAAAACAGCTGTTCATTGTTATATTCGTTGGCCACATTCAGCTGTGTCAACTGTTGTGAGAGCAACACATCGGGAAGCGCTATTATTTGTATTGAAGTTTCAGAAAAATTGTCAAGTTTATGAAATATCAAGCTTTGTATCAAATACGAACGGAAATTTTACCGACAAATTAAAAATTTTCTATTCTTAAATGCATTTTAATTCGCAACTTCATATTTATGTGCATGAAGTTTTGACTTAGCAGTTGGCAACTGTTGGGTACGCTGAATGTGACCAGTGAAAATTTTTCTTTTGTTATATTTTTTGACAAACGTCCGTTTCCAACAGAAACGTCAATACTACCTTGGAGTAATTATATCATGGTGATGTTCCAAATTTTAAAGAGTGTTTTTCGAAAAAAATATTGACTTTAAAATCAAATCATAAAAAATCGAAAAAAATTACAAAAAGCTCGTGTCATACGATAGCGAATCTAGTTTAAAAAATAAAAAATTCGTAAAAAAAATGCCCGCTAGTGCCGCAACCAGTACGAAAAATATAGTTTCGAGATAAACGCGTTCAAAGTTTGTGAACAAAGCAAAAAAAGGCGAAAATTAAAAATGCGCTTTTACTAATCCGGCTGTAACTTTTGAACCCTCTACTATACTATTAGACATAAAAAAAATAAACAAATTGGCCATTTCAGCCCTTGAAAGGACTTTGACCGAGCTTCTTATGATCAATTGTGTTGTGTGTGTTATTAAATGTTTGCACACAATTGACCGAGAACTGGACCTACATGTTTTATGCCGACTCCGAACGGCTCATGTTCTCAAGAAGCTTTACATGGCATTATTTACTCTCTGAGGTTTGCCATTGTCTGCAGAGAGGTGGTGACCGATCAGAAAAATTTTTTTTTGAAAAAAACTTTTCGCCGCGGCTGGGGATCGAACGCGGGCTCCGAGCATGCTAAGCCACAAACTTAACCTGCATGCCACGGTCACCACTATTAGACATAGTACATACAAAATTATAAAATACTATACTGTACAACAAAATTTTAAAAAGGTATATTTAAAAAAACGGCCATAACATGTCGCCACTTAAACTTAAACATTCAAAAAAATCATTGAAAACACTTCAAAACACTTATTTTATTTTAACAATCCCATTTCGCAACAATGAAGTACGCAATTTTGATTTTTAAATTAAAATTTAATTTGAGTTTATTTCATAATTAAATGGTTGACTTTTTTCTACATTTACTCCATTTTGTACAAACATTTTTATGAAACATTTTTAAAACTGTGACGCATGAAAGATGTTAAAATTTAATAGATATTAAAAAAATTTCAACTTGTTATCAAATTGCGTGAACATGGCAACTCGTGACAGCAGCAGGCATACTTATAACCAAACATACAATAATATTTTTCATACCTCCAACAAGAATTGTCGATTTTTATTTTATGACTAAATTTTAATTATGCTGTCGCTGCTATGGAAGTTGATGATTTAAGTATCTTGAAAGAGTAGAGTTGGAATTACAACAAAGCTAATTGAAGACTAGCTAAAGCGCTTTATTGATTTATTAGACTTAATTTCGACAGCATTTGGGATAATAATAAAATTACATAACAACGACGATAAGTAACACAAGAACAAAAACAAAAATAACAACAAAGAAGTCAGCTGCATGGATGATTATTAATATTACGACAACGATTACGACGACGACGACGACGATGAAGATGATGCTGTGAAGTTTATTAAGCGTGCGAATGACGGCAACTCAATGTGTTGTCATGTGGCAGCGTTGGCAGTATTTATTAGCGCGGTATGAGTTGCGACACACGCTTCAAATGGTCTGATTCTTGAAGTCATAAAGAACACTTTTATGTACTCATGCTCATAACGTTATGCTTTTGTGTTAAAAATTGAGCTAAGAAAAAATTAAATTTTAATACACATCGTGTATCCTTTACAGATTCGTTAGCTGTATGCGTAGGGCTGGAAAAGGTGGGGTAGTTTATAATAAGTAGCTAGTTAAAAAAAAATATAAGTACTTGAAAACGTGTTACCGCCAAAAATATGCAATTAATTTGTGTGAATTCCAGCTACATTAGATATGTGGCCAAAAAAGAACACCTCAACAAGACAGCTATTAAGAATTCTTTTCATTCAAATTATAATAAATTTAATTGTGGAACAACATAAAAACACACAAAGTGGCCAAAAATAAGCAGAGTCTTTTTGCAAGCTTAAACCTTTTCAAAGCATACAAATGCAAAATACAGTGCCATGAAGAACAAGAAAGGCACAAAAAGAACAAAAAGGATAAAAATACTTATGTAGAAAAAATTTGTAAAAAATTTAAAAAAAAAATCGTAGAAAATCTCGAGCGCAACTTTACAGCAACAGGACTAACAAGCATGACGTCTCATTTAAATTAGATTTGCGCCAAATAACAGCAACGCCCGGTCAGCTAGTCCACAAGGACAGAGCCGCGCAAACGAAATGTTGGCGCATTTTTTGTCACTTTTTGAAAATTTTTTGCCGCTCTCTGCCCACAATAGCAGCAGCAGCCGGCAAGTCACAATTAATGAATGAATGAATGAATGAATAGACGCTGACCAACACTGGCGGCAGCACTAAAAGCCGAATGCCATGGCCGCAAGCAAATGAAACGAAATATAAATGTCCACAATTAAAGCATGGCTCGCATATTTCACACCGCCTCAGCGTAGTCCTTGTTCGTTCTGTTGCCTTCTCATCGCGACTGCATTTGGCTTGAATAATATATAAATGTTACCAAGGATACTGCCTGAATTTGAACCTAGCTGCCAGGTTTTGCTAGGTTTTTTATTTATTTTTATTTTCTTTTTGTTATTTTTCTCCATTGCTTCTTACTATTTGTTTATTTGGGTGAAAACAAAATGATTAAGAACAATTTACGTAATGCTCACAGGCACAAGAACTCAAGGTAAACAAACAAATAAATGAGCAAACAAAAGCGCACCGCTAGGTCTTGAACCTAGCTCAACAGTGTACCAAATGCCATGAACTGCGACTGGTTGGAGGATTCTACAACAGATGCATGCGAGAAGGTTGGAGTGTTTTTCATGCTTTTGGTCAGTCTTTAAATTGAAAAAGATATAAAAAAATTCTTTAAAGTACATATTAAATAGCATGTTTTTACTTACCAAAAGAAAGTAGAAATTGGGAAACATATAAAATAATTATTTAAACGACATATTGAAAAGTATGTTTCTAGCTAAAGAAAGAAGAACTGTATAAAATATAGTCTTACCGAAAAGAAATTTAAATCTCAAACGAAATTTATTAAAATCAGCTATAAGAAGTCTCAAAAATGCTTCTAGAAAAATAAATTAAAAAAAAAAAAAAAAATGAAAATTCTTAACTAAAAATTCATTTAAGTGGTAAGTCCATAGAACGGTTCAAATTTTTCCAAAAAATACATTTAGATGTATTACTCACACAGTTGTCTAGAAGTCAAGTAAAATAAGTTTTAGTAACTTAGAAAGTATTTTTTTTTTCTTAAATAAAGTGTTAATTTTTTGTAAGGAAATTAACAGTGTTTTGTACTGAACCAAAAAGTACACAATAATTATGCATAATTACATGATCTCCATGAAATGTATTCATAAAACATATGAACTATTCACGATATCTGTGTACAAAATACACAAAAGAAAAAAGTAAGATTTAATTAATATTTCATAAGACTAGAATTAAATGTTCATAAAGTGTGTGTATAAGATACATGAACCTATAAAACATTTCGTAAATGCCATAAAAATTACAAGGGCGACATTAATCATTAATAAATTTTGTTAAAATAATTCATAAAACTCATGTTCCAAAAAAGAAGAATAAGAACAGTCCATGAGACAAGTAACAAAAATGCAAGAATACAAGAGAAACCTGAACTACTTTAAGAGTTTATTGATTCTTAATGAATTCACATAAAACATGTACAAAAACAAGGGCAGCAAGAATAGATCATAGTAAAAGAGTTAAAAATGCAAAAATTAATTTACTTATATAATGTAATATTAATGTAGAAATTAGGCGTGAACTTTTCTGAACTTTACTTATTTATTTATTTATTTATTGGCCAAACAAGGCAATTTACTAATTCTAACAGGCTCATTACGCCGGATCGTTCTTGTATGGAGAAAAAAAATGTCAGCCGTTCGAGGTGTCAAAAGTTAGAGGAACTCATTAACCCTCACTTTGGCACCAATCTTTTACTTCGTAATCTGGCACATATTTACATTTGTAAATATTTTTTTTTGTCATCATTAAAGATAAACAGAACCTCAAAATTAACATGATTTTTTAGGTGGAATATATGTATTAACAACTTCTAAGTCCAATTCCGGAAAAATGTACACACCGCTCTCAAGTGGTTTAGAAGTTATAGGGTTCGGAAGTTGGGAAAATGGGCCTGGAAAAGTCGTATTTTTTTTCAAACAATATCTAGCTTTATGGGTATCAAAAGAAAGGTTTTTCTGTAACCATTTCAAAGAATTATTAACCATTGAAATCCATGCATTATTTCCTACGATATAGCGTTTTACATATTATGCACACTTGACGGTCCAGCTCTTTACGAAATAACCAAAATGTAAGTATGAAGATCAAATTGAAAAAAATGTATAGTTCCAATGAATAAACAAAAACCAATTTCAACAAAAAATATACTTTTTTCATCAAATTAGTTCTTCCAGCTACAATATCAAAACATGACATATTGTTGTGCCAGCGAACCAAAAATTTCTGTTCATTAATATTTTCCCAATATAAGCTATCAAATACGAAATATGTATAAATAAAAAAATGTGAAGAGTTTTTCCTTATCATTTTTTTCTATTATTAATTCAAAAAATGCGTTAAAACACCATAAAAGCCTTTAAAATACAAAATATTTACATATGTAAATATGTACCAAACTACGTTATAAAAATGAAAAATTTCCAAAAAGTATCAGAAAATTCTAAAATTCAAAACAACTTTTGAATTTTCAGAAAAAAAACCAAAAAATAGCCACAGAGTCCAAGCCATATTCAAATCGCATAAAAAAGAAAGGAGTTATGGCAAATTTAAAATTGGGATATTTACATATGTAAATAGTGCCAAAGTGAGGGTTAAAATGATTTCTGTGTACTTTTTTTTTCAAATCGAAGAATATCCGCTGAAGAAATTTTGATTCTTCTGCAGGTCTTTTTTGGTAAAAAAAACATGTTTCTGCTTGTAACTTTTTATTTTCTAAAATGTTAAATTTTTTACTCATACCAACATTCTGTTATAAAAAAGTTTTTAAAGTTATGTTTCATTATAACACTGAGTGACCTCCAAAAATTTAATTTTTTGCTATTTTTAAAAATACAGTTTTTAAAAACGCTGAAAGACACATTTTCATTAGATTTAAAGACTGTCCCAGAAATAACTGTCCTTTTGTTTTTAGGTTTTTTATAAAAAAGTGTTCATTTAACCTCTATAGCAACATATTTGATACCTAGATAAAGTATAAATATTGCAGATTAAAAAAAAAAAAAAAAAATACTCATAAGTAAAATAAAAGAGCTACTGAAAATACATATGTCGTCTCAACAAGAAGAAAAACGGAAAGCAATTATTTGCAAATACCTTTAAAATTCAAACATCACGTACAAAAAGATCGCTAAGGAAGTTGGCTTCTGCGTAAAAATTTTCGGAAGGACCATAAAACAATACAAACAGCTTACTCCTTTGTCAAAAATGCCAAGCTCAGGTAGAAAAAGTGGTCCAAGGACCAAGCGGTGGCCCAGAACGTTAAGCGGCTGTTTACTTAGAATCCAGGTACCTACTTCGGTTCGTGATATGGCAGCAAAAGCGGAAACATCGAAGTCAAGTCTTCAACGGTTTAACAAATTTTACAACCTCTATAAAGTACAAAAAGTACCTGAAAGGTCAGTAGAAAAAGAAGGCCGAAGCCAAGAGGAGGGCTCGAAAACTGTATTGCGATTACCTGGCCAAATTTGATTGCGAGATCATGGACGATGAAACGTACTGCAAAGCGGATTTCAAGCAGCTAACTGGACACGAATATTATACTGCGGTTAGAAGGGGTGGAGCAGGCTCTAAATTAACCATCGAAAAGCATACCAAATTTCCAAGAAATAATGCTTTGGCAGGCCATTTGCAAATGTGGCCTTCGAAGCAAGGAATTTGTAGCAGATCGCACAATCAACACCGAAATTTACATCGAAGAGTGTCTGGAGCGGCGTTTGCTACCTTTAATACGTCAGCACCAAGGTTCAGTACTATTTTGGACTGACCTAGCAACATGTCACTGCGACCAGAGAACGATGGATTGGTACCAAGGCAATAATGTCACTGTGGTACCAAGAGAAGCCAATCCTCCGAATTGCACCGAACTTCGTCCAATCGAAAAATATTTAGCTTTAATGAAAAGAAATCTTAAGAAGACCAAACAAACTGCGAAAAACATCGAAATATTTCGATGTAAATTGCGTCGGGCATGCACAAAGGTCAACGAAAGGTCGGTAAAAAACCTGATGGAGGACTTTAATCAAAAAGTGCATAATTTTTTTAAGTGTTTATAAAATTTTCATTTAGTTTGTAATGTTCACTTAATAATTGAACATTAAACTGAAAGAATTTTTAAAAAAACATCATTGTTTTTTTTTGCAGTAAAAAAAAACAAAAGAATAGTTATTTCTGGGACAGTCTTTACGTAGAATTGTTTTTGTTCGAAAGGTATTAAGTTTTTGTTTCTTTCTGTATAGCGCTTTAATCATTGACTTCTTTAGCTCATACAATCTGAAAATAGGAATACTGGGATCATGGGCAATTTAAGTTCTTTTCAATCCCGCGATCCGGGGATTTTGTAATACAAAATATTCTAATAAAAATTATCGTGATAATGCAATTCTTTCCATTTGAGTTGAATTGAGCTACCCTGTTCTTGCTTAAAGCAAAATAAGCCTAAATCAACTATTCAAACGCAGCGTTTAAAATGCGTAAGAAAAGCTAATTTTTACTTTATTTTAATGGTTTTATTAAATTTTTCTGTTAAAACATTTCATGTAGAGGAACGAAGAAAATATACTTTTATTCCGCATTACACGAAGGCAAATGAAAAGCACTTTGTATGGTTTCATTACCTGATTTCAGCAGAAAACTCTGACACAGCTAGTGTAAATAAGCATTGTACAAAAATTTTGAAAAGAAAAGGTGGCTCTACAAAGGGATCTTAAAACTCATCTCAAGGCGCATCTTTTATTAATAATTATAAATAAAATAATAACAGATTTTTTTACAGCAAATTCAGAACATGCATCAAATTCGTCACAAGAATGTGAAGCATCGTTATGCAAAATAAAACTAAATGTAACAAATTTCTTTCAATCCGCTAGAGATGAATCTTGGAAAAAATCCTCAAAAGGACTCGTCATACAGACCTATATCTCTCTTGCCAATTATGTCAATACTGTTCAGGAAACTACTTCTCAAAAGACTTAATCCACTTGATACCAAATCATCAGTTTGAATTCCACAATAAACATTCCAGCATAGGCCATGTTCACAGAATAAGAGATACATATAAAAGAAAAATTAATTGAAAAAAAAACCGTCTATTCTGCGGTTTAAAATTAAAAACAAGAGATAAATATGAAATTCAATAAACTAAACAGGCTAATTGAAACATATTCATCTCTATCCGTTTCAACAAAATACTACTTTGTAACACTGTCTTGAAACCACTATGGAGCTATGGCATTCCTCTGTGGGGCTGTCAGTAAAACAATAATACATATCATTAAAAGATTACATAACAAGGTGCTAAGATGCATAGTTAATGCGCCTTGGTATTCGAGAAACTATGGAATCCTACGACACTATGTATGGACTCTGTTGTAGAAACTACAACAAAATTTGCCAGCATTGCCATAAAAAGCGGACCACTTCGAAGACTAAAGCGTATCAAGCCAAGCGATTTACTTGGCAACAGCCTTTCTTAAAACTGTATGACGAAAGTGACCAACAAAAAAGCACATGCAGATCTTATCGAAATTCTTAAATAGGAACATGTTGAGAGTCCAACGCACCTTGTTATGCCTCTCAATGTTGTCACAATTTTTTTTAATTTGTAATTTTTGCAATTTTTTGGCCATGGTTTTTGCATGTAAATTTTTGAAGTGAAACTTCTTTAGCAGCGTATACAACATACGGCGAACGAAACGAGTAGTAAAACCGATGAAACGAATAAAACGGCGGCGAATTAAGGTGAATTCAATTTAGGTGAATTAGTTGAAATAAGGTGTTCGAAACACCTTGTAAGTTCGAAGGAAAAAAATTATCAAACAATGGTTTGGACCGAATTAACAGATGAATTACACTATGGAAAAAATTCTGGTTAGCAAAAGTTAGGTCGATTCTGAGAGTGAGGGGTGAAAATAGAGGCTAAATTAGAAGACCCTTATCGCGGCGTTTGTTAATGTTAGTTCGAATTTTTTTGGTGGGGCCGTGGTGTACCTACTATAGGCAGCTACAACTAGGTGAAACTATCACAGGGCATCTCTACAGAACTCAATTGATGCGTTTGAACCGAGCATTGAAGCAAAAACATCCAGAATGCGATCAAAGGCACGCAGCCGGTCAAAACATACCTTTAAACGCTGAAATGGGAAGTCTTACCTCTCCTTTTTGCTTTCGCTGATGACGCATGACCTTGAGGATGAGCATTTTCGCTCTTTTAAAATAAATTTAATCCTCTCATGTCCTTATATGAAATGAAACTTTTTTTAACAAGACTAAATTAAAAACTTTCTACTTTTTTGGGTTAAAGTTTCACTTATACCGTGCGTGGCGACCACATCTTTTTTTTTTTCTTCAGAAAGCACACCCTAGATATGTTAAAAAGTAAAGATTTTGTTAGAAACCAAATATTGGTTAAAAGAAATGTTGATATTTGTTGTCCCTACAAACTCTTTTGGTGGCCATGGCATGCAGGTTAAGTGTGCGGCTTAGCATGCTTGTAGCCCGAGTTCGATCCCCAGTCGCGGCAAAAAGTTTTTTAAAAAAAAATATATATTTTAAACACCTACAAAGTTCGTATATTTCATGGTACTCAGTTGGTACTTAGTACAAATTCATGTCAATACCATGAAAAATACATTTTTTTTATAGGTGTTTAAAAAACATATATTCCAAAAATGACGAAATATCGCTTTTTTGGAGTGTCGAAAGAGTTTGTAAGGACAACAAATTTCAAAATTTTTTTTTACAACATAGTTATGTTTACCAACCTACATCTTTTCATTTTTGCTTATCTTGGGTATTCATTCTGAAGAGAAAAAAAAGTTATATGCAAAAAACTTGATTTATTGGCCAAAGAAAGAATTCAGGAAAACCAAAACCGCTCCATGGGATTTCAAAAAACAAAAAAAAAAAAAAACAAATTGGCCATTTCAGCCCTTGAAAGGACTTTGACCGAGATTCTTATGATCAATTGTGTTGTGTGTGTTATTAAATGTTTGCACACAATTGACCGAGAACTGGACCTACATGTTTTATGCCGACTCCAAACGGCTAAAGTTCATGTCCTCAAGAAGCTTTACATGGCATTATTTACTCTCTGAGGTTTGCCATTGCCTGCAGAGAGGTGGTGACCGATTAGAAAAATTGTTTATTGAAAAAAACTTTTCGCCGCGGCTGGGGATCAAACCCGGGCTCCCAGCATGCTAAGCCACACACTTAACCTGCATGCACCGTCACCACGTCCGCAGGTTAAGTGGTGAAATCCATGGGATTTCACCGAACCAAAAAAAAAAAAAACTGAACTGAATAGTTTTTAAAAGAGCCTGCTACTTTTGATTTGATGTCCGGCTGACTTTTTTTTTTCTCTCCATACAAAATCGACCCGGCTTAATGAATGACAAGTTCTCCTGCTTTTCGAACTATTGAAAAATAAGCCTGTTATCGAACTTCGATGGCCATCTTGTCAAAAAATTTTGACTTCCTTTTTTTCAGGTTCAAGTTATTTATTTTAATAGTTTACTTGGTGGTAACCGTGGCATGCAGGTTAAGTGTGTGGCTTAGCATGCTCAGAGCCCGAGTTTGATCCCCAGTCACGGCGAAAAGTTTATTCAATAAAACGAATTTTTCTTATCGGTCATCACCTCTCTGCAGACAATGGCAAACCTCAGAGAGTAAATAATTCCAAAAGCTTCTTGAGAAGATGTCCTTTTTAGTCGTTTGGAGCCGGCATAAAATATGTAGTTCCAGTTCCAGTTCCAACATTTGATAACACAATTGATCGTAAGAAACTCGGACAAAGTCCTTTCTAGTGCTGAAATATGCCACAGTCACCACAAAATATTTACCTTCAAAGTTTAAAAATCATCAATCATTATTTGAATTAAAACAAAAAATTCCAAAAACTCTTAAATATTGTGTTATATTTAAATTTTTTTGTGTTAATATTTTCTTTTTTAATTTTATTTTATTTAATTTTAATATATATTGTATGCAGTACGTTGTTTTTTTTTTTTTTGTTTAAAACGTAAGGTTTTAATAACGATTTTTTTTTTATATTATCTAAAAAACAACGTTATTCAATTTTTTTGTTTAATATCTATATCATATATTTGCAGGCACGAATTCATGTATCATGGAAAATTTTTATATAAATTTTCAATGTAAGGAGCTACATTTAGCTCAAAGCATGCAAATTGTTATATACTTTAGAAGTTATATCTAAAGTTTTTGATTACCACAACCTTGCAAAATAGCTGGCAAGCTGATTTTGCTTTATAAAAGTTCTGCTGGATATTTTCTAAACAAAAATCAACTTCTATCTATTTTCAAGTTGCATATATTTAACTTTGCCCTACTACATTGAATTAACATTTTCAGAATCAACAATTTTCAATTTCAATTTCTCCCCTCTCACAAGTGAGTTAATCAATTTCTGCCGGAATATTTAGTAGGTATGGGTGAACAAAGTTTTTTCGCACGCTAGAAATCTATTACAAAAATGCATGTTAAACAGCAGTTTAACGAGTATGCAAATCAAAGTGAGTGCGAATAAAAGAAGTGAAAGAATTAAAATGCCGGCATTGCAGCACAATATATGAAATGCAGCATGCGATGCCTAAAAGTAGACTATGGAAAGTACAAAAATGAAAATAACCATGCAGTGTATGTATGTTATGTAAGCGGCAAATGAAGTTTTTAATTTTTGACTTAATTCCTAAGCTAAAGTTCAATTTCAAATAGTTTTTGCTATGGTTTCTGTTGTTGTTGTTGTTGTTGTTGTTATTGTTGCTTGTGTTGTTACTGTTGCATTTGCCTCTATCGATGTTGAACAATTTCAATTGAATTTTATGCAAAACTTTTGGCATGTGAGTTTTATTCATGTGTATTGTTGAGATTTTGTGAATATTCCCAGAGTCGGTTTATGTTTGTTTGTTTGTGAGTCTGGTTTTTTTTTCGATTATTGCATTTCTAGTCAATACCACTAAGCATGCTTTGAGGCTTTTTAACAACTAAAACTAGTTAAGCTGAAATACTTCAAACTGCTAACAAAAAGACTGCATACTTTGGGGGGGTTTAGTTTTGCTTAAAGGAAAGCTTTGAATTGCTTTAAAATCGACCATGACAGTGGAATAAAAAAGTTGAGCATTTTTTACTGAATACAAAAAATTTAATAAAAAACTCTTTATTAAACTATCATAAAATTAAAAACTCAAACTTAATAACAGCGTCTTATGTTATGGCGTAAAAAATTTTCAAAAAATCTGTTCAATACTTACGGCTTAGTCTGTATGTTTATCACCACCACTAATCACATTAAACGCTTCCACACACTGCCGCTCTAATATCCTTCATCTGCATTGCGCTCACTTCACTCAACCAACAAAACGTTTACGCAGCCGTGTTATTGCAATTAACGCAAACATTAAAATCATGCTTCAACAACTCAACGCTTGTTCCAGCACATACAATATACATATATAAACATACATACTTACCTATATATAATAAACACCAACAACTAACAAGCAACATAATGCAAAATGATAACTCAATGTTGGCAAGCCGGCAAATTGATAATCAAGTGACGCCCATACAACCATTCAGCTCTAGCTATACCGACAGATAGTTGCACGCTATAGAGAGATATACAAGTATGTATGCAAATATGTAGGTAAGTGCTTGATATGTTGTTGTGAAATCTGCATTTGATTTATGAATGTTGCCGCCACAGCATTTAGTGGCTGGCGAAAGGCCGGGCATTGAATTCAACACAGTTAAGTGGAATTGAGTTGTGCCAAAACACCTAAAAGTATGCAATGAATGCTACTCGTAGGTGGTGGCAAAAACTATGTAACTATTTCATTAAGTAGTTGAAGCATTTTAAACAATTTTTTTTTTTTAAAGCTCTTTATTTGCTTGCCCGTAGACATGAAAAAGGAGTGGACTTAAGTGTTGCACGAGTGGCCAGGAGCAAGGCCTGCACTCTGTGTTCGTTGTTGCACCCCTTGTCTGTCCGACAGCAGTTGAAACAGTTTATTTAACTATGGTGGGTGTGTGTGTGTGGGTGTAAACTTGGTTGTTTGTTTGTGTACTTTGCTTTCCGCTATTCTGTTGATTGCTCATTTAATGCATTTTTTAAAGTGTTGCCAGCGAAATGCCGACGAAGGAGAGCGAAAATCTAGCGAACATTTAAGATGTTAAGCTTAATCCTTGCAAAGAGTGAAAATTCTTGGGTGTTTTAATTAAAATAAAAAAGTAGAAAAATTCAGTTTTTACTAAAATAAAAAAACAGGAAAGGTCCCTGCAAACATTTTTAATCGCCTGAGAATCTCCAGCGAATCGCTTGGAAGATGAAACGATCGCCGGCGAGCTCTTCTGAGAGTCCTCCGAGAATCGCAGAATGTAAGCAGCTGAGGCCATAAAAGCGATTCGCCGGGAAGATTCGCCGGCGAATCGCCAAGAGGAGTCTTTAGCGATTCGCCTGGAAGATTCGCCGACGAATCACCGAGAGGAGTGTTAAGCGATTCGCCAGGAAGATTCGCGCACGATTCGCCGAGAGGAGTCTTAAGCGATTCGCTTGGAAGATTCGCCAACGAATCGCCGAAAAGAGTCTTAGGCGATTCGCCAGGAAGAGTAGCGAACGATTCGCTGATAGGAGACTTAAGCGACTTGCCGGGAAGATTCGCCAACGAATCGGCAGAAGGGGTTTTTGTTTGTTGCAGAGCATCGTTGTTGAATGTTACAAGTTGTTGCAAGTTTAAACTAGCGGGCTCTTGTTTCATGTTGTTTTGTCCCAGTTTCAAGAAGTTTTTTAAAAGTCGAATTTTTTGATTAATTTAAACTATTTTTCAGAGCCTGCTTCATATAACAATGATAGATTTTGAAAACTTTTAAAAAGCAATCTTCCAACGATCACCGGAATGAGCGAAGGAAGATTTTGAAATTGTTTTAAATTGTGCATTCATTCCTTGGGCGATCAACAAGCGATCCATCTTCCAACGATCGCCGGAATGAGCGAAGGAAGATTTTGAAATTATTTTGAATCGTGCATTCATCCCTTGGGCGATCAAAAAGCGATCCATCTTCCAACGATCGCCGGAATGAGCGAAGGAAGATTTTGAACATTTTTTGTCAATCGCGCATTTATCGCTTGGGCGATCAAAAAGCGATCCATCTTCCAACGATCGCCGGAATGAGCGAAGGAAGATTTTAAATTTTTTGAGAATTGCGCATTCATCGCTTCGGCGATCGAAAAGCGATCAATCTTCCAAAGAACCCTTAGGCGAATCGCTAGCGCGTCGCCAAATGATCTAATCTTGCAATCGTCTTTCAAATGTTTGCAGGGGTATATTTTCGACTTGGCCGAAGTTAATATACTCCCATGGCCGATCGGAAAGGTAAAAAAATTTTAAATTTTAGTTCTTTTTGTATGAGATTTTAAAAGATTTTACTATTAGATTACCTTTTGATAAAATAAGCCTGTTTATAAATTTAAGTTTTGAATTTTGGGGTTGTATGGGAGGTGGGCATATTAGTGGGTTGATTACGCCCATTTTTCTAGCACGCCTTAATTTTTGATATAAAATATACATATACTTAATATTATTTTTGTAGCTTCGAAAGAAGCCTCTTTGTATAGCTTTAAGTTTTGGGGTTGTATGGGAGGTAGGCGTGCAAGTAGGTGGATGACGCCCATTTTCTTAACACGTTCTAGTTTTGACATAATATGAATAAATACCTAATTATATATTTTTTTGCTTTTACAGAAGCCTCTTTATATAGTTTTAAATTTTGGTGTTGTATGGGAGTTGAACGTATTCTTGATGGATAACACCCAGTTTTCTAACACGCTTTTGGTGTGATATAAAATGAACAAATATCTAATTTTATTTTTGTAGTTTCGAAAGAAGCCGCTTTATATAGCTTTTAATTTTGAGGTTGTATGGGAGGTGGGCTTGTTAGTAGATGGATGACGCCCATATCTGCTAACATGCTTTAATTTTGACATAATATGAATAAATACCTAATTAAATGCTTGTAGTTTTGACAGAAGCCTCTTTATATAGTTTTAAATTTTGAGATTGTATGGGAGGTGGTTATATTCTTGGGGGAATAACGCCAATTTTTCCAACACGCCTGAGTTTTGATATTAAATGAACAAATACCTATTTTATTTTCATCTTTATTTTTATATATCTATAGTTTCTCATTTCTTTATATTTATATAGTTTTCAATTTTGCGGTTGTATGGGAGGTGGGCGTGTTACGGTGTTGATGATAGTTTTTTTTTTCTTACACACCTCTGTTTTGACATAGAACATACAAATAATGAATTTCAGTTTTGTAGTTTAAATATTAAACTCATTATAGAATTTTCATAATTGTGGTTGTATGGAAGATTGGCGTGGTTTTCATCCGATTTAGCCCATTTTCGAACTTGATCTTTGCTTTTTAGAAAGAATTTTATTATGATTTCTTGTAAATTACGGCTGCAATCGTGTGGACAGACAGATGGATATGGCTAAATCAACTTTGATGGTGACTCTGATCAAGAATATTTATACTTTTCTATACCTACACGCCTCCTTATGGGCATTACACACTTCGTGACAAAATTTCCTCCATTGTAGAACGGTCCGTTCGTGTGGACAGACAAATGGATATGGCTAAATCAACTTTTATGGTGACTCTGATCAAGAATATTTATACTTTTCTATACCTACACGCCTCTATATGGGCATTACACGAGTCGTGACAAAATTTCCTCTATTGTAGAATGGTCCGTATGCCACACAACATCGCTTATGATTAGAGTTAGTTTCTCGTGTTCCAAGTAAGATCTTGAAAGTTTTTGTTAAAGCTGGTTTTGGGAAGCATGTGATCTAAAGGCATGCAGAATGCCTTTTCTCGTTTTAGAATTTTAATTGAGGAAAGTTGTCCTTTTAAGGTATGCTTGGGGACAGTTTTACCCAATTGAAAAGTCTGTGCGGTCCTCGCCTCGCCTCGATCTGGATGTGTGTGTAAATTGGTGTAAGCTCTAAGATGATATTGAGAGCCGCTGTTGGGATGGATCTGAATTAGTCTGTCATAAATATCCCTGCAGCTCTTTGAACTTGTTTGAACTATTAACGTGTAGAGGTTTTACACTATCAAAGAGCTTATTCCAAAGTTCTTACCGCAAAGTCTTGTACAGGTTCACAAAGAGGCTGGGATTCTGCTTATAATGCTAACTTTGTGAAAGTACCAGGTCAATTTACTTTCCAGGGCCACTCTAAGATACTTTGCTGAGTTGGAGAAACCTTTTTTCTCCCCAAAGTAAGTAAGATTAAGCTTACGCCGTTTTGAAAAAGGCAAAATAACTTTCCTTTTTGGATTTACAGAGAGGCTTTCCTTTAAACACCATCTCTGTACCGTGTTCAGTGCTGCTTTAAGAACATCAGACACTACTTTCAAAACTTTCTCGAATGATGACTCTAACGCCATTGATATATCCAACCATATGTACTCCAGTTTTTTTAAGTTCAACTAGTAGACTTTCTACTACTAAGGGCCAAAGTAGAGGATATAAGACGACTCCTTATAAAAATCCCCTGGTTTTAGTTGCTTTGAGGGAAAGTATTATCCAAGTAGGTCTGTATAGCTCTTTTACCAAGTGTCATCAAAATTCTCCTGTTTATGACTGGTGGTATATTAAGGCTATTAAGAGCTTTACTAGTGGACTCATATGTCATATTATTAAAAGCTCCTTCGATATCAAGGAATATTTCCTTGCAATCGATAGATTTTGACAAGGCCTGCTCCCTTATGGTGTATTGACAATAATTCTCCCCAAAGTTTCAAGTATGAATGGCATAAAGCTAATTAATTGGTAAGCAAGATTTTTGGCTACTTTTCTAGCATCTTCTTGGCTTAGCAAAGTACTTTAGTATCACTACTCTCCAAGCTCCTGGAATATAGCTAAAGTCCAAAATTCAGCTACATTGTTTTGTTAGTAAGTTCATGACCTTGTTGAAGAAGAGCGAAAAAGCTGGAAAATACCATTTCAACCAGCAGACTTCAATGGTTTTAAGGAAGTTTGTAGACCTATAAAATGCTAAAATTTCATTAGTTAGTTTAGAGGTTATCCAATCTTCTCTACTTGGCAGATTAATCTGTTCGTAGTTTTAAGTATCGGAGACAATGGGAGACAAGGGGGTGATATTCACATGGAAACGTGTCTGACCGCCTCAACTTGGCGAGGCCAGCATTATTCATGTCGAATTCGTTTCAAGTCGAATCAAAACTCCTCGTCGTGTCTCCTAGAAACGGCAAACTAGCACCCGTTAGTCCGACGGCTGATTTGAGTGTAGAGCCCCTTTGGCTTTCAGGCAACGTTTGTGCGTTGGACTTGAAGCCCACCACATATAAAACATTTCAATGAAACAACTACGTAAGAACAATGAGAAAATTAGACCCAATCTGATGACGACTACCGCAAACGAAAAATTGATAATTATTTAAAGATATGCACCTGGAATGTCCGCACCTTAAATTGGGATCGTGTTTCTATCCAACTGATTGATATCTTGGAAAGTTATAAAGCTGATATCACAGCAATACAAGAAATGCAATGGAAGGGATAGGGTTGCTTACGGCAAGCATCCTATGATATCTACTACAGCGGCCATGCGGAGAAGCACAAGTTTGGATGCGGATTTGTAGTTGGCACGAGAATACGGCATCATGTCCTGCGATTCACTTCTGTGAACGAACGACTTGCCTTAATCCGCTTCAAGGCTAAATTTTTCAACATCAGCCAAATATGTGAACACGCTCCGACAGAAGAAAGAGATGACTAGACCATAGAAAGTTTTTACGAGTGCCTTGAAGATGCATACGAGCGCTGCCCCCGTCATGACATAAATATCGTGCTTGGTGAGCTCAACGCCAATGTGGCAAGGAAAACCTATTTGATCCGGCGGAATGACTTGTTTGATAACGGAATGAGGTTAATTTACTTCATCGCTGCACGAAATATGGTCGTTAGTAGCACTAGATTTAAGCATCTCAATATTCATAAGGACACCTGTTTGTCCCCTGATCAAAAAACACGCAAACAAATTGATCACATTTTGATTGACGGAATTCACTCTTCCAGTGTACTAGACGTACGCACAATATGTGTACGGTTGCGAAAGATGTGAGTTAGAGGAGAGAGGACTACCACCGCTCTCACCGAAACCAGTGGCGCGACCAAAAGAGTCGAGACGTCACTGCAGAAAAGAACGACGCCTACGAAGCCAACGTGTAGTCGGTTGTCACGCGTGCTGTTATAAAGCGATAGTGGGAGAAGCGTAGGGAAGAGAGACACCTTTTCAGGAGAAAACAACCAAAGAAAGTCTAAAGTCGGTCTAGGCCGACTATGAAATTCCCTAAACCCACTTTTCAAAAACAAAAAAATTTGTATTGTAAATGGGCTTGTCCGTGGGCGGATGAAGCCTACATTTTATATGCATTTAAATGTTGATGAAAAATTACACATACCAAGTTTTATTCCTGTAGCTCACATTTAATGCCTTTATTGTGCTTTCGCTATGAGAGGTGGGCGAGTTCATGGACGGATTACTCCCAATTTTTGAACACACCTTAGTTTTGGTATGAATTACATACATACCAAATTTAATTTCTCTATGACAAACATAACCTTATTTATTGAGTTTTAAACATTTTGGAATGTATGGAAGGTAGGCGTGTCCGTAGGCGGATGACGTCGATTTTTCAAAACCATCTTTGTCTTGTCATAATAAACATATGTGCCAAATTTAACCTCTTTAGGTTAAACACAAGCTTATTTATTGCGTTTTTAATTTTTGGGTTGTATAGGAGGTGGGCGTGTTTGTGAGCGGATGACGTCCATTTTTCAATAACGTCTTTGTGTTGGTATAAAACACATACACACTTAATTTTATTGTTGTAGGTTTATTAAAAAGTGAGTTATGCAGTTTTAAATTTTTGAGTTGTATGGGAGGTAGGCGTGTCCGTGGGCGGATTCCAAAAATATTCAATAGTGCAGATCCTTGGGTCCATGTGACCATGTGTACCAAGTTTCATCCAATTATAGCTACTCCTTCTTCTTATCCTGTGTATACGGACAACACACAGATGGACAGACGGACGGACAGACGGACGGACGGACGGACAGACGGACAGACGGACGGACAAGAATAGCTCGACTCACGAGGTGACGCTGATCAAGAATATATATACTTTTCTATACCGGATTCGCTTCATTCTATGCGTTACAAACGTTTGCACAAAGTTAATATACCCTGACCTTTCAGGTTTAGGGTATAAAAACTGGATGCAGAAATACGTGAGTGCGAGCAAATTGAGATGCATGGCCACAGGAATGAGACTCGAAAATTTTTCAAAAATATAAGATAAGAAAATATGGTTTTAAGTCCGGACCCTCTTCCTGCACGAATGAAAATGGAAATCTTGTGACAGATATCAGATATCCACAGTAAACTCATGTTATGGAGGGAACACTTCTGTAGTCTTCTAAATGGCAACGTTAACTGTTGTTAACCCTGCCAATAGTTATAATATACCGAAAAGCCCAATTATGGATGACAGCGTTGAAGTTGTGCTGCCCAAACTAGCTCGGTTTAAAAACAACAAAGCCACATGAGCTGAGCTCTTTAAAATCGTAGGCAAAGGTCTGTTTACATTAATTCAGAAGCTTCTACGCAGAACATGGTCGGAAGAATGCAAACCAGAAAATTGGCACCTCAGTGTGCTCTGTCCAATCCACAAGAAAGGCGAGTAATAGCCTTTTTAATATTGCATATCAGGTCCTGTTGAGTGTTTTGTGCGAAAGACTCGTCAACCAACTGATTGAACCTTATCAGTATGGCTTCAGACCCAGAAAATCCACCATCGACCAGATATTTACACTACGACAAATCTTGAAGAAGACTCTAGGGAAACAAATCGACACACATCATCTTTTTATCGAATGCAAAGCCGCCTTCGATAGTCCAATAACGAGTCACCTATATTCCACCATGTCTGCATTTGGATTCCTGCAAAGCTAATACGTGTATGCAAGATGACCTGAGCAACACCAGCACCGTGGGAAGTACCTCTTCCCTCCGTTCGATACCAAGCGAGGAAACAAGGTGATTCCTTATCCGGCTACTTCTTTAATCTAGTAATGTTGAAGATCATCTGATCAGCTGACATGAGACGCAGTGTCAAAATATTTTATAAGAGTGCTATGCTATTGGCGTATGCTGATGATATTGATATCTCGAGTCAGTGCTTTATTCTTCAGGCTGGAAAAAGAGTCGAGTCGAATGGGTCTCGAAGATAAAACGAAGTATTTTGTGTCAATAAACAAACAGTCCCAGCGTCTTGGAAATCACGTCACTGTTGACTATACCTCCTTTTAGGTTGTGAAGGACTTCGCTTACCTGCGATCCAGCGTTAGCTACTCTAACGATATAAGCATTAAGATTAAACGAAGGATAACTCTTGCCAACAGGTGTTACTTTGGGCTCAGTAGGCAATTGAGAAGCAGAGCTCTCTCTCAACGAACAAAACTGACGCTCTATAAGTCAATAATCATGCCCGTCCTACTATACGCATCACAAACCTGGACATTGAGCAGCTCTGATGAAAGGACTTTGGAAGCGTTCGAGAGAAAAATCCTTCGCAAGATCTATGGTCCAATCTGCGTCAATGGCGAGTACCGAATACGATGGAACCACGAGCTGTATGAGCTATATGCCGACATCGATATAGTCAAGCGTATTAAAATAGAGCAACTTCGCAGGCTAGGTCATGTCGAGAGAATGAACGACGAAGCTCCAGCGAAAAAGATATTGGATTCGATACCCAACGGTGGCCAACGGTGGCCAACGCAGACGAAGAAGACCGCATCTGCTTTGAAAATACCAGGCATTGGATAAGCAGACGGTGCTTGGAGTTTCCAACTGGCGCAAGCAAGCACACGATAAAAGAGGCTGTCGAAAATTCTAAGACGAGGCCAAAACCGACCAACAGTTGTAAGTGCCACCCAAGTAAACGGACTTTATAACTCTGAGGTTTAGTCCATTTAAAATTAAGATGTTGTTTATCCTGCACATAAGCGCAATCAAAGGGGGGGTTTCGGGGTTTAAACCCCCCAACAAATTATTGTAGTACCAAGCAAAATAGTATTCAATCACAGGAAAAGCAATCACGTTTTATGAAATGAGTGAAAACCCCAAATATATATTTCAAATCGATTCTGGTTGATGCATAATTTGCTAAATTAGTCATATTTTATTCCTTCAGACTGCACATTAAGCCGGATCGATTTTGTATGGAGAAAAAACAGTGAGCCGGACACCGACTCAAAAGTAAGAAGTACTCTCAAAAACTAGAAAATATTTTTTTAAACACCTATAAAAAATTTATTTTTCTTGAAATTCAAATGAATTTAAGATTATTGGAAAAGTACTGAGCTCTTCTTTCTTTTGATGTATCGTATGGTGTTGTTTAATCAAAACTGAGTACTATGAAAAATGCGTTTTTTATAAGTGTTAAAAAAAATAAATATTTGAAAATCATGAATTTTGTACTCGAGCGATATCTGGCGTACATTTAACTAAAAACTGGTTAAAAGAAATCGATTTGCGTACCTAAAAACTCATATGTACCCACTAATATATATATACCCACCAAAATTTGACAAAACCAAACGGTTTTTATAATTTTTTAATTTTTAGTTAAAATGATGGCAATTAAATAATACTTGAGCTGAAGGAAGCTTTTGAATATCGATTTCTCACATTTTATATAATTGTGGCATTTAGTTTTGGTTAAACCCCACCATGCGATATATGAATGGAAAGAAGAGCTCAATAATTTTCCAATAAATTTAAATTCATGTGAGTATCATGAAAAATACATATTGTACACGTCTTTAAAACAACCTCTTTCCGAAAATGACAAAATATGGATTTTTTGGGGTCTCAATAGAGTTTGTAAACACAAAAATTTCCAAAATTTTTTTAGTGTACCATGAAAATCTTTAGTTTTTTGCTTATCTTGGGTATGCATTCTGAAGAAAAAAATTTATTATTAAAAGGATTCTGACCACTTGAAGGGTTGTTGGCAATACTTCGATTTGAGTTATCTTTTCAACTTCTAGCATGGAGGAAAATTTAAATGTTTGGAAACAAATTAATTCACAAGTAAGACATAGAAAAAAAGCCTAAATTTGAGGAAAATCGGTTGAATCACTCGCTACTGAAAAAATCAAAGAAATTTCCCGTTAAATTGTTACTTTTCGTCCTTTTTTAAAGTCATTTTTTAAACATGGATAACACAAACTCTACAGAATTAAGTTTATAGTGAAGTCATGTGATTCATTATAAAAATAATTCCGATTGACTTCCGAAAGTGGAGAACAAAATTTATAATTTCTAATTTTCCATCGTTGTTTCCAAAATCCGTTTCATAAAATTTCTCTAAATTTTTAACTTTATCCGATATTAAGGAATTATGGCTTATAAGGTAAAAATATGTTGGTTTAATTTTTCTTCTGTTCACCCATCCAGTGACATAATATAGTTATATGCCTTATTCATAATCTTCCATTGGATTTTCAAAATCAGTTTCATGAAAATCCCTCAAAATTGCGCAAATATTAACCGATTTTGGAAAAGTGTAGTTAAGACCTACAGTTAAAAATACATTATTTCGATTTCGTCAGCATTTGCGCATTGGACAAGTAATACCAAACGATTTTTTCAAATTCAGACTCTTTGTTTTTCATCCCAAGGTGTCAGAAATTTAGCGGTTTTGACTTTCGGAATTGAGCATAATTAGTGCTCACTAAAGGAGGAATTTTAAAGCTAGTGCCAGCCAATTGGGTATTTTTACAACGGAGTGATGTATGGATGAAAAATTTTCACTGCACTCAAATATGTTATAGAGTTTGCTACAGAGAATGCTTTTCTCTAAATGTGGTACTAAAAAATCCATAAAAATGATAAAAAGCTTCCATGAACAAGGGAAATATATAAAAATATATCGTTTTTAGAGAATAAGACTTTTTTATTTTTGAAAAAAGATTTCATTTTATTGAAGAAAATACTTCACACAATGAATTTTTTATCAAAATATAGTAAAAATTTTTCGTTTTCCTTAAATTTTTCTCTATAAATGAGAATTTTTTGTGCGAGAAAAATACTTATCATTATTAGAGGCATTGAAATATTTCCATTTCCCGTAAGTGAAGAAATATTTATTTGAAAATTTATTCTAATTGAATTAACGAAAACAGAGAAATTTTTTATCGGAGAAAGGTAGGTATTTTTTTCTGAATGTGTGGGGAGAAAAATATTGAATTTTTGCTGACCTTATTGGGACCCGAGTAAAAATGAAAATATTTTAGCTCAAGCCTTATAACCTTCGTACAACTGCCAAACAAGAAAAAAATCCATTAAACGGCCTTCAACTGGTGCTTGTAAAATATCTTAGCCGAACAGATCCTAAACAACGTTGAAGCCAGTTAATTTTAAAACGACCGCTACCACTAATGTTCACCTTCTATACGGATAGAATGTCCTGACAGTGACCGTTTTAATTAAAAAAAAAAAAAAAAAAATATGGTGCTGGCCATTTGTGCAAAAATTGAACGCACTAACCGCTACAACTCAGCCGATGTAATTACGTAAAATTGTTTTTATATATAAATTCTACATTTGATAAAACCCCCCCCCAAAAAAAATTCCTGGTTGCGCCCCTGATCCTGCATGTGTTTTGAATTAGAAAACATTAGCCTAAAAGTCGAACTCACTAACCACAGTACTACAGTTGATATAGTTACGTACATTTTCTTTCATAAGCTTGACATATTATAAAACTATTTTCAAAATAAATTTCTAGTTGCACCTCTGGGCCTGTACGATAAAGAGTTAATTTTGAGTACAATATTTAATCATTTCATAAAAATCATTGAATGGATCATTAATCATTCATCATCCTCAAAGAAACATAGAAGCAAGAAGCAGAAATACTGAATTTCCCAAAAGTAGATTAAAGTTGGCCTTTTTTGTTAAAAATATTTCTTTTTAGAATTAGAATTAAAAAATATTTAAAAAATTCAACCATTTATTATATAATTTCATTGGTATTTTTTCATTTCACTCTAGTTTAAAAATGTTCGACAGTCATGAATGTAACTAGCTATCGTTAGCAGTTTTCTAGCACAATCTTGTTTTAATCTATTTTCTTTTCCTGCACATTCGTTGTTCTTCCGGTGACCATCCTGCCGTCCATGTTTAATTTATGTGTTAATAATACTGCCAATTGGCAAAAATTGAAAACACGAAAAACAGCAGCAATAAAGCGTTCGATTTTCTGCTGCTGCTGCTGCTGCTGCTGCTGCTGCTTGGCAAAAAGCATGTCGTACAGCAAGAACGCAGCAGGAATTTCCTGAGATATAATACAAGTATGAAGGACGTTAGAGGTTAACAGCGTACAAGAAATGAAAAAGTTTTTCTCTGTTTTTTTTTCTTGAATTCTTTTTTTTTTCTTTTTTGTACATATCTCGTTTTATTTATAAATGGCAAGAAATTAGAAGCCAATTAAAGTGAAGTGATTTATTTATTGACATAACTTTGGAGAAAATGAAAAAAGTTTTTATGTGCCTAAATGTATGCAAGATTTTCATTAGGATACACAAGTTTTATTTCTTTGTTTCTGAACGAACAGAAAAGAAATAAGCAAGCATTAGAAATCATTATCAATGCAGTGAGAAAATTTTTCTTTTGTAAAATAACAATTCTCACTTGGAATGTGAATTAAAAAAAAATGTCTTATTTTGAAGCAGAATTTGAGCTTTGATATAAAGGAATTTTTTCGTTTAATTTATGCAAAAATTTGTTAGATTATAAAGACATTTCAAATTATTTGTGTTTATATTTATGACAAAGCAATTTTGAAATTCAAATAGAAATATTTAACTAGGAATTTATATTATAAAAAATGTGCTTATATTTATTTGCGCCCAAAAGTATACAAGCTTATAGCATGCACTTTATATAAATATCAAAAGTTATATATAGAGCATATTTTTAAGTAGTATATTTAAGACGGTAAAGGTCAACAATTTCACAAACAGCATTAACTGCAAATAATGTTGAAATTGTACACAACATCCATCCGCTACAAAAAGACTACTACCTCAAAATGTACACAAATAACCTTAGAGCTTAGTCATAATGATTTAGTATAAAAAATCGTGACGTATCAATAACGAAGAAATTTTATTGAAAATAACATTGTTTTTTCTGTTTTCTTGCTTGCTCTTTTCTGAGCAGCAGCTTTTATGCCAATGCCAAGGCAAGCTTTTACTCGTGTTCGTGCGTTTCCGGTGCTAACAAGCAAAAGCAGCACATCGATGTTGGTCTTAAGTATGCTTATGTGTGTGCGTGTTATTTTAAGATAATATATGGGTAAGTGTGTGTATGTGTCTGTGTGCGTTCTGTATATTAGGAAAAGAAGGTTCATGAACTTCTTAAGTTTTTAAGCATATAAGCTGCAACAAAGAGTCGAAAAAAATGTGCTACGGAAGCCGTTATAAATAAAAATATACCTTGGTGCGGTCTTTTGAGCACAATGAAAAATCACTAAGGCATGTGTTTGTATGTGTATTATATTGTTTTGTTTTTATTTTTTGCATAGAGCATTATTACAAACTTAAAGATCTAACATTTTAGGTAAGAGTGCTAAGTTAACGCTAAAAAATTGCATTTCATTTAAGTTATGGTTGCTCTGACCTACAGGTTATATTTATACGATGTGTAGTAGCATTGTTAAACGAATAAGGCAGCACTAGTTAATCGTATAAGATTATATATATTCCTAGGTTTATAAATTTTAATGCTGTAGCAGATTTGCTGGAAGATGAATGTGAAAGATAAGAAATTCATATCTTATGAATTCTTTATATAATTAGATACATAGCTTAATACATGAAGAATTAAGTTTTTAAGAGCATCATCCTCAAAGTGAATGCAATATTTTTGATGTGACACTTTTTTTGGTTCGTTGACTTAAAAATGCGTAAAAAATATATCTAAAATGACTACCAAAAGCCAACATTGAGAGCATAAAATTTGACATGTACATTAGGCCGTATCGAAAAATTTAGATCGTATTCTTAGAGGTCTCAAAAGTTGCAAAGCTTTGTCAAGATCACCCAAAAAAAATTTTATAGAAAATAAAGGACATCTTCCTGCCCCGCAAGGGAATAAAACTAAGTTGTTTTTTGGGAAAAACAAAAAAAAATAACGATCTTAAAATGCTTTGATTTTTTTAAGAAAATCCACGCATGTCTTAAAGCAAAAGTAATAATGCAGTTTAACTAACAATTTCTTGCCACACACGGTGCTACTCATGATTTTTACCAACAGTATCTTGTATGAAGGATATTCGAAGGGAAAGTTGTACTTGGGATAGCACAAGACTTTTGATCGTAAGTATTGGTTATAAATTTTGGTGGTACTGTTTATAGTGATGATGGATTCCATAAATAACACGAATTAATAATTTGCATAGTTTTTTGTATTTGTATTCTCTTGTTTTAGGGAAATGTATACTAGAACGCAATTTTTTAACTTTTTTAAAAAAATTATTATAAGATTTTATCTCAATTGATTCAGAAGTGGTGTCGAAGATAATCTTCTTAATTTGAGTTTTTTGATAATTTCTGAACATGATACTGCCTAAAAATATTTATTTAATATATCAGCTTAAGACCACGATTTTTTTTCTTTTTCGATATTTTAAAAAAAGTTATTTCCTAGCATCAAATTTCTCAATTTGAGTTATGTCCCCTTTATGGTTATAATTTCATTAAAACACATTTTTAAAACAATTGTTTAGTCTTTTGAGACCGACTGAATGGCATAAAATGTATCTTACGATATGATAACCATAAAGAAGATATAACTCAAATTGAGAAATGTGATGGTACGAAGTAAAATTTTTTTAAGTATTAAAATATAAAAAAAAAATCGTGGTCTAAGCCTGGCATATTAAATACATATTTTAAGGTAGGGTCATGTACAGAAATATTTGAAAAATCCAAATTGAGAAAATTATCTTCGATACCACTTCTTATGCCCGTGATATAAAATATAATATTAATTTCTTTGAAAAAGTTAAAAAATTGCGTTCTAATATACATTTCTCTAAAACAAGAGAATTGATATGCAAAAACTACGCAAATTATTTATTCATCATATTTAAGAAATAAGCCAACATTATAATCAATGCCATCAAAATTTAGACTCAATGGTTACAATCAAAAGTTATGTGCCATCTCGAGTATAACTTTCGCTTCGAATATCCTTCAAACAGGATACTGTGGGTAAAAATCGTGAGTAACATCGTGTTTGGTAAGATATTGCTAGTTAAACTGCATTTAAATTTTTTCCTTTAGACAAATGTATTTTTTTTTACAAAAATCAAAGCATTTTAAGATCGTTATTTTTTACTGTTTTTTTCAAAAAACAACTTTGTCCTTGCGGGGCAGGAAGATGTCCTTTTATTTTCATAAAATTTTTTCTGACAGATCTTGACAACCACATGAAACTTTTGAGACCTCTTAGAATGTGAAATTCGAAAAAAAATGTAATTCGATACGCCCTAATGTACATTAGACCGGATAGAAATTTAGATTCCGCCGTTTGGGGTCTCAAAAGTTGGAAGAACTCATTTAAATGATTTCTCCATACTTTTTTTTCAAATAAAAACAAAATCTGCCGAAGCAATTTTGATTCTCCTGTAGGTACGTGTCAAGTGTGTGACTTGCATGCGAGGAGCGAGAGCTCGATACCCACTTGCGGCAAAATGTTTTTTTTTTTTTTTGGGTGAAAATACATACAGTGGCTCACAACTTATTTGATACAGTGCCTGATTTAAAATAAAAATCGGTGTAACTTCAAAACTAAGAAATGTATAGACAAAACTTGAATGTAGCTTAATAGGCGTGTATTTAACGAAAATGATGCACAAAACTGAATTCACAGAAATAAAACTCCTCTCCCCGGTAGAAAGGAAAACCAGTTACAGAGCAAATATTTATCTCTCAGCTTATTTGATACAGTCTCTTCTGAACGCTAATACCCTATAGTGCCGAGCTGTTGATCGATGTTTTATTTTTCTCTACATTTACCGTTATTTTCGGAGTCAGTCACAGCAAAATTTTAGTTTGATCTCGCAAGTCTAAGTGTTGATTTTAGACTTTAAAATAATGGGTCGTCGCACCATAATTGAGCAGCTTTAGTTGGACTTAAACCAATATAAATTTGGGCAATCGGTTCGGAAAATTGCTCAAAATGTTAATTGAAGTCCGTCTACAGTACAGCATATCATTCAACGCTTCTTTCGCGAGAATCGGGTAAAAGGTAACGGTCGAAGTGCACCAATCAAAATTTTTAACTTGTCTGAAGAGCGATATATTGTCCGGAAAAATAAGGTAAATCCGAAGTTGTCGGCCGCAAAACTGGTTACCGAGATACAGCACGAATTGGGTAAGTCGTGCAGTGCAGAAACCGTCCGCCGTATGCTTCGCGACTGTGACTTTCATGGTCAAGTAGCTTGAAAAAGCCTTTCATAAGCAAGATAAATCAGCAAAGTCGACTTGTTTTTGCTAAGGAGCATGTTGGCAAGACCTCTGACATCTGGAACACCGTAATTTCTTTCTGATGAATCCAAGTTCAACCTGTTTGGCTCCGACGGCATGTCCTACGTCTGCCGGAAACCAAACACAGAGCTAAACAAACAGAACCTCAAAACTACTGTAAAGCATGGCGGCAGTAGCATTATTGTTTGGGCCTGTATGTCTGCAGCCGGTGTAGGAAATTTAGAATTTATTGAAGGAATAATGAACAAAAATATGTACTTTGACATACTGAAGAACAATTTGCTGCAAAGTGCTGAGCCACTAGGAATAATCGCAAAATTCCGGTTTTATCAGGACAACGACCTGAAGCATAAGTCTGGAATCGTGCAGTCCTGGCTCATATGAAACTGTCCTCACTTGATGACACCACCTGACATGGACATCATTGAAAACCTGTGGGCCTTATTGGAAAATAATATTCGTAAAAACAAAATCTCGAACAGAGAAGAATTGAAGAAGGCGTTACTGGAGGAATGGCAGAAAATTACACTAGACATTACACGAAAGTTTGTGGATTTATGCCAAACCGGATGCAAGCCCCTGATATGGCAAAAAGGCACAACACAAAATACTAAAAATAAAATAAAACCTAAAGGGTACACGATTTTTGAGTTTAAATTGAACTGTATCAAATAAGCTGTGACTTAAAATTTTGCATTTTTTTTTTGTTTTAGTTTTTTTGTTGTTAAGTTACCATTTGGAGGAAAAAAAAAGTTACTTGGTTAAACTACATACATTATCCTTTAAACTGGCATTCAAATCTTTTCTTAATTATCTTCAATTATTAAAATAAAAGCGCTTCAATTATATAAAAAGTAGTGTATCAAATAAGCTGTGAGCCACTGTATATATTGCACTTAAGTGGTTTTTGACTGGAGTATTTATTTTGATATGTCAGAAAATAATTAACTTTAGCATAATTACTGAATGCTATCTGCTATCTGTGGCCGTAATTTTCATAATCTCCACTGAATATGAGTATATTCTTCTATCCGTGTTAAGTAGGTCAGCCCGACAATGGAATTTCTTAAACCTTCTATAATATTGAAAAAACTAAATAATAAATAACGAGTAGGCTAATCTTCGACTTGGTCGAAGTTTAAAAACTCCCACGGCCAGTTCATGATGGTAAAAAATCTTAATTTGAAGCTCTTTTAGTTTAAAATTTTAAAAGATTTTACTATTTTGATGACAACTAAATGCATTCATATGAAATTTTTTTCCTGTAGTTTAAGGTAATATTCTAGTCCCGGGGGTACAAATATTGGATGTGTTTTTAAAATTCGATAAAAAACAAACAAAGAAGATTGTTATCAGCCATTTTCTTATAATATATTTTTAAAAAAACCTTCAAGGGATCTGAAAAAGAGAAGAGATTCTTAACTCTAGGATGTTCGGCTGGGCTTTTCGAGGCTTTGAATTGTTGTAAATTTTTTTTTCTACCCCAATTTTTGTTTTTTACATGTTTGTGGGCGGTTGACGCCCATTTTTTGTACACATTAAAGTGTTGATATAACATACTCACATACCAAGTATAATATTTGTAGCTCATATATAAACGTCTTTTTAGAGTTTTCACTATAGCGAGTTGTATGGAAGGTGGGTGTGTTCGTTTGCAGATGATGCTTATTTCTTATGAACACCTTAGATTTGATATAGAACGCTCCAATACTAAGTTTTATTCCTGTAGCTTAAATGAAAGCCTATTTATAGAGTTTTCAATATTTGGGTTGCATGGGAGATGGACGAGTTCATGGGTAAATCGCGCCCATTTTTTGTTGTAGTCTACAATTTTATATAAATGCATACAGAAATACATACAGATATCAAATTTTATTTCTATTTCTAGCTTAAATAGAATTCTCTATGTAGTGATTTTTATTTTGTTGTGGTATGGGAGGTAGGCATTTCCGAGGGCAGATACCAAAAATATTCAATAGTACAGATCCTTGGGTCCATGTGAATATGTTTACCTTATTCAAGTGTACCTTATTCAAGCTTAGATCATAAAAAAAATTTAATTTAAAAATTTAATTTATTTAATTTTTAAGGCAAACCGACCCTCATCCCCCTTTAAAAACCCCTGATTATGACATCACTCCTCAGGTACTGTACAATACTCTTATCTAATAATTTTTACCGATTTGACAATTCACAGAATGAAAATCGAAAAACAGCTGATCATGGCTTAAGGGCCTGGTGAGGCCCAGCAGAGTCACTTACCACCTCTTAGGTAGCCGAACATCCTAGAGTTAATTAGTAAAATTGTCTGAACTGCGAATACATTTTTGTTCCAAAATATTTGAACAAATTAAATTTTTTAACTTTTTTAAAATTTTTTTTAACATAAAGTTTCCAAATAGAAAAAACAAAATATTACATAATTAAAGTTTCAACCATAGAGGATATATAAAGAAAGTCCACACTAAATTACTAGTTAATCGGTTCATTAAAACTTGAAAAATCACGTCAGATGTAGCAGAAAACAAGTAAAGAAAGTCTAAAGTCGGTCTAGCTCGACTTTGAAATACCCTAAAACTACTTTTTCAAAATACAATAATAGTATTGAAAATATGCGAGTCTGTGGTCAGATGAAGCCCGTATACAAATTTCAAATTTCAATTTTTACATTCAAATTTTGATAAAAAATTTACACGTAGGTACTAAGTTTTATTCCTGTGACTCACATTTTAATGCTTTTATAGTGGTTTCGGTATTGTGGGTTGTATGGGGGTAGGCGTGTTTATGAACAGATTACGCCCAGTTTTTGATCACAACGTAGTTTTGGTATAAAACATACATACCAAATTTTATTTCTGTAGGACAACATATAAGCTTATTTATGCAGTTTTCAATTTTTGCGTTGTATGGGAGGTAGGTGTGTACGTGATCGGATGACGTCCACTTTTAAAAAACATCTTTGGATTGTTATAAACTACTTACGTACTAAATTGTATCTCTGCAAGCTTAACAGAAGCTAATTTATTGAGTTTTAAATTTGAGGTTTGTATTGGAAGTGGGCATGTCCGTGGTAGTTGACATCCATTTTTCGAAAAAATCTTTGTTTTGATATGAAATTCATGTGTACCAAATTTTATTGTTATAAATTAATTAAAAGCCCAATTAAGTAGTTTTCATTTTTTGCGTTAAAGTGAAAATAGTCAGAGAAAATCCATTTCTTTTTCATTTCTAAGGATATTACATTTAATTTTTAATTTTAACCTTTGCCAAAAATAATAAAATTTAATTCGATGTCTATTTGTTCTATGTTAAAATGTTTCCTTGGCAACTTTTATCGTGGAATTCCCTTATATCCTTTTAATAAGTAATTTGGTAAAGAAATTTAATGTTAGTCCATTACGTAATTGTTTTATTCTTAAAAATATATACTCAAATTTAGAATTTTATATCGTTATCTTTTATTTCTGTTAAAACTTAATAAAAAAAGTTCCAAATACGAGTATTTTGCTTTAAGCTTTTTAAAGCCATACTGATATTTTTTCTTATTTATATATCAAATATTTTTTATCACACTCACATGTGTCAAAAAGGGATACAATTTTTCCCAAAAAGCTTATTACTTGGACAAAAACGTAAAATTTATGATTATAAAAAAACTATTTTTAACCAGCTTTATTTGTCTTTTTGTAAATGTTTCATATGTAAAGTTTAAATCATTTACGCCTTATTATCAAATCAATTATTTAAACTATTTGAAATTTATAGTAATAAAAGAAATTCATATAAGTTTTCACAATCAAACGTTGCTATCCTTTGTTTCGTAATTATACCCTAACCTGAAAGGTGAGGGTATATTAACTTTGTGTAAACGTATGTAACGCATAGAACGAAGCGAGTCCGGTATAGAAAAGTATATATATTCTTGATCAGCGTCACCTCGTGAGTCGAGCTATTCATGTCCGTCCGTCCGTCCGTCCGTGCGTTCGTCCGTCCGTCCGTGCGTTCGTCCGTCTGTGTGTTGTCCGTAAACACAGGATAAGAAGAAGGAGTTGAGATAATTAGATGAAACTTGGTACACGTGGTCACATGCATCCAAGGATCTGCACTATTGAATATTTTTGGAATCCGCCTACGGACACGCCTACCTCCCATACAACGTAAAAATTTAAAACTGCATAACTCAGCTCGGAATAAGCCTACAACAATAAAATTTGGTATGTATGTGTGTTATATCAACACAAAAAAGTCTTTGCAAAATAGACGTCATCTGCTCACGGACACGCCCACCTCCCATACAACCCAAAGTTTGAAAACGATATATATAAGCCCCTGTTTTACTTACCCAACTAAAATTTGGCAGTTTTTATAGCAAAAAAAAGATGATTTTGAAAAAGGGACATCATCCGCTCACGGACACGCCCACCTCCCATACAACCCAAAAATTGAAAACGCAATAAATAAGCCTCTGTTTAACCTACAAAGCTAAAAATTGGCACGAATGTTTTTTATGACAAGACAAAGAAGGTTTTGAAAAATGGACGTCATCCGCCTACGGATACGCCTACCTCCTATACAACCCAAAAAGTTTAAAACTCAATTAATAAGGTTTTGTTTGTCATAGAGAAATTAAATTTGGTATGTATGTATTTTACACCAAAACTAAGGTGTGTTCAAAAATTGGGAGTAATCCGTCCATGAACATGCCCACCTCCCATAGCGAAAGCACAATAAAGGCATTGACTGTGAGCTACAGGACTAAAACTTGGTCTGTGTAAATTTTTCATCAACATTTAAATGCATATAAAATATAGGATTCATCCGCCCACGGAGACGCCCATTTACAATAAAAAATTTTTTGTTTTTGAAAAGTGGGTTTAGGGTTCATAGTCGGCCTAGACCGACTATAGACTTTCTTTACTTGTTTTTTATTTAACAACATTTGATCAGTAGTTTTGTATTTTAAATATTTAAAATAAGCATATTTTTGCTTAATTATTGCCGAAGAGATACAATATGAATAGAATAAATTACGGACAAAAGTCGTAATAAAATAATGTTATTATTGCTGATAAATTAATTAATATATTGCTTATTCGAAGTAAGCAAACAGTTTTAAAACGGAACACAATAAAACTTACCTGGTATCGCAGTGATGAGCAGACAAAATATAGCTGAACGATAAAGTATTAGCGTTGTTGGCCACATGGTGAGTTAGGCAGAAAATGTATTCGAATGCAGTTAACTAAGTTTTAAATCAAGCCTCAAGCAATTGCTTGAATTTTACAAAGCAGCTAGATGAATGTCTATCATCTGCAATCATGCACATTCAGATAAAAGCAAAAGACAACAATTTTAAGAACTTTTGCTTCAGACACTTTTTTTATGCTCATACAAAAACTTTCTTTCCTTTGTATGCTTAATAATTGTTGCTCTTATGCATATGAATTAAATGTGTTTTTTTTTTATTTGTAATATTTTTCTTTGATGTTTTGTTGCACTCTTTTTACGCTCTTTCTCGTAGATTCATTATTTTCTCAGTGTTATTTTCATTTGTTATTTTAAATGTAATTGGAATTTTTGCGTTTTTTCTTTAAATTTCAGTTCAATATTTATGACTCTGGCATGAGCGAATTTGTAAGTATGTGTGAGTGAGATTTGAGCATATATGCTTTACTGCTGCTGCTGCTACTGTTGTGATGATTGGTATGTTTGTGCGCTGCATATCCTTTGCAATTTCCAACTTCATTTCGTATTTGCATTTTTCACGTAGTTGTCTTGCAATCTGGTTATTTTTGGCATTTGGTTTATTTGTTTTTCTTCATTTTCTGTTTCTAACGTGCATAGCCATAACTTCGATGGAAGCTCAATTTCACACAAAAAAAAAAAAAAAAAAACCAGAAGAAACAAGAAATTCCTAACCTGGCTTTGTTTATTTTTTATGGCAGTCTTTTGCTATGCAAGAATTTGAGCTGCAAGAGAAGAGAGAAAAAAAATGGAATTAGTAAGGAAACAGCTGCGTATAGATGAAAAGAGTCAGTAGCTTAAGAATGATAGTTTTTGTTTTTTATTTTCATGTGTTTTATGTGAACTTATAAAGCTATCAAGACAAGAATCGAAGCAGAGTTTTTATTAGAAAATACCTAAAAAACCGAGAAAATTTCAACAAGTGAGAGAAAATATAATGCAAAAACTGCAATACACTCAGAAAAAACAAATATCTTCTCTATTTTCGATTATAGCAATTTTTTATCTATTTCAAATAAAATTTTCTTCAATTAGTATACATTTTCACACATATTCAAAGAAATATTTCTTTACTTGTGGAAAATGAAAATATTTTATTTGTCTAATATTGATAAGTATTTTTCCCACACAAACAAATTCTTATTTATAGAGAAAAAATTTATTGAAAATGAAAAAGTTTCATGTATTTTGATACAAAATTCACAACGCAAAGTATTTTCGTCAATAAAAAATTTTTTTTTTTAAATAAATTTTTAATTTTTAGGGATTTTTTAGATTACATTTAAAATAAAGCATTCTCTGAAGCAACGACTATATAATTTTTCTCTATAAATCATGCCGATTTTATCATTTTCTGAGTAATTAAGTGTAATTCTGAGTGTAATAAACACAAGAATATTTTTGTGGAGCTCTAAATATTACTTAAGAATATAAGACAAAAAACATATTTTTTCTTCAAGAGCTTTTAACGGGCAGTAGCAAATATGACCAAACCAGTAAATGATTGAATATCTTTAAATATAAAATTCTTATGTACATGATTTTGTCACTGAACTCCTCTTAAACGGCTGAACCGATTTGGATGAAATTTGGTGAGGACATGCGGCTGGGTCTGTAGGTGGTTTAAATCTAAAGTTTGACCTGGCAGCAGGCGGATACAAGGGGGGGGTAAAGGGGGTAAATTACCCCCCCAAGAACTTTCAAATACTTTTTTTTTCATACTTTATTTGAAGAAAATAATTATGCCCACAGCTTAAGGGTACTTTTATGTATACATAAGCGATTCTGAAGGCGTGTTTTGAAAGATTACTAAAAAAAAAATGGTCAGAGACATTGTTAAGCTCTAGTTTTTTTATTGATTTCAACAATTATTAAAGTATATAAAAAAAATTTTGTTTATTTTGGTTTTGTGACGTCATTTGCGTGTAGATGACGTTTTTATGAAGCGATGCGAGAAGAGTAAGACCATTTTGCTTGTAACCTTGTAACCTTTGCTTGTATGACAAACCAAAAATTATATGTAAAGCAAACACCTACGTCAAGGTAGTAACTTCACTTTTTTTTTTAAATGAGCTTGAAAATAAAGTAACAGATCGTTATGTTCTCAAATTTACAGCCATTTTTTAAACAATCAACTTTAAAGACGCGTTATTTTTTTACAAATAAAAAACTTGAAGTCACTACCTCAGCGTAAGTTTTTGCTTTATAATAATTATATTTTTGCAAAATATTAACAATTAGTTTAAAAATGGCCTTTTTATGAAATAATTGAGCAAGTAATAAGTAATAATTGAGCAATGCAGACAAGAGTTGCCACTTAAAATATTTTATTCTTCTAAATTTTTACTGAAAACCTGCCAAACTTTTTGCAACCTATGTGCCAACGAATTTTACCATAAATAGACGGTGCACATAACCGTCCGTCTGAGACCACCATAAAGAACGTAATTACCAAATTTCGGTCTACATTCACTCTTTTGGATTCCAAGCCACCGATAAGAATGAAAAGAGTGCGTACAGAAGAAAATATTGCTGTCGTTGATACAGCAGAAATCGATACAGAACCATGATCAATGAATTTTTGTTGCCTAATCTTCAAGATATGGATGTTGAAATACGCCCTCAAAGACTTTTGGGTCGCAAAGTGGACCTCCAGAATGCCCTTTGTGCAAAATAGTCGTGGTGGCCATATGCCCGAAATTATATTTAAATGTTAACTGCTAAGAAATTATCTACCAAATAAAAATTTTTTGGCTATTTCATAATTTGGCATGTGTTTTATTTAAATTTCAAATCAGCAAGCTCTTAAAAAAACACCCTTTATAACAGTGTTGTTTTGAAGTGAATTAATGTTACGTTAAAGTTGCTAAAATTGTATCAACTGCGCAAATAATTTGTTGCATACAATTATTGTTGTTTAAGTAAATTCTAAATTGTTTGGAATTCTGAAATTTTTCAATCCTACCTTAACTTCATCTTTATATAAATAGGCGTAGGGAAAACGGTTAAGAACCATTTTCTCCCGTGTTTTTCAACCGATTTTGATAATTCTGTTTTTAAATGAATTAGAGTGCGGAGAAGGAGTGCACCGACAATTTTATACAACTATAAATAAACAAACAAAAATTGGGCCATTTGCGACCCCAGGGCGGTAATAGTAATTATAATTGCAACAAACGAACCAAATTACCACAACCGACTTTCATGAAATAAAACTGCCACTTTTAGTCCATTTTTAGTAAGGAACTAATTCAAATTCAATTATTTCATGAACTTAAAATTTGGCAGTGTAAATAGGAGAGCGACACTAATGTTAATGATATTAACGGCGTTTTTACTCTTTGTAATAATGACATTTTTCCACTAATTTCTATAACGTTTGCTATCTTTGCCACGCTTCATATCAGTGTAGAAACAGCTGAGCGAAGTTTTTCTATACTGCGACGATTAAAAATAGGTTCCGTTCGAATTGATAACGATTGAATGGACTCGCATTATTGCATATACTTAGAGACATTTAAATAAATATTAACGAAGTTATTGATAATTTTGCGATGATTTTGTCATATGATTTTGTCAGTAACAAAATTAAGATTTATGAAAGGTGCAGAGATCTTGATAAGCAATCCCGAATGAATTTTGGCTGCTGATATCAAATATGGACTCTATTTTTCTCCATCAGTTCGAGTTTTTGGCAAAAACATGATAATCAGTTTTTTTCTGATAATATTGCCATATCTATTATATTGATCTACCGATTTGTTTTACTATGACTGATTTCAACGAAGAAATACTAGACCTTTCAATTTTTGCACATTCAATAACAATATATTCGACAGTTTCGAAGATATCGACGTCCAAAGACGAAAAAATTTCACAATTTTACGTGGGCTGCTCATGTTAGATTTAGAGTTTTTATTTACTTTTCGCTGAGATATTATTCCAGAAAAAGGGAGAAATAAATAAATACGGAAATGTGCGTGTATGTGTCTGGGAAAAATGGTTCTTAAACAATTCAATAATTTCAATTCAAAAAAGTACAATTTATCTATTTGTAAAAAGGCAAAATTTTCTCAAATCGAAAATGTGTATCTTTGATAATTTACCCCCCCCCAAGATTTTTTTCCAGATCCGCCACTGCCCGGCAGGTGGCACTTTTGTTGTTGTGGGAGTGCTAAAAGGGGTATTTGGGACTATAACTCAGAAACGAATTGAGAAATTGTCATGATTTTTTCAGTACACCATTACTTTTTATGCATACAAAATTATATACATGCAAAATTAATAAAAATAAACATATAAAAAAATTTTAAGTTTTTATTATAGTTAGCTTGATTTTTCGATCGTATAAATCGTTTTTAAACATAAACAATAGTAACTTTGAACAAACCCTACATTTATGCATATTATATGAAAGAACATTAAAAAAAGCCATTTTTGGTTTTACATAGTTTTTGAACAACAATTATTTTTATCAAAGTTTTTTGCGAAACAAAGAAATTCGTTAAGGTTTTTTTTTGGAAAATTATAAAAATTAGAAGGAAAACGAAAATGAAAGAATTGAGAGATGATTGAACGGACAATTCAATCACAATTTCAACCAAAAAAGGAAAAATCCATTTTTTGTCGCTTTCGCGATGCCATGTTTATTGCTTATATTGTGAAAACATAAAATCTAAAGAACGTAACTTTTTTTTCTAAATATAGAGCAAATAAATGCTATCGAAAACTAAAAAAAAAGAAGAAAATTGTTCGGAGTTTTCTTAATTTTTTTGCTCCTCAAAGGCATACGAATGTCGCTTTCGCGACGATGGAAATGCCCATATGTAATTTTTACAAATATCGGAACCTATAGTTTTAACCATAAAGTGAGTGACGAGATACTCGGGTACCTTTTGCATTTTTTTGGGTATTTCGGGTACCTCTGAAATGCCTAGAGAGCTCCTTACTTTTTTCTTTATTTTTAACTAATTGTTATTATCTTTTTACAATAATAGCACAATCTACAAATTGTTGTAGGTGAAAGCTTCAAAATTGCTTAATTGGTGTGACGAGGTACCCGGGTATCTTGGTGTGTTTTGTAAGAAACTTTTGAGAAACTAATTTTTTTTTTTAAAAAATAAAAAAGTTGATGCTTAAAATAAAATAAATGGTTAGTTCATTTTATTTTTTTTCAATAAAAAATAAATACAACTCTACATTTTTTTACTTTGAACCAGGAAAAGGGTAATATAGATAATAAGTAGAAAAAGGAATATCAAGTGAAAGTTTCTATGTGTGGTGGAGCGCAATATGCGAATTTTAATCGTAGGCAAGTTTTTTGCCTTAACTTCAGTCAATTTCAGTTATTAAGCAATTTAATTTTTTTTTTATGAATACAGACCCCTCTTTATGTCTCATATTATGCGCCATTCTTGGTGACCTAGTATTTGTTCATGGATTATAAGAGTTGTGGCTACTTAACACGTTAAATAGTGCACCTTTTTCATGTACATGAAATTCATGAGTTTTTGTTAATTATCTCATGAACGGTTGTTATTCTCCTCGTATTTGTTCACGAATTTTATGAATTTTATTCACAAATAGTATCAATTATTCATGTGTTCCTGGTATTTTTTCCTGTCTTTTACGAAATTATTAATTCATGTATCTTCTACACACACTTTGTGAACTATAAACACAAGGCTTATGAAATATTCATGTTCTCGTCTTTATTTTCTTTGCAATCTCAACGCAATACAAGCAATACCTCATCTTCTCTTTCTGCGTTGTCACAAAGCTGCAAACATCATTAAAAATTGCTGTTAAATTTTGCTTTTTTCACTAACTTTTTGAAAGAATTCATGGAGTACTTCGAAGTTGTTCGTACCTTGGACTCGATAGCACCTAAAAAAGTACAAAAGATAAATATGAAAAATCACTTCTTTTGAAAATGCTTCTACACATTTCAACAACTGCGATTACGGTAAATTTCAATAATACATGATAAATGAAGACAATTTGAAACAACCACTGAGCAGTCCCTGCGCTTGTAAAAGCTGAAAAGTTTTTCCTATAAACCGTTTATGTGCTTAAAAATGATTTAATATTATTTATTTAAGCATCTCTTTTTAGGTTGTTTGTTTAAAACTTAACTTAAACTCTATTTAATAACATGCCGATCAATTCTACGAAGAATTAAATCACACAACATATGCATAAGTTTCTTTCTCGTATACATGTTATTTCGAAACCATTTAGTTAATCGCGTCCCAGGAGCAACATAAACTCTAAACATTTGTAGAGTCTTAAATCTTAACTATGCTATTGAAAATCACACCCAGAGAGAGAGAGAGAGAAGAAGAGAGTCCTTAAAAAAGGCTGAGTACTTTTATAGTGACTTTTTTTAATTTTCTATCTCTTTCGTACGCTCTTGCTATTCTGCTCTAATTCCCAACAAAATTTATCACTTCAACCTTAGGGAAATTCAAATAATTTATATAAAAAGTAAGAAATAAAATGCAACTTAACAAAAAAAAAAAAAACAAAATGTATACCAAAATTTATAAAAGAAAACAAAAACAAAATTTAACAAAACTTTGCAACGCAGCAACAGAAGAAAGGGCAGAAGCATAGCGGTAAGGACTCGCGAGAGCAAAACTTTGTGATAAAAACAAACACACACACACAGACATGCTTACACACATGCACATATATCAATACAAAAGCTTGTGTAAAAGAACACATAAACACACTCACACTGACTAACACATGCCAGCAGAAATAATGTTTATCCAGAGAAAACTTTTGAAATAAATTTCGATAAGATTTTGAAACCTTGAGAATGGCATAGGCAGGCCAATAGGGTGCAGTGGGGGCAACCAGGCGGCAAGTTTTTAAAAGTAACGCCATTACGTGATGAGCAAAAAAAAAAAAAAATAAATAACAAAATTTCTAAATAGATATTTGTTTAGTATTGAAAATATTAAATAAAATTTATTTCTAGCCTCAAATGGCTTTCAAGGCTCTTCTTGTTTAGTGCTTGAAAAATTATAAATTAATTTTGACATGTAAAATTTTTAACGACTTTGAACTGCTGAATTCCGCCAACGACGACGACTTGTGCGAACTTCTGCAGTCAGCTTTCAAAATGGAATTTATTTGCCTGCTACCAAGTTGCTTTTTTGCATATTTTAACATTGATGCTGGTTGCACTAACACACATACATACATACTCGTTTATATGCTGTGTGCGCTAAGGCGGTTTTAACTTGAAATGTCTTCAAGGAATTCCACATGAATATCTGATCTGATGTGCTATACTGCAGCCGGTTTAAGTTGTGCAGTTTTCTTTTTCTTTTCGAAAAACAGCATTATCCTTGCTGATGCGTTTGTTGATTTCGTGATTTTGCCATTTTTTCTTTGTTTTTTTTTTTTTTCTTGTAGCTGCTGCTCTTGATTGTTTGCTCTTCAACTCCTTTTCGATTTCCATAAGTGGATCGCTTCACTCTAATAATATTGACACTAGCAGCGGCGCAGCACAGCGCAAGCATTACAAACACACACACACACACACACACACACACACCGCGCTGTCAGCGCAGGCATCTTTTAGTATCGAAATGAAAAAATCATGTAGCGTGAAAACTATTACAATTTCATGGCTGTCTGCAAAAATTCACTGCCGAATTGAGTGCATGTGTGTGCAGCTTTAGTTTAGAAAAGTTTCTTCGCGTTTGTGTTTTGTTTTTTTTTTTTTTTTGAGGTACTTTTAAAATATTTGCTTTTATTGGTATGCTTGTATGTGCGTCGTTTAATGTTTGGTTTTCTTTGCCGTTAGTAGAGGAGGATTTTAGAGGATTTCTTATTTTTCATGTTTTAGTTTTGTTTGGATTTTTTTGTCTTCTTTTTAAATTTTCATTGACTTGAAGTGATAACGTGGAATCTTTGATTTCTTTTGAAATAGATTCTATTTTGAATACTTAATGCGCTTATGTAGTGCGTTTTTGTAGGACTTAACATAGCATTGAGCTTGTTATTTAAGCCATATCTGATCTTTTTGCATAACTATTTTAGTTTTGATTTTATAACAACACTTTTGCAACAACATTTGTCAAAGAACTTGAAAATGAGTATTAAATTTTAATTTTTTTCTGTTTCTTTTTATTATTTCTGTACGAATGTAATTTTTTTTTATTTTTACTACACTCAGGGAAAAAATACTGTTTTATCAAACAAATCATGGGTTGAAATAACAGATTTCACTGTTAAATACCATCCAACAAATGAAACTTTCAAATCAACAGTCGGTTGACTGTTTGTCTATGGAACACGAAACCCGTATCAAAACTTATGTATTGAAATTTTATCACTGGTTTGAAAGTTAATGTATGGCCGAGTGTGCTAACGTGTGCGTATAGTATTCGAGTGTCCACGGTTCAAATCCTGCAAGGCCAACAAACAATTTTTTCTTATTTAAAATATTTTTTTTTTTAAATAAAAAATTAAATTTGCATTTTATTTTGAAGGTTATTTTTGACCAAACAATTAATGAAACAAAATTATTATTATTTCAATTATTAAATTACAATTATTGATACTTACACAGCTAGGGTTCGAACCCACGTCCCCCCGCATGAAAGTCTAGTGCACTTCCACTGAGCTATTAGCAACAATAATATGAATATAGCAAAACACATCTAAAAACTATTGCTTAGGAGAAATAGACAATTCAACAAGAACACAAAAATATTTCAACAGATAATTTTAACAACACAAAAATACTTTGATACGTTCATTCAACAAAGAAAATTGTTTACTTAAACGCAAATCATTTAATCATACCGTGTTGTTAAATAACAGTGGCCGACTGTTAATATTACAGTTGATATTTTTCTGAGTGTATCAAACAAAAAATAAATATCAATTGTTTGTATTTGTTTTGACCTTTCTGTACATTAAAAAAAAAGGACGCAATAATTATGAATTTGTACATGAGCAACATGAATCGCCTTCATGAATTCAAGCCAAGTAATTCATTACATGAGTCGCACTATTCGGGACAAAAAACACGAAAACATGAATACTTCATAAGACTTGCGTTTAAAGTGCATGAAGTGTGTGTACAAAATATATGAACCAATAAAAAATATTTGTATATGTCATGAAAAAATACAAGGGGAACATGAAGCATTCATAATTTTTTTTTGAATAAAATTCATCAAGTTCATGAAAAAATACGAGAAGATCAGAAACTGTTCATGAGATGTTTGACAAAAATCCATGAATCATTTACAAGGACAACGTGGAATATTTTATGATTTAAGTGATCAAAATGCATGTAATTCATGTACAAATACAAGGTCAGCAAGAAAAGTTCATACGAAAAGAGTGAAAAATGCATAAAACTTGTGTACTTATACAATTGAGGCGTGAACAACTAATTGACAAAAAATGCATGCATCATACTGGCATTAGAACGGGTCGGTCTTCACACAAAAAAAAACACAAAAAAAAAAAGGAAAATAAACTCGGCTGATATATTTCTTAGCTCATTGCAATAATCTCCTTAAATTAACTTCGCGATGAATTTTTACTTAAGCATTAATTCTATAGCCTTCCTGGAGTTTTTTGATACATGTGTCTTTATATTTATAACTTTACTTACTTTATATTTATAACCTTGACTTTCACTGGATTTTTTGGTGTCCGAATTGACTGCATTGGCATGCATATCTTGAAGTATTCCATGTTATCCAATGATATTCTTGCACATCTTGTATCTAAATGCCTTTTAAGCTGAATGTCGCCATTCTCTCTTAGTTGCATAAATAGCTGATTTTTGGCATGTCAAAGCCTGCCTTAGTCAGGCAAATATGGTGGTTACATTTTGCCTGACTTAGCAAAAATCAAATTTGCCATTTCAGCCCTTGAACGGACTTTGACCGAGCTTCTAATGATCAATTGTGTTGTATGTGCTATTAAATGTTTGCACACAACTGGCCGAGAACTTGACTTACATGTTTTATGCCAACTCCGAACGGCTTAAGTTCATGTTCTCAAGAAGCTTTACATGATATTATTTACTGGGGATCGAACTCGGGCTCCGAGCATGCTAAGGTGCTCCACACCTGCATGCCACTGTCACCACGATATGGGTCGAAATGAATTTCGCAGCTTTTGTGCGAAATTATCCCGAATTATGAATGCGTTATTCAGCGTTTTTGACACCGATCGAGATTTAACTTTTCTGAGCCCAAAATGGTCACTCAAAAGGGTTTTCACAGATCCATTTGATATCCAACTGTCCAGGTTCAGTAAAGTCTCGAACTGTCAATCGACAATTTCGGAGCACCAATTCTTAGATTTTGTTGACGTGTAGGCCATCAGTTGATGTTGATGGTCATCAGACCATGCCTCATATTCAACGCTTTCTCGACCTTCTGTGAACATTTTGTACCACTGATAAACTCTTGTTGTCGTTAGAGCTTGCATTCACACATTCAATTTAATGAAACTGCGTTGTTGAATAGTTACAGGTATTATAAACAACAAAAAATTTACTCTTAGCTCCTTATTTATAAAGAGCACATATCTCAAAAAGGAATAAATAATTTGACGTGATATTTGGCACAGATATCAATGACAGTAGTAGCGGAAGTGTCTGACTGAAAAATATAAAAATTTTCCCCATAGGCATCCCCAAAAAATATAAATAAAAATTTTCCGGTATTTTTATACCCTGAACCTGAAAGGTCAGGAAAAATTAACTTTGTGCAAACGTTTGTAACGCATAGAACCAAGCGTGTCCGGTATAGAATAGTATATATATTAGTGTCCGACCGAACGTGAATTTTTTCCGAAGCCGATTCTTCGGCAAAATGGAAATAATTGGCCGAAGGCCGCAGCCGAAAAAGAAACAAATGTTTTCAAGTAAAAAAAATTATAAAATTTGAATGTGAACCACCGATGGCCGATGTTGAATGTGAACTAAATGTCTAGTTTTTTCTGCATTTCATTTGCATTTTCTCAATTTCAGACTAACTCAATTTGAACCACGGAAAGATATATAATCGAGCCACGCGTTATTATAAAGTTATTCAAGAAATGGCAACAGTGGATGATCAATTTTCGAAGAAAATCATCTTCAGTGATTTTTTTTCACATTTTCACCTCAGTGGATTCGTCAATAGGCAGAATTTCCGCATTTGGGCGAATGATTATCCAAGAGTGATTGTCGAAAAACCAATGCACCAACAAAGAGTGACTGTTTGGTGTGGTTTATTGACTGGCGGCATCATCGGGCCGTATTTATTACAAAATGAGGCCGGTCAGGCAGTTACTGTGAATGTTGTTCGCTATCGTGAGATGATAACGAACTTTTTAAGCCCCGAATTAGTAGATGTAAATGTGGACAATATGTGGTTTCAACAGGACGGTACCACTTGCCACACAGCTAACGAAACAATAACTCTTTTGCACGACAAATTCAATGGCAGTGTTATCTCACGTGGTGGCGATATCAATTGGCCGCTAAGATCATGTGATTTGATATCGTTGGACTTCTTTCTTTGAGTTTATTTGAAAGAAAAGGTGTACGTCGGTAAGCCAGCAACAATTCAAGAGCTAAACGATGAGATAATTCGGCACATAAACGGCATAGAACCTCAATTATGCCGAAATATTGGACCATCGGATGGAGGTGTGCCGCCGAGGTCGCGGCAGCCATTTGGCCGATATTTTGTTTCATACATAATTGAACCATACCAATATTATCATAATAAAAAGAAATGACAGTAATTTTCTGAATAATTTGTGTTTTATTCAAAATCAAAATCGGCTCTTAAAATTTAACCACCTTTTATATTAATTTCAAGTCAAAAAAAAGTACTGAAATCATTAAATTCGAGTTAAACGCAAAAGTTTTTCTGCAAGATTCGGATTTTTCTGCAATCGACTTATTGACGTCGTGATAAAGTAGAAAAAAATTTAATATATTTTCGATCCAGTCGAGAAAAGCTACAGAAATTTAATACTAACTGAAATCTGGCAGAAAATTTCTAGCGTTAACTCGGCTTTTATATATAAGTCCATAAAAAAAGCAAAAACGTAACAGTCAGACTCGCTGCATTTATCATTTGAATAAAATTTTTAATAATGAAAGTGTTTCAAATGTTTACTGAATAATTAAAAAAAAATCCAAAAAACTTGTTGTTTGTCGTAAAAAAAATTGTTTAGCAAAGCAAGAACATTCGGAAAAAATAATCAGCTATTTAGGCCGAAGCAGCAGCAGAAGCTGAAGACCAAAATATCGGCCGATTATGCCGATTACCGAAGCCGAAACCGAATAATCGGTCGGACACTAATATATATGCTTGATAAGCATCACCACGCTAATCGAAATATCCATGTCCGTCGGTCCGTCTGTCCGTCGGTCCGTCGGTCCGTCTGTCCGTCCGTCCGTTTGTCCGTCTGTGTGTTGTCCGTATACACAGGATAAGAAGAAGGACTTGAGATAATTGGATGAAACTTGGTAAACATGGTCACATGAACCCAAGGACCTGCACTATTGAATATTTTTGGAATCCGCCCACGGACACGCCTACCTCCCATACAACGCAAAAATTTAAAACTGCATTATTAAGCTCATAACTAACGTACAACAATAAAATTTGGTGTGTATATGTTTTGTATCAACAAAAAAAAATCTTCGAAAAATGGGTGTCATCCGGTCACGGACACGCTCACATCCCGAACAACCCAAAAATTGAAAACGCAATAAATAAGCCAATGTTTAACCAACAGAGATAAAATTTGGAAGGTATGTTTTTTATGACATAAAAAAGATGGTTTTGGAAAATGGACGTCATGCGCCCACGGACACGCCTACTTCCCATGAAACCCAAAAAGTTTAAAACTGAATAAATACGATTATGTTTGTCAGAGAGAGATCAAATTTGGTATGTATGTATTTTATACCAAAACTAAGGTGTGTTCAAAAATTGGGAGTAGTCCGCACACCTCCCATAGCGAAAACAGAATTAAGGCATTAACTGTGAGCTACAGGAATAAAACTTAGTATGTGTAAATTTTTCATCAAAATTTAAATGCATATAAAATATTGGCTTCATCCGCCCACGGACACGCCCATTTTCAATAATATTATTTTTTTAAAGTAGGTTTAGGTATTTCATAGTCGGCCTAGACCGACTGTAGATTTTCTTTACTTGTTTGCCCACACTGGGTGTGTGTTTTAGTACGTAGGTGCATTCTGTCTGTTCCGGTTGATCCGGATAAATTTTAGAATGTAAGTCGTACATGCGTATAGTTTGGGCTATACGTATTCATGAGATTCCGCACTCCTTTGGCGAATCCAAAAAAAAAAAAAAAAAAAAATAAAAATAAATGCTTCAATTAGAAAATAAGTGATACACGTATACAAGTTTAGAACATACAAGTAGATTTTGCCACGCACATGTCTTGCCTACGTTGAAGGCAAGACATGTGAGTGATTGAATGAAATTCTTCCTATTGAAAGAATATTAGGAAGATTGTCGTCACCTTTTGGACGAACTCAACGTCAATATTATTAGTGACGTATTTAAAGAATATATTTAAGGAACACTGGATCTGGTGTATATAAGAAGTCACCACATTTACCTCTGGGCTACATATCCCTAGAGGTAAATGTCTTTCAAGCAGAAATCTTTACGATAAAAAAATAAGCTCAGCTAATCCTTTCAAATGACATCAGATCATAAAGTATTACGCCATCTTAAATAGCGTACCGGCGACAATCATCCATAAGAAAATTTTGTCTTATAACCCATATGTAGCATTCATTTCGTTTTCAAGGAAATTTTCTTTTTTTTGGAATTTTATTTATTTTTTTGGAAAATTCTAAATAAGAAGTTTTATTGAACATATTTACATATATGAGCTCTCTTTTTGAAAATCAAGTTGAGGAATGTTTTCCGAAAACCATAATTTTTGGCACGTGAATACAATTATTGGCTCTTCAGAAACTATAATTATTGGCATATTAAGACAATAATTAGAACTGACAAAAACGTAATAATTGGCATACAATATTTTTAAAAAAATTGTATAGCTATAGGTTTTTCAATTACTTAATCCACATCCGAGGCCAATTTGTTTATAATCTAGTAATTTTGAAATTTGAAATTTGAGTATCATAACTAGTATAGCCTGGGTCAAAATTCAACCAATTTATTGATTGCCTATTTATAATTACTGGTATCGCCTGGGGTCGAAAATCGTCAAATTTATTGATTACCTACACTCAGAAAAATATGAACTGTAATATTAACAGTCGGCCGCTGTTATTTCAAAACACTGTTCGATTGAATGATTTGCGTTTAAGTAAACAATTTTCTTTGTTGAATGAACGTTTCTAAGTATTTTTGTGCTGTTAAAATCATCTGTTGAAATATTTTTGTACTTATATTGAATTGTAAATTTTTTCTAAGCAATAGTTTTTATATGTGTTTTGCTATATTTATATTATCGTTGCCAGTAGCTCAGTGGATGTGCACCAGAGAACTGCAATTATTCTTGTTTTTGAGTCATTCGTTGACTAACACAAAAAAGAGTATAAGTGAATTTAAGTCATAGAAGAACTTCCACTTATATCCACTCATACTCGTTCGTGTGCCGTACACAAGGCGAATAAATGAACAAGAATAATTTTTATGTTGATCTGAACCGATGCAGTGCTCAGTTCTCTCTTTGAGTTAATTGATTTATTGTGCTATACCGTAATGACTCATAACACCAATAAACACCACGAGTTCAGTGAAATGACTTAAGTACTTAGAGTCATTTTTTAGTTCAGCTTTCTTGTCATTTTAACCAAGTTTAATTGTCAAATGTCCTCCAACACGTGCCAAACAAAACAATTACTGTTTTGCAAAAATCATAACAAAAAATAATACTCAACTCTTTCATTTTCTTACACGAAAAGTAAACAAAACGGCGAAAATCAGCAGCAGAGCATAACACAAAATAATACTCACTCACTCATAGTTCTTATATTCCTCTCTCATGAATAAGTGAGTCACATCAGATTGTTAACCCACATCCAATAAAGTCATAATTTGCAGACACACATGCATGTTAGAGAACTATGAGTATGTTTTGTTTTTAGTGGGATGAGTCAAAGTATTTTGTTGAGTTGGAATAAGTACACATTTGCACCAATAATTATGGCTCATGATTTAAGTATACTAATTTGTTTGGTACTCATTGCAGATCTCTGATGTGCACTAGACTGTCATGCGGGAGGCGTGGGTTCGAACCCTAGCTGTGTAAGTATCAAAAATTGTAATATAATAATTGAAATAATAATAATTCTGTTTCATTAATAGTTTGGTCAAAAATAACCTTCAAAATAAAATGCTTACAATTTGCAAAAAAAAAAAAAAAATTGCAAATTTAATTTTTATTTAAAAAAAATATTTTAAATAAAAAAAATATTTGTTTATTGGCCTTGCCGGATTTGAACCGTGGACACTGGAGTACTAGACGCACACGTTAGCACACTCGGTCATACATGAACTTTCAAACCAGTGATCAAATTTCAGTTAATAAGTTTTTATACGGGTTTCGTGTTCCATAAACCAACAGTCAACCGAATGTTGATTTGAAAGTTTCATTTGTTGGATGGTATTTAACAATGAAATCTGTTATTTCAACCCATGATTTGTTTGATAAAACAGCATTTTTTCCCTGAGTGTATTTATAAATATATGCGAGATGATCAAAATAAGTTTGAGGCTATAACATTTAATTGATTAAAGATATTAAGCTATTTTCTTCGAAAAAATTTTTTTTTTATTTTATTCTTTTGTTCAAAAACAGAAAAAGAACATTTAAAAAATATTTAATTTTGTCAAAGAAATCATAGGGAGTAGCCTTTATTTTTTGATGGCACGGACAGTTTATTAATTTAGTGTCAAGACAAAACAAATTCACCTAAAATTCGGTTTACACTTTGAAAGAAAATCAAAAATGCAATTTTGAGTTTTTGTTTTTTTACAACAAAAATAGTTTTTGGCTCATATATTAAAAATAAATCAAATTTTGTGGTCTTTTTTTAAAAGGAATCATTTAAATATAAACAAACAAAAAACGATATTATTTTCCATTTTGTTTTTAAGTTAATTGGTAGGACTTAAATACAAAAAAGAAATAAATAAAATCTGTTCACAGATGGCGGAGATATTGGCTTCCCAATTTATAACATTCAATTTGAGACAGTTTTTTTCTCGCTCTTGGCATTTGGTTGAAACACACGCTAAATAACTAACGACAATATCAAGACAATTCATAAAAAATACTTTTGGTTAGAACTTTGCTAAAATTTTTATTACATTTGAAAGAAAATTTAACAAACTTTCAGAAAAAATTAGAAAAATTTAAAAACCGTTAAAATTCGATTAAGATATTGACATGGAAAGTCAAAGTTTTGAATTCAAAACACATTTTTTTACAAAATTTACAATTGACGAATGCATAAAACTACATTTTTTTTAAGAAATTGTTGTTTACGAAAAAAATTCAAATTTGACCGACTTAAAAAATCTTCGTCAACGAAATTTCATATTAATCAAATAGCGGGTTTTTATCTCAAAAATTTAATTTCTTTCTTAGAAGGTTGGGAACCCCCTTTATCAGATATATCATTTATATATATTTACATACTGCACATCTGGTCAACATAGCCTTTCAAATGATATAAGTTTCATTTATTTTGAGTTTTAATTAATACCAAAAAAGTTTACGACAAACTTTACGTGTACTTTACGTTACGTTTACGTACTACATACTTTTATGTTTACGTATTAATATATAAGATTATTTGAAATTGGGCTCGAGGGGAAAAAATAGAGATACGACGCACAATTTTCTGATATATCTAATAAGTTTTGACTATTAAGGACTACTTAACTGCAACTTTGCCGTTGTTTAAATATACTCACATTTACGGTAAAGAAGTTTCTCTTTGATTTTGCCGAATTTTCAATAAAATTTATTTGTTTTTTATGAATTTTTAAGAGATTTTCCGTTTTGATGACGTCACTTAGTATTGAAATGTAGCTATTGTGGTCATTCGATTTTGCCAATGCCAAACTTAATCTGAGTGTTAAGTGTGTATTTGAGATAAAAGCTTATGTTTGGTTTTTTAGTATACTATTCAAATGTTAATCCAATACGAGGTCCCTCTTTCATTTAGCTTGTTTTGACAGCTGTTATGTGTAAAATGGCTTGTCCAAACGACGTTTGTGTTGACATGAACAGACTTAATCCTGAACAACGTTTATTAATTAACATCATTTTGGTCGTTATGAACGTCAAACTGAGCACACTATTCGTAACACCATCACGAAGATCATGTAATTTGACGTCATTGGATTACTTTCTTTGGGGATACCTTAAATAACTCATTGATGTCGACAAACCTGAAACTAAGCTTTACATTACACTCAGGGAAAAAATGCTTTTATATCAAACAAATCATGGGTTAAAATAACAGATTTCACTGTTAACCCTGGAACGCTAATGTTAGTCGATTCGACTAACATCACTTACAAATTTGCAAGGATTTATCTTGAAAGTAGTTTTAATAAATGTATTTTTTTAATGAATTCTTTTCTAAAAACTTAAATTTTTTCTTTGATTTATATTCAAAATAAACCAAATATCAACCTTTATAAGGTATGTTCATAGTTCATACATCAATTTCGGAAAAATCGGTTATTTATTTAAATGTTAGTCGTTTCGACTAATGATAAGTGTTAACGTACAAAAAAATAACGTTAGTGTTCTAGGGTTAAATACCATCCAACAAATGAAACTTTCAAATCAACAGTCGGTTGACTGTTCGTCTATAGAACACGAAACCCATATAAAAACGTACTTATTGAAATTTTATCAATGTTTTGAAAGTTCATGTTTGGCCGAGTGTGATAACGTGTGCGTCTAGAGCTCGAATGTCAAATCCCGGCGAGGTCAAAAAATATTTTTTTTTTATTTAAAATTTTTTTTTAATAAAAAAAGAACTTTGGAATTTTTTTCAAACACTTTATGAAACAGAATTATTATTAAATTATACTTTTTGATACTTACACAGCTATGATTCGAACCCACGTCCCCCGCATGACAGTCCAGCGCACTTCCACTTAGCTATTGGCAACGATAATATAAATATAGCCTAACAAATTTAAAAAATATTGCAAAGAGAAGATAGACATATCAAAAAAAGCACAAAAATATTTCAACAGATGATTTTAACAGCACAAAAATACTTTGAAGCGTTCCTTCAACAAAGAAAACTGTTAACTTAATCGCAAATCACTCAATCTAACAGTGTTTTGAAATAACAGCGGCCGACTGTTAATATTACAGTTGATATTTTTCTGAGTGTACAAACCAACATAATTTGTGTTATTCAAGAAATACCGGTCGATATGCTCAAAAGAGTTTTAAAAATTTGACTCACAGAATGGACCATTTAAGAGCTGGTCGTTTGCAACATTTTAGTCCTGGAAGGACATGCTTCGTCGAATCGATGACGCATGATTACATTATATCGTTTTTCTTCCTTGTTTTTATTTGCTTTATTCTGATTTTTCCTATAGCACCAGTCAAAAGTCTAACTTGACCGTATGCGCAGACGTAGAAACGAAAAAGTAGTTTATAAGTATGATTTTTAAGAATTGTCGCCGTCGAAACGACGAAGCTTGATCAAGTATGAGCACAATTTGTTATTCTGGATAATGTTTTTTTTTGAAGTGAAACTTCTTTGGCAGCGAGTGAAATTTCAAGGTCCTTTTTCGTGACGCTAGGCTAACGTTTTCAATTCATATGAAAATTAAAAAAAATTACTGCCGCTGCCGAGAATTGAACCCCGAACATCGTTGCTTATGAGCCGGAATCTATACGTTTACGTTTACATGATAATTAGCCAAACAAAATGTAATTAAAACTGAAGGCGTAACAAACTGAAAATAACATAATTAACCTTAACATTAACATTGCATTATTAACATAACCGTAACATTAATTTTCATCCTGCAAGTATGCACGGAAAAAAAATAGAAAAATAGCTAAAACAGTAGCAGAACGCGTTCGTGTATATAGAGAGCAAATTAGAGCTCTTGCAACAACGCTCTTGAATGATTGCAACAACGGCTGAGTTTCAAAATGCATTTTTACGAAACATTAGAGTATTTTGGTGAATCTACAAAGAACCACTCCCCAAAAAACACACTGATGCATCTCAACCAATAAAATTTTAAAGCCAACCAAGTTGATACACTCAACAATCAACGTTCGCTGCTTTATGAGGCCCTCTATCAGCATAGCAATTATTATGATCAGGAAGCAGGAGGTAATAATGAACAAGATTGCCTCTGCTTTCGGAGGCTCCTTCAAAGAGTAGTATGCAAATGCAATCCAGCATTCAAAAAGTAACAATGTTGAGAAGACATTCGAAAGCAACTAAAACACCAACTGAACTAAAACAAGGAACGAAAATAACTGTTATTTTACAATTTTCAAATGAAAAACATTGTTGAAAGACTTTTTCAAATAAACCATTATGTTACAAATGTCCTCAGCCTCACGAATATTAAGTCGCTTTTAAATTTGAAACTGATTCTTTAAAAGTTAATTTCTTGCCTAGTATATTTTGAGGAAAAATAAAGGTTACTTTTGACTTTTATTTTATCGGTCAAAAATAGCAGTTATTTTGTGACTTTAATTTTTTCGGTCAAAAATATCAATCAATTTGTGTTTTCTTAACAGCCGCTTGACAGATTGAACTGTTGACACCATGTGTAAAATGTCTCACCGATGAGATGAAAGTAATAATATCAACATATTTTTATCGGTAAAATGACTTGAACAAATATAAATTAACTGATATTTTTGGCGGCAGAAAATAACTGTTATTTTTGCCCAAAATAACTATAAGGCACAAAAAACCGTTATTTTTGTCGGAAAAAAATAAAAATTAAGAGATAACCATATTCGGTACTGTCCCTGGATGCAAATATTGAATCAACAAATTATTATTCCATTTCGTATTGATTGAATTTCTTTTCAGATACTTTCTCTCTCTATTTCACACTAAAATCTCTCTTATTTCTTAATGTTAAAGAAGTTTCACTTCTGCCACGTGTACGTTGCTACACGCGAGTTTTTTTTCTATAGCGTCATTAGTTAAATTTTTGAAAATCCATGCCTTTTGATTCCAATCCAATTAACAAAAAAAAAAAAATTAAAACAACAATTTACAGGCAGCTGTTTCCCTTTTATGTATTCTTAAACGTTGAAGCATAATGTTGCCATTGATATTTTTTAAATTTTAAAAAGGCAATACATCAAAAGTTCATCAAAATTGATACTAACATTTACTATTCAAGCTCTATGTGTTGCGAAATTGCTCTTCAACTAAAATGCAACCAAAAAATTTGCTTCTTGCTTTATACTTTTTTGGTTTTTTTTTACCTTTTCTTTTCTTAACTTAAAATACTCCCCTTATATTGGCTTTTTTCTGACAAAACTCTTCTCACTTCAGTTTTGTTAACATTTTCTTGTAGCGCCTAAAAATACGCCATAGCTTGTTTTGTTTAGAAAACAAAAAGAAATTAAAAAAGTTCAACACACCGTTTAAAAAAACTGTCAAAATACTTAATTGAACTGCCAGTTGTTATGGTTATTGTTGTTGCTGTTTTTCTTGCTTGTTGTTTGTTGTTAATGCGTGACATTGACTTGGGCCAAAACTAAACAAACAAAAAAATAGAAAAAAAATAAAATAAAACAAACAACGAACAACACTTACAACAACCAGTAATTATAAAAAAGAAAAAAACTTTTTAACGTGCGTTAAGACGAGTTTGTTAATGTTTATTTGAGTTTTTAGTGACTTTGAAAGTTTTCAAAATTCGACATAATGTAGGGAATTAAAATTTTATTTTAGTTAGTTGTTTTTGTTGACACTTCTGATAAAAACATTAAATTTTTTTTTGAACAGAGGTTAGTGAACAATATAATTTTATTATGAGATATAATAAAACTCTTACTCAAGCTTTAAGAGTAGTCAAAGCAAAAATGACGTAACCGATTTATAGTCACTTTTTAGTCGTGCTCTTACTCGTAGAGATAGTTGGGATGGAAAGGAAAACCAAAGATACAATTGTCCAATAAGCCGAAACGAAATTTCGATTTCACCGGACACCAACTCAGAAATAAGAGCGACTCTTAAAAACTATTTCTGCATAATTTTTTTGTTTTGATCGGAAAATTCTCCATGAAGTTGTTTTGGTTCTCCTGAACCCCTTTTTTGACCAAAAAATCAAGTTTTTTGATTATTATTTTTTTTTTTCTTCAGAATGCATACCTAGTATAAGCAAAAAAGTGTAAATTTTGCTATCATCAACAAGCTGAAAAAAGCTTTTTGAATATCAACTTTTCACGTTTAAAATAATTGTGCCACTTTGTTTAGGTGAAACCACACTATAAGATATATCAAAGGATAGAAGTAATCAATACTTTTCCAATAAGTTAAAATGCATGTGTATATCATAAAAAAATATTTTGTATTTAAATATTTATTGGTGTTTAAAATATTAAAATATGTTTTAAAACATATTTTTGAAAATAACAAAATATCGTTTTTTTTTAATTTCGAAAGAGTTTGCAACTACAGCAAATTTCAACATTTTTTTAGAACATATTTGTGTACATCAAAATCTTGCTCTTTTTTCTTATCTTGGGAATGCATTCTAAAGAAAAAAAAAATGTTTTAAAAATGCTTCAGGAGAATCAAAACCGCTCAATAGAGAATTCTCAAATAAAAAAAAAATTAAATTTGTCAGAAATAGTTTTTAATAGTTCGCCAATTCCACGCATAACGCAAAACTTTTTTTCAAAAATTGACCACATGGCTTTCGATTTTATTTTTGGGCTATAGATTCGTTTTAAAATTCTAAGAATATAAGTTCATTTATTTTTTTTTTATCGCCATTCGTTGAAAAGTTATGGACCTCGCAATTCTGCAAGTCGTCCGAAAACGCCAGAATCGTGAAATTTTTAATTAATTATATCTACGTCAGTTTTTATCCAATTTTTATAAATAAGGTACCGTTAGAAAGGTATTGAAAAATACTTTCTGAAAAATATTAATAATTTTTGATGTTTCATTGAAAATTTTGGATGTTAGGGTTTTCAAACAATTAAAAAAAATGTATTTGCTAATATCTCAAAAAAAGCATAATTTTTTTTTGATTTTTTATTTTTTAAATTTGAAGAAGAATGTTACCTTAAATTCAAAAGCAATTTAATGATGGAGTTTTTATCAGTTTTTTCGCAATTTCAATTTTTGTGCACATACCTCATCATTTTGAGGCACTTTATCGTCTATAAGTTTCATAACGGCTAAGATGTTCAAACATTTGTTCTGCAAAATGGTTAACCTTGTTAAGACGAATATTTTATTCATAAATTTTGATGACCTTACACTTGACCTTGGTGTAAAAAAACTGGTAAAAACCGAAAAAAAAATAAAAAAACACTAACCCGCGTTATGCTTGGAATGGGCGAGTTCTACTAATTTTTGAGACAATGTCAGGCGAAAGCTTAATTTCGATATGGCTTACAGAGCATACCTCAGCCTTCGAAATAAAAACTCGTTACAAAACTGGCCTTGGGCTCGGAATCAGCGTCGAAAAAGCCTGTTTATCAGTCGAATTGCAACTCGCATCTTTATTTTGTTTTTCTCTTTGACCTTGAAATTAATTTAATTTAGACAAACTGACCTCTGATTCAGAAGCAGTGAGCTAAAAAAACTTATATATCTAGTAGTGAGTCTTCGTATATCTGTTTTTTCTTAATTTTTACCTTTAAATGATCTTCAAAAATAACTTTAACACAGACAAACTGACCTCAGATTCGGAATCAGTGACACAAAAATCTATAGTTGGACGGAAACTGGACGTGGTATATCTGTTCTTGTTTTCACTTTGGCCTTGGAAGGAACTTGAAATGACTTTAATACAGACAAATTGACTTCAGTTTCGACACCAGCAACCCAAAAGGCTCTTTATCAGAAATTTCGACATTGTATAAGCGTTGTTATGTTAATTAAATCCTTGAAATGACATTAAAACAGACAAACATCAGCGACGGAAAAACCTATATATCAGCAAATTGGATACACTATCTCTGTCTTGTTTAGTTTTGACCTTGAAGTAACTGTCAAAAGACATAAATGCAGATTAATTCATCTCGGAATCAAAATCAGTGACTCAAAAACTATATATATCATGAAAATTGACATTGGTTGCGTGTTTTGTTTTTAATTTGAACCTTAGAATGACCTTGAAATTACCTTATTAAAAACAAACTGACCTCGGATTTGAAATCAGCTATGCAAAAACCCATGTTTCAAAAAATTGCGAATTAAATATGTGCTTTATTTTTCATTTTAATTTTGAAATGGCCTTTATATAACCTTAAAACAGACAAACTGAGCTCGAATTCGGAATCAGTGACCCAAAAAATTTATATATCAGGAAGTTGTACACCGTATTTCTTTTCTGTTTTTCAGTCTGTTTCATCAATCATTCTATTTGATTAAAAAGTTATCATCTTGGAATAACCTTAATATTGACAAACTGACCATTCCAAGCCTTATGTCAGTTTTGTTCTCAAAATTTACCTCAAGCTCTTCGACTTGCTTGCAACTCTTCCGATAGTTCCATTTCCACATAAAAGAATATATGTTACTTGGTTTTTTTATCGCTATTTTTTGTTAAGTTATGACGGTACCAATTTTTGATAAAAGTAAAAATCTTTCAAATGGATGCACTTTCCCTAAAATGAGACATAATGTCATCTGTAACCCTATTTTTGTAAATGAAATATTATAAGAAAGCCACTGAAAAGCAATAAAAACATATTAAATATTTATTGAAATTTGTATGCCAGAGTTGCCATTTTTTGTGCTAGAATTGCCAAGTTTTGTTGATTCCATAGTGCCAGAAAACCAGTTGCGAAACAATAGCTTGTTTTATACTTTTTATAATAATTTAAAAATATAATGGCTTCTTTGGCATTTGAGTAAAAAAATTAAGTAAGAAACTTTTTTGCTCTGTCAGATTTCGAAACCAATAATAAAATAAAAATAAATCGACAATAATGAATCGAAGATCGTTGAAAACAAAGTTTTTAATAAATCTGAAAAAAAAAATCGATTTTGCTAGCCAGCAAAGAAAACATTTTTTGGTAAAGTATTTGGCTTTTCTTTACTTATAAATTTTATCGATATATAAATTTTGTATTTTCCTGGAAACCACAGCAGTAGTTTCTTGGAAGACATATTATTTATGGCAAAGGTTCTGTGTTTGTCACAAAGAAATTTTTTGATTTGAGATTTTCAAAGAATTTTTTCTTTAATTTTAAGGCATTCATTTTTCTCAGTGTGTTTCAAGTATCAAACCGACAAAATAAAGCAAATACATTGAAAATTTTGCAATAAAGGTACTTTAAATGTTTCCAAAAATTACTAAGTTTTTCCGAGTTTTCTCTTTAATTTAGCTGAAATAAACAAAATGCTTAAATAACTTTTTAGATATACTATTTTTATAATAATGGTGACCGTGGCATGTAGGTTAAGTTTGTCGCCTAGCATGCTGGGAGCCCGGGTTCGATCCCCAGCCGCGGTGAAAAGTTTTTTTCAATAAAAAATTTTCTGATCGGTCACCACCTCTCTGCAGACAATGGCAAACCTCAGACAGTAAACAATGCCATGTAAAGCTTCTTGAGAACATGAACTTTAGCCGTTTGGAGTCGGCATAAAACATGTAGGTCCAGTTCTCGGTCAATTGTGTGCAAACATTTAATAACACACACAACACAATTAATCATAAGAAGCTTGGACAAAGTCCTTTCAAGGGCTGAAATGGCCAATTTGTTTTTTGTTTGTTTTTCATATATATTTTCTGTTATAAAAGTACAGCACAAGAATATATCTTTCGGTTTCTACGATATACAGCGGATTTAAAATAAGTGCTTCTTAGAATGTTACTTAAGAAATTTATCTTCTAAATGTCATTTTGCAAAATGTCATTTTGCTATGTCTAATTTGGGCTGTGTAATGATCAGTTAGCCTGGTCAAGTAGTTATTTTATATATGGTACATTTTTTTCTCTTTAACGTTACACTCGTAAGCATATTTCTGAAAATTTATCGAAATAACGTCCACGAAACCAACAAATTTTGTGTGGGTGCACATGAAAGTAGTTCCCAAGACATGTGAAAAAACTTTTCATCTAAATTCTGTTGTTTTGAAGACATTACAAGTTTTATCCGGTCTTTAACGTTACATTTGAAAGTTAGTTACAAAGTAGGTTTGTGTTTTAGCAAAATTACAGAAATTGGTAATGAAAAATCCTAACTCCATATTTTGAAAACAAAAAATTGTTTTTTCACTTCTAGGAGTCAATATGTATGGTCTTTAACGCAACAAGTTCATTCTCTTTTGTTGCGTTTTAAATTGTTTCATTGCCCGACACAGGCGGAACAAACGCACGCAGTGAAGCGTGACAAAAACTACTGCTTTTATAAATAAGGTAATGGAATATTATCGATATAGAGCAAAAATTAAAAAAAAATTTCGTTCGTTTACTCCACATTTTATACAAAAAATTGTATAAAAATAAATTTTTTTTTTTTTGATAAAGCCTAGTACTCTGTTCAGTTTCATGTAAAAATTCCCTCAAATCCCCACAAAAAACGATAACTGTGAAATACGCGTAGACATTTTCACAACGTGTTCGTCAAAGTAGTACCCTGTTCCGCTATGAAATATACGCGCAACATTTTTTAACGACAATTTAATTTAAAGCCTAAACGTTTGTGTGAAATTTGGCTCGCAACATTATTTTTTTTTTGTTGCGTGAAAATTTTGACAAATATTTTGTTGCGTAGGAATTGAAAGTTTTGAGAAAGTCATGCTTTACAATTCAAATATATAAAAACAAAAAATTTGCGACAGCTGTCACGTTTAACTTCAAAATAAAAGGCAGTTCAATTAAATTGTCGTGAAAAAATGTTGCAAGAGATATGTTGTGAGTATTTTTCACAGCGGAATAGAATACAATTTTAACGAACAAGTTGTGAAAAATTTCACGCATATGTCACAGCTATAGTTTTTTTATGTAGATTCATATGAAATTTCACATGAAACTGAACAGAGTACTGCTCGTCTGCGTGAAATTTCGCTCGCAACATTCATGTTTTTGTTGCGTGAAAATTCTGACAAATATTTTGTTGCGAAGAAATTGAAAAATTAAAGAAAGCATGGCTTTACTTTCCAAAATAGAGAAAAATAAATACATAAAAACAAAAAATTTACGACAACTGTCATTTTTCACTTAAAATAAATTCACTTCAAATAAGTTGTCGGAAAAAAATGTTGCGAGTATTTTTCATAGCGGAATAGAGTACAACTTTGGCAAACATGTTGTGAAAAAGTTTATACTTATTTCACAGCTATAGCTTTTTGTATGTAGATTTGAATAAAATTTCACATGAAACTGAACAGAGTACTGTGCTTTAACGGGGGACATGACATTGGCCGTTTTTTGAATTGGCTTTTTTTTATAATTTTGTATTTGAGTAGGTAAATATTCTTAATATACCAAGAAAAAATTTCAGTTCAAAATTTACAGCCGGATTAGTGGGAGTGCATATATATTTTTCGCCTGTTTTTTCTTTGTTCACGATCTTTGAACGTATTTATCTTGAAACCATGTTTTTCGTACTGGTTGCAGCGGGTTCTTTTTTTGACAAAATTTTTTTTTTTGTATTTTTTGAATCTTGATTCGCTATCGTATGACACGAGCTTTGTTTTTTAAAATTTTTTTACCATTTTTGATGAAGTTTAAAAGTCAATATTTTTTTCCAAAAAAACACATTTTCAAATTTAAAACATCACTAAAAATTAAAAAAAAAAAATTGAAAAATAAGTTACTGTCATACGATAAGCAATTTTGTTAAGATTTGAAAAAGTAAGTTTTGCAACCACGAGGCCCGGTTTTTTTCTCTGCCGCCAGTTTGGAGCTCTATAAAACCATGTTGGAGTGAAAAATATATTTTTTTGAATTTTTTTCTTGTAATTTGCTTAATTCTCTACAATAATAAAAACAATTTTGGAAAAGTTTGTTTTTGACTGAGTTATGATTTAAAAAAAAGGTCTGTTTCTCTGACGCGAATGTTATGTCTCTCTTTTTCACACACATTCTTTCTCAAAAATAAAAAAAGTCTTCTTCTCCAAAAACGATATATCTAAATATATTTCTCGTTTTCATGTAAACATTTTATTAGTTTTAGAGAATTTTTAGGATCACATTGAGAAAAAAACATTCTCTGGAGAAAACTCTTTCGACAAACTGAGAGTTTTTTTCTGAGTATACCAAAACAACTTTTGCAAATAATATAGCCTTGATTAGAATATGTTAAAAGCTAGTTTTGCCAAATTTCAGCAAATTTTGATTGTTAAAAAATTGAGAACAAAAATTTTTCATCAACTCATTAAAACTATTTTGTTGAAATTTATTCAATCCTGTCTGAAATAATTTATACTAAAATATTGTGCTAAAAACTGTTTTCTGCTTGAGAGCTTTTCTCATTTTTTATGTGTCACTGACTTCAAAGCATTAATAATAGCAACAACAATAACAACAACAACAACAACATCAACATCAACAACTTGCACAATATTGGTTGCATAATTAATTTGAATGAAAACAGAGACTGAATAAAATAAAATGCCGCTACTTGCTCCCAAGCCAGCCAACAAACTGCACTGTTTGTATCGTTGACAACGCAAGCTTCCGTTTCCGTTAGCTGCTGCATTTTTTCTTCTTTATTTTTGTTGCTTCGTGCTGCTGTTGATGCTGTTTTTATGCACTACTACCAGCTTCTGCTATTTTTACTTACTGAATACTACTACTAACAACTACTAGCACTACCCGCACTACTACTATTAACACTGCCACTCCTTCTTGCACATTCTTCAGCCATACTTCGACCGGAAATGCAATTTTTAAATATCTTTGCTCATTACTTTGGCTTAAACTAACATTAAGTTGACATGGAATATACGAGAGGCTAATGCGTTTTATGTCTGCACAATATTGCACCGCAGGATATACACAGCGCACCCAGGACGACAGCCAGCGCTCAACCAGGATACATTGTTAGCGACAACAATTTGCCATGTCCGGTTTTTTCTATATTTAAAAAATAAAAACTATATATATTTTGTTTTTGTTTTTGTTGCTACCACTTTATAAGGATTTTTCTTAAAACACAAAATAACACAAAACAAAAATAAAAAAAAAAACTTTAAAAAAATGTCTGCTGCACAAATCTGACAGGAAGCATTTTTGTGACAAGCAAATTTTACGCTTGAATATGCTATACTTTTTTTTTTCTATACAGCTGCTGCTGGCTGCTAAAAGAAGAAACAAGTTGGGCACGAAATAAAAGAAAAACCAACAAATCGTGGGTGGCCTACAATGCCAGCATAACAAACACCAACAAAAATATTGCCACCAACAGCATCACCGGCAAGTGAAAATGACATTTGCGGCCAAGCGCGGACAGACAGACAGTCAGTCAGTTAGACGCTGCTCTTCCTTTCACCCACTTAGAATTCTAAATTTTTTTTTTTATTATTAACAATAGCTACCCGTTCAAGCAACAAAATGCCCCGAAAGCAGTTAAGCAGCATACAAACAGAAAAGCTGTGGTTTTATAGAAAAAAATAAAAAACAGAAATAAAATAGAAACAAGAAACAAAAAAAATGTATATGAAAAAATTACCTTCAAAATGACAAGCATGAAGGCAATGAAAAGAAAGGATCTTGTGCTGGAACAGCTACTTTTCAGCAGTTTGTTGTCTTGTCAGTCACTCAGTCTGTCTGATTTTAAGAAATTAGCAGCAAAATGAATTGCAGACAAACAGTCAGACAAACCTGCAGACATACATTCATAGCAGCAGGCTATAAAACGGAGTGAGCGACATAAAGAAAAAAAAAAAATTACAAAAACAAATATAGAAACGAGCCAGCTAGAAAGACTGATAGCAGCAAAACTAGCAGGCAAGCGGACAAGCAATCAAGACAAGCAAATGTCTAAAAAGACAAAAGCTTGAGATGATGCTTAAGATGGAGAAAGAGTAAAAGCGCTTTAGTGTTGGCAGCAGCACCAGAGTTGACCATGATAATAATGATGATGATGATGATGATGATGATGTTATGCTTGGTGATATCCTTGAAAGCATGTTGATAGCATGTTAAGGGAATTAATGTTGAATAATGAGCTTGAAAGAAAGAAGAGAAGCAGTTATTTAACAGAAAAAAATATACTGCCAAGTACAAGAAAGTTTGCAAAAAAGTGAAATTTTAGTTTTTATTTAATGCGTAAAGTTTTCACAAAAATGCTAACTAATATTTCACGTTAAAGGTCTTGTGAAATTGATATTAAAAAACTAGAAGTAAACTGTTTAAAAGATAAGTATTAGTACTAATAAGGTTCATATAATAATAAGTAGAAATAAGTTGATATCTTGGGCAGCTACATGGATTGACTTACAGAATGTAATTCTTTAAAACTGTAAAAAAACATAAATCAAGTTACTTAAATGAAAAGAAGAAAAACTAGTAATGAATTGCTTGGCCGAAGTAAAAGCACTTTCACAGCCGTGTGGAAGTTTAATCGAAGTTATTTAGATTTCATTATTTTCATGACGTCATTTTGTTTGGGGGGAAGGGAGTTAGGAGAAATTTTCATACAATTTTTAAGACAATATCAAACTCAGAGTAAGTTGTTTATATTTCAACAACTTTATTATATTGAGGAGCAAAATAATAAAGAAAACTCGAAACAAATTTTCTTTTTTTCAAGTTTTCGATAGCATTTTATTAGCACTATATTTAAAGTTCTGATAACAAATGATGATTTAGGTACAAGAACGCGACATTCGAATAGTAATTAAAGCAATATAAAAAATTTACCGTAAATCGTGCTTTGTTTGGTATCTTTTCATTTTTAATTTTTTATTTGTAGTTCATAGATGGATTTCATAAAAAGAGTGCAAACATAACATTAATAAATAAACGAAAAATACTAAAGAGAAAAAGTCCTCAAAAGCAGCTAAAAGTAAGAAAAACATATTTCTCAGATATCAGTCCAAGTTAGAGCGCGTCCTTTTTGACATGATTCCAACCCTTCTGTTGATCTGAAGAAGAAAAGAAACAAGATTCTTAATAATTAAGAATGTCGCTATTGTCTGAACGACGGAAATCAAAAATGTTCTTATAAAATAAGTAATTTTTTGCCATAATTTCTTAAACATTTTAATTTTTTTAAAATAGTTGAAAACAAATATTTAAATAATTATTGTTCTAACACAAAAAAACTATAAACAAAGATGGTCCACATCTAAACTCAAGTTAATCGGTTCATTACAACTTGAAAAATTACGTCAGACGTATTAAAAAAAGGAGTTTCGAAATCATCATAAATATCACCACAAAATGGCTGCTAAAAATATTACCAATTTTTTTATTGAATTTTAAAAGCCACCCAAGTTGATAATTACACCTACGAGGTTTACTCTGCCTTCTGAAGATAGGATCTGCATAATTTTTATAGGTTAATTCATTCTCACTGCTCAGCTTATGTATTTAAAAAACAATGGTTTTGCAAGGCAAATATCAGTTCTAATTTCAAGTTATAATTTATTTAACTCCTTGAAGATTGTTTTTCGAAAGCGCATTCAGATCGTGGAATTCACTAGCCATGAACATAAAAAATGTTTGCAATCAAAAATATATTTTCACATATAGTATTCAAAAACTTCTCCTAGCAAACCACAAACAACTTCTCCTAACAAAAGAATTAGTCTTTCTAAAGGTTTTCTCTCTCAATAGTTTTACTTCCTAATAGTTTTACGTTTACACTTTCGTTGGCATTCTGGGTACGGCCATCAGAGATCTGCATGATTGGACTTATTTGCTGTTTCAAGTTCCTTAAAATGTTCAACTCTCTGCAGTCGTCGAGGCAAGCAAACAACCCACACTTGTAAGTAAATTGTTAACCTTTAAAAAGTCTTTTTATAAAATTATTTCGAGCTCTTTTACCTGGCGTTCCTTTGGTATAGTTTGGCATTTTGAAAAAAAATATAAAAAAAAATTTGGTATATTATGTTTTATCAAATTACAAGTGTAAAAGCCCGTCCTACGACGGTAAGGAACCATTTAGAGTAGTTTTTTTAGAAAAACTCCTACTTTTTGCAATATTTAACCTTGCAATTTATTTATGGTCACAAAAAAGGTCAGTTTAACTGGAAATTGTCGCCTCCGGAGAGTCAAAGGCAAATCTGTGTTTGTCGGTGCCAAATCAATTGTAGGTATGAAAACTATTTCATGTTCGCCATGTGTGCCTGTTCATACCTGTGCGATGATGATTAATTAAGTATTTAGGTTTTTCAAAACTAACCACCTTCCATTACAGATATCTCTTTTGGTATTGAAATTTCGAAGAAGTATTATAATACTTCCAATTTTGAGGTTTAACTTATGCAGTGGCATTCCTGAAGGATAAAATTCATTCAAAAACTCGGCAGGGTAATTTTGTTTATCGTTATCATCACTGTCTTCAATTTAATCCATGCTCAGATCTCTCACTGTGTCACCAACTAAAATATTTAGAACTTGTTCGTTGGCTTCGTTCACATCGGAATTTTTTGGGCACATGATAGCAATTTTGGAATAACGGTTGATGTTATTCGGACTCAAAGTATCGCCAGAAATCTATTTAACCCTTTCAATGGATTTGTCCATTATATTGGACACTTCGGAAAAAAACATTTTTTTTTATTTTCCAACGTCTTTTCTAAAATCAAGTAGGTTGGTACTATGAAATTAAGTTGTGCCAACATGACAAAAATAATTGAGATATATAAATGAGATATATAATACGTTTAACTTAGTTAAATTTTCGATTTTATGCCCAATAGAAGCAATAAATTTTTATTATATCGTGTGTTAATAAATTTTGCAAAAAAGAAGTGATTTTTGTTATTGGTGTGCAAAGTATAATTTTTTTTATAAAACAATTGCATAAAGAACGCATTTGCATTTGTCTCCGGTTGTTTTAGTTGAACTAAAATATTATAATACAACATCATCATGGTTTTGTCCATTCTATTAGACAGCCTGCCAAAAGCAAAGCAGCTCATGTAAAATCAAAGGGATGTTTTTTAATCTTTTTATTGCTTAAATGATGGGAATATAAGCTCAAAAAAATTGTCCACGATTATTCTAGGCAAGCCATTGAAGGGGTTAATAAGCGAACCTTTACAAATGAACTGATCGGGAATTTCTATGATATCTTCATCTCCATTTCCTAACTTGAGTAGCCAATCGCTAAAACTTGGATGAGAAGACCGAACAATGTGATTTAATTCTAGCAATTCTAATTGACACCAGACATGTCACTCAATGTAATAATTGCTGTTCAGTTTATGCAGACCGAATAGGTTCTGGTTCTGTTAATTAAGAAGCACTGTAATAGCAAGACATGATGTTTGATGCATAGTAGTTGAGGAAAATGACGATAGTCTTCAAGTACAAAGATTTCCAATAAATAATTTAAGAATAAGTTCTGGTCCAGACTGAACAGGTTCTAAAAAGTATAGTAAGTACAAAGATTTCAAATGAATAATTTTACACCAGGTTCTGGTCCAGAATGAACAGGTTTTAAAAGTATAATACGAACAAAGACTTCAAATGAATATATATAACTTAACTCAACTATATATATGTTGAGTTAAGAATATATGAATAACTTAACTCAACTCAACTTTTACTATTACTATTACTACTATAATATAATTCCGTAAAATGTGAGTGTAGAACGCTTGACTTTTTGAAAATTTTCAAAGCATATTTTTAGGCATTAATTTGTTTTTTGATTTATTGAAACTTTTTATGTTTTGTTTTTTCTTTTAAATTTTCAGTTTTACAAGATATTTTTAAATTTATTTCGTCGTTATTTTCCGTTTTTACTACAGGGTATTTTATAAATATTTGGAACTAATCACTGTTATTTGCAAAATTTAAAATCGAATATATGACCATCACTGATTTTTAATTCAGTTAAAGGAAAATCAATATTTCATGTTTTCTTATATGGGCATTTCTATAGTCGCGAACGCGACATTCGTACGCCTTTGAGGAGCAAAATAATAAAGAAAACTCAAAACAAATTTTATTTTTTTTCAAGTTTTAGATAGCATTTTATTAGCACTATATTTAGAAAAAATAGTTAGGTTCTCTAGATTTTATGTTTCCAAAATATTAGCAATAAACATGGCATCGCGAACGCGACAAAAATTGGAACTCGTTTTCGACTACATCTAGAAAAATGTAAATATCTGCGAAACGTAACATAATATTTTAAAGCGGTTAATTGCAAATTAAATACAATGAATGTGGCTTTCAAGAAATATTTGTCATTTTGACATATTTCCATTAGTTTTTTTTTTATTGAGCTTAAGCCTGATCGCGAACGCGACATCTAGCACGCGACATTTTGTCTGATCACGTTTTTAATAAGAATTAGTTAAAGTAATTTCAGCTAAATATTTCATTACCTACCAAAAACATCGTAAATATTATTTGTGAGTTATATATAAGCAATATTTAAAAAAAAAAAAAAATACAAAAGAGGCTAGTGAGAAAAATGATTTAAAAAAAAAAAAAATACAAAAGAGGCTAGTGAGAAAAAATATTATATTTCTTTGTAACACCACCCGTCCTACGTATGTGGTTATTTACTTTATGAAGACTTTTTTACGCCCACAAAGAGGCGTGGCAGATATAGAAAAGTGCATATATTATACTGCAGTATCACCTTCTAAGTTGTTTTAACCATGGCATCCCTGTTTTTGTATGTCCCCCCATCTTTTGACATGATTACAGCCGTTATTATTAAGTTATAATAATGAAATTCGATATTTAAGCTTATATCGTAAAAATAAAGATCATGTTCGAAAATAATCCCAATAGGATGAAAACCACGTATACCTCCCATACAAATTGACGTTCTCAAATTGGAAAATTTCTTAAAAATCTATTAAAAATCAATCCAATGACTTGAGAATTAGCTCATGAGCTTTAATTTGAACTATTAACACTGTGCAAAAAATTTAGAAAAATCGAATGAAACCTTTCCATACTTTCCCTTACAAAGTGTATTAAAAATACGGCGCATGATCGCGAACGCGACACATTTTGATGATCAATAATAAATGTTTAATATGATTTTTACCTGCAGTAACTTTTTTTTATAGTAAGGCGACCAAATTTGATTTAAGTTATAATTTTCAGACACTTGCTAAGAACGATCACGAAGTTGTGATGACATATGATGATTTAGGTACAAGAACGCGACATTCGAATAGTAGTTAAAGCAATATAAAAAATTTACCGTAAATCGTGCTTTGTTTGGTATCTTTTTATTTTTTATTTTTTATTTGTAGTTTATAGATGAATTTTATAAGAAGAGTGCAAAAATAACGTTGATAAATAAACGAAAAATACTAAAGAGAAAAAGGCCTTAAAAGCAGCTAAAAGCAAGAAAAACATATTTCTCAGATATCAGGCCAATTTTCTCAGAATAAAAACTGAAATTAGTTGTAAATGCAGTAAATTATAAAAATTCAAGCTATTTTTTTTAAATAATAACAAAAAAATTATTTGTTTATTTAACAATTTTTTTTTCGGTCCCGGTAGACCTTTCTGTGGAAATGCCCATATATTAAAACCGGACGCGTAATTTTTGACGAGAAAGAACTGGTTTGACAGTAAATGAAAATTTCAAATAAATTTTAGCTTTTTAAATTTAATTTTCCTAATGCAGATTTAAGCAGAACTGTTGCTGATTTATTAAATTTGTTTTTCATAAAATTAATAATTTATGATTGCTAAAGTAAACAATACAAACAACTTGAATATATTAAATTTGCCTAAATTATGTTAGTTTTATGCTAGCCATGTCTTCGGCTAGCTAGCCAAGCTTTTGCATTGCTTCAATAACAGCTTCATCTTCATCGTCATCATTGAATCTATTTAATTTCCCAGCAATATTAAATCCACTTCAAACAGCTGCAAGTTTAACTAAATATCCTGCGCCGGAAATCAAAACTTAAAATTGCCCCACAGCACAAGTCCTTTGGTGTTTTATTGTTGCCGCCCCATGATGTTCATCGTTCTGTTGTAATGCTGTGTAGAGTCAGCTTCTTCGTCAACATCTTGCTCTAAATATTCTTTCCATACAACTGCTATGTCGTTTTTTTTTCTTAAAAATGGCGGATTTCCGGTTGCTGTCGTTCTGCGTACTTCTTGTCGTTGACGTTGTTGTAGTCGTCGTTGTCATTGTCGTTGTATTAGTTGTCGCTGGTGCTGTTGTTGTCATTTTTGTACTGCTGCTGATGCTGCTGTTGTAATTCTTGCGTTGTTTATGATGTTGTTGTTGTTGGTGCTGTTATGCTGCCAGCGCCCAGGCACACTTGTTATTTTCTCTCTAATATTTCATTTAAACTTGAGAATCCTTGTTGAGTTCACTGTCTGAGCTACGGTTTGAGTTTGAGTTTGAGCAAGAGTATGAGTTATTGTCTGAGTGTGTGAGCTCTTCAATTGTATTCTTCACATTTTATTATATATTTTTTTTTATGTTTGCTTACTTGTTTCCTGTTGCAACTTTGATGCTACTATTGTTAGTTTTGTTGTTGTTGTTGTTGTTGTTGCCATGATCTTGTGTTTAAACGTGTTTGTTGTTGTTCTGTTTGTTGTCATTTTTAGCTGTTGGTCACAGCTGTTGTTTATCTTCATTGACGCCCCCAACAGATTCTGCTCTGTTTCTCTGCTAGAAGAAACTTTCTTTGGACATATTTTTTTATCTTAATTTTCTGTTGCCCTGGCAAAGTAGCTGAGAATGTTCTATATTAAAGGCATTCTTAAGACTTGTAGGTACTTCAGTTGCAGTGACAACATTAGATATGTCATTTATTTTACAAAAAGGTCAGAGAATGTAGACAGAAATTGTTGAACAGAAGCAACAAACTCAGGCAGGTGCAACACTGCGACTTATTTGTTTTAAGGAAAGTTATGTGAAGTGTTTGTTGAACGCACTCTTTGTTGTAACTATTAAAATTTTTGTTATTGAAAGTGTTAAACTGTGAGTTAATCAGCTGTTTTGACTCATTCAATTTTTTAGCAAATGGATTAAAATTGAGCAATAAAGAAATTTTTTAGAAAATTTTTTCTAAATATACACAAAAATTATAAATTTTTTCAAAAGAAAAAGATATACAAAATAAAAACAAAAGGGTGATTTTTAAAGAGCTTGATAACTTTTTTTTAAAAAAAACACATAAAATTTGCAAAATCTCATCGGTTTTTTATTTGAAACGTTAGATTGGTCCATGACATTTACTTTTTGAAGATAATTTCATTTAAATGTTGACCGCGGCTGCGTCTTAGGTGGTCCATTCGGAAAGTCCAATTTTGGGCAACTTTTTCACCGACAAATTTTGTTCAGCGATGAGGCTCATTTCTGGTTGAATGGCTACGTAAATAAGCAAAATTGCCGCATTTGGAGTGAAGAGCAACCAGAAGCCGTTCAAGAACTGGCCATGCATCCCGAAAAATGCACTGTTTGGTGTGGTTTGTACGCTGGTGGAATTATTGGACCGTATTTTTTCAAAGATGCTGTTGGACGCAACGTTACGGTGAATGGCGATCGCTATCGTTCGATGCTAACAAACTTTTTGTTGCCAAAAATGGAAGAACTGAACTTGGTTGACATGTGGTTTCAACAAGATGGCGCTACATGCCACACAGCTCGCGATTCTATGGCCATTTTGAGGGAAAACTTCGGAGAACAATTAATCTCAAGAAATGGACCGGTAAGTTGGCCACCAAGATCATGCGATTTGACGCCTTTCGACTATTTTTTGTGGGACTACGTCAAGTCTAAAGTCTACAGAAATAAGCCAGCAACTATTCCAGCTTTGGAAGACAACATTTCCGGAGAAATTCGGGCTATTCCGGCCGAAATGCTGGAAAAAGTTGCCCAAAATTGGACTTTCCGAATGGACCACCTAAGACGCAGCCGTGGTCAACATTTAAATAAAATTATCTTCAAAAAGTAAATGTCATAGACCAATCTAACGTTTCAAATAAAGAACCGATGAGATTTTGCAAATTTTATGCGTTTTTTTTAAAAAAAAGTTATCAAGCTCTTAAAAAATCAACCTTTATCTTCTACAAATCTTGTCTTAACTGCTATCTTTATTTTATTTTAATTTATTGACATTTTTTTTAAAATTCGAGTATACAACTTTAGTTGTATAAGTTTGTATGAATCCAGCATTAAAACGAAATATTTTACAAAACCAATTCAAACATTTGAATCTCCAAAATTGCTATTTCAGATATCAGCGAAATCCCACAAATTTCCTAACAAAGACATTATCATGTTTTCTCGACAATAAAAGACACGATATCAATTCTATTTATTAACTAGATGGCTGCAGTAAATCGTTCACATTAGCTCACCGACACACAAGCGACACACATGCCCACACAAAACACACTAGCAGCTCAGACAACAACCAACACACGTACACATTAAATGGCATTGATTGTGTGTCCACCTGAATGGACTCTGATTTGATATAGTTTATTGCTTTTTTATCGATAAATTTGCCTTTATAAAGGAAGAATACACCAACATACCCAAGCCACATACAGTGACTCACTCACACTTCGACAAAACAGCAACTTAGTAGTATGTGAGTAAGAAAGCTATTGTTGTTGCACGTGTTCATGCAGCATGCAACTTAAATAGCAAAAAAAAAATTTATACGTTTCTCTACGCAATAAGCTGCATTTATGTTGTTGTTGTTGTTGTTGTTGTTATTGTTGTAATGCTTTCAGCAATTTTTATTCCCAAAAGAAGAATGACGTTAAGTTTATTTTTTTTATATACTATTTATATTATTTAGAGTGTGTTGTGTGTGAGAATGTTTGTTTGTGTGTGTGTTTGTGCGTGCCTGTTTGTGCTGGCAATTTGAAGTATAATGCATTTCTTAACTCACTCCAACACATGCACACGTATGCTCAATGTTATCGCTATTAGAATGTGTCGTGTGTGTATGTCTGTCCATTGATATAGTGTGCTTGTATGCGTTCTACATTGGTAATTGTAATTCTGCAACATTCTCGTAGCTGCCAGTGTCCTTTTAAGCTGTCATTTGGACATTCAATTCTTTTGCACTTATGTGCTTCACTTGCAGCATTTTTTTTTAATTCACTACCACCATAACAGCACCGTTACTTCAAACACAACTACAACTTCAATTTACTGCTTTACTACGATTTGTTTTTTTCCCATGGTCGTGTTCACCTTATTATCATTTGGTAAGATATAATCGTTCCCAGAAAATTTGTATAAAAAACGATATGAAACGATGTTTCCTACCACGTTATTATGCATGCATATGCTTATGATCTCCAACTGTACTTTTACAGGATTTGGTACCTAGTTGAAAACTTATGTGGCAGAATTTTCACTTGTGAGAAAGAATACCAACTGAAATCATATGTTTAAAAAATGTCTAAACGACCATTTTATCATGAGTATTTGCCTTCAATTCTTCTAAATAACATGCAGTTGAAATTGATTAGTTCGATCATCAACCTTGGTTTTAGAAGAAACATAGTTCTATAATATTTTGATCACATCAATTCTTGTATAAAAACTAGCGGTCCCAACAGACTTGGTCCTGTTCCAAATCAGTGAACACTCACATGCCAGACAATTTACAGCTGTTTTCTTGTAATTGAGCGAGTTTCCATCGCTTCTGGAAATAGTGGCAGTGAGAAGTTGAGTTTCGAACCATGCATATTGATTCTGGGCTGTATTGACCGCATTAACAGTGGACCATATTTGTTTAAACAATTTTAAACAGCACGGAGAGAAAAAAACTGAAGCTCAAAGCGTTCATAACTGAAATTAGCTATTCTCGTTTGCAGTTTATGCCAAAAATTGGGCTTGAACATTTTTTGATAAACACGATAATTTGCGCTCAATAAGTGTAATCTTGGGCTTGTGAATATTCATTCCTTACTTACAATCCATAAATGGCATGCATTGTACACAAATTAGCATGTTTTCTTTATAAACAACACTAAAATGACATAAATTGAGCACAAGTGAGCATATTAATTTTTTGACAAACAATTCAAAAATTTTTTATATTGGACGCATGTGGATATATTAATTTTTTTTAAAACTATCCAAAAACTGCATTTATTATGCACGAATGGGCATGTTAATTTTTTGATGAACAATCACATTCGGGCTTGATATCAAGAATATTATGGCTTAGCTCAGAATCACTCCCAAAATTAATTGGTTTGGAATTTTTTTCAGCTCAAATTTCCGTCCGTGAGTTCAGCAATGATTTTTGAATCGGAAATTTTTACGTTTAATATGTTATCTATTTGCTGAGGACGTATTTTGTCTCCCAGCCAAGTGAGTGTAAATGCTGTAGACCTCGTTTTTACCATTTGACGGAGTACATCTAACATTTGAGTTTTTCAGACACGCTAAATGCTTTACTTTGAAATCAATGAGATATTTTTGCTTTTGTCGGAATACTCATATGATGATTTCTGCCGATCACTGGATGTCTGCCAATATTTCTGTGAACGTTATGAAGAAGTCTGGACGTTTCCGTAATTCCTCTCGTAAGTCATGGCATCTTGGGCATATAAAAAAGAACAGGCTTTCTGTCTTAAAATTTACATTTCAAGTCGACCAGATACTGCTGGAAAAGTCGAATGGAAAAGTTCTGTAAATAGATTTGATGTGAAGTGAGTCCGTTGCTCTACAGTAATATCTGAAGGAATTTCAAATCCTCAGACTTAATTATTCACAAAAGTTGTTGCTATTGTTTTTGTAGATAAATCTTGTTAAGAGAATGCTTTCAGCCATCTTGTGTATCTATCCACTATGGTGAAACAGAAAGAAGTCCCTTCAAATCCATGTGCATTAATTCGAATGAATATTAATTTTGGCTTTTTGATATTCCAAGCAACTTTGAATCCAATTATTAATATCAGTTCTCATATTTGGCCAAAAGTTATTTTTGATATTAAATTTCTTTAGTCGCGTATATAACATACGGTGAACTAAACGGGGAGTAAACTCGATGAAACACTCTAGTGAAACGCAGCGATTTCATTCAATGAAATAACTCACCATAAGCCATGATGAAATGGTTTGAGTTCAAAATAACGAAACTCAACAAATTAAACAACTCACCATAAGCCATTATGAAATTGAGTCCAAACTAACCAAACGGACCTTACGATAAAAATACCTTATCATCAAAGTTTGAGTCCGTAATTTTTTGAAGTGAAACTACATTAGCAGCTTAAGAGCAATATGGCGAATTGAAACGAGAAGTAAAACTTAGTTCGTTTTGAAACCACGGGGTTTTTGCTTCTATTGCCAAATATAAAGCACTTTAGAATGGTGATTGTATTGCATTACAGCACCATTGTCTCGTCTAAATGAAATCAATTTTACGTCGTTTCATAACAAGAAAGCTAAACTTGCTTAAATAGGAAACTACCATATGACTTTTCTTTACAAAAAAATTTTAAGTTTTTTCACTTTTATCAGCACCAATTTTTGGTGCTTTTTGTACATACAATTTTTAGATACAGGTTTTTACAATAAATAAAATGTAGTGGTATGGTATGATGGATACAGTGGATTAATTGATGGTAGAAAACCTTTGAACTTTTCGAAATTGCATTAAAACAGATTTACTACTCTTTTACTTAAACTTTTTTTGTTAAACCACAATTAACCACTCTACTTTTTGATTTTTTCAAGGTCATTAGGCAACGTTTTTGACGAATACCTTAGGGTATACCTACAGTCTTTAATACTCATTGTTCAAAGATAATATATATATTAAAATATCAGATATATCCTGCGCTGAATGAAAATCTAATTTTGAATTTTGTCACTATTATATTAAAGTCACAAAATAGTAAAATATAAGAAGAAAAATGCATGTTTTTATATAAGAAAATCAATCATCAGCTGCTTATAATGTGCCTGCTGTGCCTGCTGTGCCTGCTGCTTTCTTTGTTTTTGTTTCGTTGTTTATGTTTGTATTGCTTTTGTTTTGTACGAACTGATTGGTTCGCTTTGGCAGCATTGTAAGCAATTGTTCGCATTGGGTTTATGTATGCACTACTAATCTAGTATACTATTTTGAAACCAGAGGTCATGAACCTCTTTTCAACTCAGTCAACGAACTCAAACTGTCAAATTTAACGAAATGGGTCTGTGATCCGGTTAGATTTAACTCTTATGAAAAAAACGAGTTGGATCATATTTCGTTTAATGCTTTTACCCAATAGATGGCGTAAAATTTTAATTTTTGTTTTCAATGCAAATTAATTTGGATTCCACATCCCATTAGCACTAGCGAGTGTAGTTCGCAAACTATACATGGAACAGAGACGAAAGTGTAGCTCGCAAACTAAAATCAGACAGAGACGAGAGGAAAGGACATGTGCTCAGCGTGAAATATAGACGCCATACGATTTTTTAAAAATCGGGGTCTTAATTTTAATTTGAAATTAGTAGTTAAACTGACTGTAGCTCGCAAACTATATATCGGATAGAGACGAAAGTGGCACCAATGGAAAGTGCATTTGCTTCGCTTTCTTTTCAACTAAGTCAATGAACTGAACCTGTTAAACTTAACAAAATGATCGAAAAAATTTGAAATTTTGCTTGTTTCTTTTTGCTTGCTCATTTAATCATACTTACTATTTAACTTTTTCTTTGTTTTGGCATCGATAAGTAGTCCATAATTGAGTGTTATTCATTTATTTTTTAATTTTTGGAAGATCAATAAAAATACGTGCAAAATGACAAAACAATCGAACCAAAGAGACAAAGAAGAAGAGATTACAACTTAAACGGAATTCTACGTCTACACTTACGATACTATCGAAACTGTTTCTTTTTTTTTATAATTTAATAACTGAGGTGAAAATTGGATAGTTTCTCCCTCCTAACTTGAGTACCGGATAGTAATATTTCTCATTTAGAGTCTTCACTAAGAGAACGTCTTTAACCCTTAAATCAATATTGGGGTCTGTCCAGGCCCTTTTAGGTTTCATTTGAATTTTTTAATATTATACAGACAAATTCACGCTCCAACCTTTCATTTTATGAAAGAATTGCAGCTGCATTATGTAATGACCTGGGATGTGACGGAGAAGCAGATGATGATGATGAAGAAAACTTTGACGCTTCTACGTTGGTGATGGTGAAAACGAAGATTTTTATCATTTCTCAAATATTGAAGACGCATCGGATGTTGGACATGATCAGGACTTCGAAATACAGGAAGAGTTTCAAAGTGACGATGAGGATGAAGAAAACCTGCCAGAAGTCGGATCGCATTCTTTTTTTAAGGAAAAGACGGCACAAAATGGAGTATAGTACCACCGCAAGTGGAAAAAACTAGAACTCATAATATAATGCGTTTCAAAGAAAGCCTGACATAGAACGATTCTGTACCAATTGAAGTGTTTAAGAAATTGTGTACCCCAAACATTATATTTATAATTTTGAAAGAGACAAACCGTTATGCTGCTGATTCAATTAACGAATGGAACGCAAAGAATCAGTATAAAAAACAGAAAACTTGAATGAAACTCACAGAGATGGAATTAAATGCTTTCATAGTAATAATTTTAGCAGCCGGAGCTAACCGAACCAATATGAAACATGCATCGGTCCTTTGGAAACCTACAAATTTTCCAATTTTTAGAGCTACAATGGCATATACGTGATTTTTGTCAATATTACGATTTATACGTTGTTTTGACGACAGCCGCACCAGTCTATTTCGTGCACAAACCGATAAAGCTGCTGCTATAAGTGATATTTAGAATATGCTCAACGAGAATTTGAAAAAAAAATTACACTGTACAACAAAACTGAAGTTTTTGCAAATCCCAAGAGGTTTCACAACGGTTTCCTTAGGTTTTGGGTTCGCAGAATCCGAATCTGAAGTCAGAATTTTCGGGTCACCCTAGGTTTTCGAGCTACAGGGGAGGCAAAACCCTGACCCTCTACTGTTAATGAAATCAATATGACCGACCCCCATTACTTTTTCAAGAGGAACATTTTTTGCCTTGGAACCCATCCCCTCTGACCCCTCCGTAAGGGGGCTCCCATACAAGTTTTATGATTTTTATATATATTTTATATGAACTTTTTTATTTAAACAAAAAACGAATTTCATGAATATTTGAAACTCGACACATTTTCTGTTTGCCTATTTATGATTATGTAGAATTCTAAACATTAAATTTAAGAAATACCAATAATAATAAAATACATTAAAAATACAAAGAAAATTAATTTCAAGCAAATTTTTTGTATTCAAATAAATTCATATTAATGAAATTTGTTTTTGTTTAAATAAAATTTTCATATAAAATAAACGGATGGTCGGATGGAGTGGTCGGAGGGGATGGGTGCTAAGGCAACAAATGTTCCTCTTGAAAAAGTATGGGGGTCAGTAATATTGATTTCATTAACAGTAGGGGTTAGGGTTCTGCCTCCCCTGCAGCTGGAAAACCTAGGGTGACCCGAAAATTCTGACTTCAGATTCGGATTCAGCGAACCCAAGACCTTTAGAAACCGTTGAGAAACCTCTTGGGATTTCTTGAGTGTTGTACCGTGTTATCAGCCTCATAAAGATATAACAATAGATGAGTAACTGTTTCCATTGCGTATTCCATCAAAACCAGCAAGGTATGGAATAAAGGTTTGGTAGCATGCGATGGAAAAACGCATTATCCCTTGCATGGAAATATTTACTCTGGCAAAAACACTAGTGGTGAGCGAGCTATCAACCAGGGAGAAAATTAAATGATGCGTCTTGCTGCGAAATATTCAAACTTGGGTCGGAATATAGTTGCCGATAACTTTGTTCATCCTTGGAAGGATGCAAGCGTTTAATTAGCATAAGATGGGCATTTGTTGGAACATTGCGCGGTAATAACAGATATATTCTACCTGAAATCAAAAAACATCCCTCCCGACCAGTATTTTCTACAGAGTTCGGTTTTAATATTGTAATATGCTCTTACGTTAAAAAAAAAATAAAGCCGTTATTCTTTTGTCAACTACGATAAAACAACTATAGGTGAATGAAGAAAACCTGAAGCGATCATGTATTATAACAAAGCCAAATGTGGTGTTGATGTTGATGTATGAATGGATGAATGGACCAAATGTTTTGTCATTACAGCACAAAACGTCGAACGAAACACTGGACCTTGCATTTTTTATAATATTGCTGACGTTATGGCTTTAGCATGCTATATAATATGCAAGAAAATAAACAACTTCAAGGCAACAGACTCTCGAAGAATATTTTTAACTGACCTATTGGAAATTTTGTTTGCGCTCAAATAGAAATGCGCAGTAATGAGTCATATATAAAAAAACGATTTGCTAGCCTATTAGCTATAGAAGAATACCTTGGCATACCTTTTCCGGTAATGTTTCATGTATTAATTTATATTTTTGATATTAATGACAGTTTTGTTTTTTTTTTTTTTTGCAGACAACAAAAGATCCAATGTGTTCCAGTGTGGCCAATGATAAAGCGAGGCGTAAAACTCTGCGAAATATGTTTGGACCCTGTTTGCCAGTAGCATTCCACTTGATCTTACAAATGTTTCAAATGTAATCGTCAAAACGAATAAATAATTAAATTAATGTTTTTCACTATCGTTTTTCGTTATACTTATATAAGTTAAGAAATATTTTATTGCATCATTGCATTATTGCAATACATTCATTTGTTTATTCAAGTGTAGGTTTATATAAAGGAACAATAGCTTTAAGTTATCCAGTCATTAACTGAACTCAATGTAAAGCACATAGTGCTGATTTTATAATATAAGCAAACTGATTTAATTAAACAAATAAAAGAAGCACATAATGCTGATTTAAAAAAATAAACGTTTTATTTATTTAATTGGCGCCCGAGCAGGGACCGCGAGTGATTTTTAAAAAATAATAAAACATATCGCGGATTAAAAATTAATAATACTGTGAAAATTTTGGATTTGGCCCCTTAGTAGTTCCAAAACAAAAAGGACGGACTGTACTGTCCAGCCAACCATAATTGAACCTTAAACATAAACTATTAACTTTTAAGTGAATAAAGCAACAAGCAAAATTTTAAGTGAATTAAAATAATTAAATTTGAAAATTACAAACTACTATAATTGAAACTGAAATATAAACCAAAAACTTTTAAGTGAATTAAAGTGACAAGCGATATTTTCTGAAACATAAAGTACTTACTTCCATTGACAAATTTTCCAAATTAGCTGTAGTAAAGAAAATAGACGGGAAAAGTATAGAAAACATAAAAAAACCATTAAGAGAAAAAATATTTTATTTTGGCGTGCCGAAAACCATAGTTTTTGACAATGAGAAAACATTCAATTCACATCCAATAAAATTTATGTTAGAAAATGAACTCAATATTGAAATATTCACTGCTCCACCCTATAAAAGCGAGGTGAATGGACAAATAGAAAGGTTCCATTCCACCTTATCGGAAATTATGAGATGCTTAAAAGAGGAAGACCCAGATAAAAACTTTGACGAACTAATAGAATGGTCAGTCAATGAGTACAACCATTCTTTTCATTCAGTCACGGGTAAAAAACCAGTAGATTTATTTTTTGGTAGACCCACTTCATATAACACCAATGATCGAGAGGAAATTAGAAGAAAAAATTTAGAAAAACTAAAAACAAAACAAGAACAGGATCTACAGTACCACAACAAAAATAGGCAGGAAACAATAAATTATAAAATTGGAGACAAAATATTCGTTAAACAGAATAAAAGACTAGGAACTAAACTTTCCGAAAGATATAAAGAAGAAATAGTTAAGGAAAACAGGCATTCAACCGTTACAACAGAATCAGGAAAAATAATTCACAAAGACCGGATTAGAAATTAATTAAACCAAATTTGTTTATTTTTAGAGCACTCCTTTCTATAACCCATAAAACTATTTGTTACGGTTCACTTGAAGTACTAGACTATTCTCAGTCTGAAATCATTACTATTGAGGACGGCATTGGAAAAATTCAAACCGGAACTTATAGGATTCTTCATATCATTAATCTGACCGAATACTCCACAATCATAAAGGACATAGAAACTAACTTCATCAAAAACATCCCAGCATCCCATCCATTATATCCATTCATAGCAGTGGAAATTAACAGTGTTACCGTCACCATTAATAATATAATAAAAAAAACTAGGGAAAAACGATCACTCAATTTTATAGGATCAGCATGGAAATGGGTAGCTGGCAGCCCTGACCATGATGACCTTTTAGCTATCAATAGTAAATTTGAAGAAATTATAGAGAACAACAATCATCAATTAGTTATAAATAAAAATATTTTGGAAAAATTCATAATATCACTCAAGTCAGTAATTCAATAATCAAAACACTAAGTAACAGTAATGCATTCCAAACCTCACTAATACTACAATATAAGTTTAAAATCGACATAATAAAGGAAGAAATTGAGAACATTAATAAAGCAATTCATCTCACAAAAGCTAACATAATTAATACCTTCATAATATCAAACCAAGAAGCTCACAAAATAAACAATATTTTTGTAAAAGAAAATATGCCATTTGCTTCCTTAGAAGAATCATTAAATTTTGCCAACATACAAATTGCTATAAAACAAAGAATTCTAATTTATGTAATAAAAATACCTAAAATAAGGAATGAAATTTGTAATTGCATTATAACGAAACCTTTAAGTAAAAACGACACAATTCTTAAAATAAAGTACGCAAAAATATTGAAATGTAATGAAAAATATTATGGAATAGAAAATGATTGTTAATTAATAAACAATATAATGATTTGCAAACAGGATCAAATTATTAACCTAGAAAATGAAAATTGTATTAAGAACTTATTAGAAAATAAACCATACAATTGTATTATAACAAACACCGAACACATTAAGAAAATTGAAGAATTGTATAACGGATTAATATTATTAAATGACTTTTAAAGAAATCTTACTATTAATAATAATACAAGAAATTTAAACGGTTAATTTTTGATAAAATTTTTTAACGAGACTATTAAAATTAATAACTTAAGTTTTATAGCTTTTGAAACCCACAGCTTGAGACCATTGCCTGCGTTAATACAGCATTCGAATTCTCGTTCCGAGTTCGAGGAAGTGCTATCTTTGAAATTTATGAGAGAATTAAATATTAAAAATATTAAAAAAATCAGCTCATTGAATTTGTTGGTAAAATCCAGTATGTTCACACATTTTGGTCTTTTGTTATCGATTATAATCATAACAATAATTTTCAAATGTAAGAAACGTAGAACGACCGAAATTATTATCCAAAATACAGAATCCCTTCAGATGCCGACAAAGAAATGTTCAAGGCACAAAAGACTGTGCAAACAAAGCAAATTTGTTTACTTAGAAATAAGGCAAAATGATAAGATGGAAAAATAGAGTTTTTACGAAACTAAGCTGCTCTGAATAAAATACAAAAAAAAAAAAAAAAACAAATTGGCCATTTCAGCCCTTGAAAGGACTTTGACCGAGCTTCTTATGATCAATTGTGTTGTGTGTGTTATTAAATGTTTGCACACAATTGACCGAGAACTGGACCTACATGTTTTATGCCGACTCCGAACGGCTCATGTTCTCAAGAAGCTTTACATGGCATTATTTACTCTCTGAGGTTTGCCATTGTCTGCAGAGAGGTGGTGACCGATCAGAAAAATTTTATATTGAAAAAACTTTTCGCCGCGGCTGGGGATCGAACCCGGGCTCCGAGCATGCTAAGCCACACACTTAACCTGCATGCCACGGTCATCACACTAATACAATAAAATACAATGTTGCGGAAAAAAAGGAAATTTTTAAAAAAAAAACAAACCATATCAAATCGAATTTAAGCCGAAATACACTTTCAAGGACGTGCACTTATTTTAAAATTAATGTTTTTTATTATAAAATTTAAATAAAAAAAATTATTTTCATATCTGATGAGTTATTCATTCACAAAGTTGATGTTTTGAAATTAGAAGAAGATTTTTATGATTTTTACTGTTAAAAATCAAAAAATTTTTTTTTAAAGAAGTATGAAAAAATGCATTTCATTTCTTTTGCATATCGTAAAAATGTCCATATTTGGTACTTTGGATTATTAAAACTATTGTTTACTGGTGCGATGACACTTACAAGAAAAAACACACATTGTGTATGGAAGCCCTATGAAATGTCAACTTTTTTGATAAAATATTTAAACATAAGAATAGGCAATAAGAAAATAAAATTTTTGATACCCATATTGGGTACTTTTAGTGTAATAAAATTTTTTCTCTAAAGTAAATAAATGCATTTCAATAAAACAAAAATTTTAATATACACAGTAAAAAAATTTAAAAAACAAAAAAAAGGTAAGTTTAAAAATTGCCTTAAATCCAACATAAATTAATATGAAATAATTGTGTCAACATACTTCTTTGATATCGACTAAACATTACTAAAAATTACAACAACAAAATTACAACAAAATTTTCTTATGTAAAATTGATGCCATCGTGTGTGGTTTTGTAAGAGCTTTCGTTTGGTACCAAATTTGTAAATGTTTCCATGGAAAATAGCGAAATTAAAGCAAAAAAACGAAATTTTCGCTGGATTTTGGAACGCGAGTTTGACACCCTAAACCATCGATTGAGCACGTATAACAAAATACGTCGACCTTAGATTTTTTTCTTTTATCACATATCCGAAAATCATTCAATTCGGAGACTGTCACCTGGGGACCTTTCCTTGTTAGTTTTTTTTTTTTTTTTTGAAAATTTCCCTTTTTTCCGCAACATTGTATTTTATTCAGAGCAGCTTACAGCCTTACCAATAACGAGCTGCACACTTTCTCTTAAAATCGGTTTTACTTAAAACTGACTACTTTTTTAAAGCTCCACATTTTTTGTTTGCTACCAATAAAAATCGAGTCAAGCATTATTTTGCTAAAATAGGGATGTTTCAAAAAAGAAGAGAACACTGTCAATTTTGATTGAAAAGCAAATGATTTTTGTCGCTATTCGAAAAATAAAACATTTCAGGCAAGTAGGAAATTGAGAAAAAAGTTTATTTTTAGGCTTAACCTTTCCGCTTTCCAACCTCGTATAAATGGAAATAAACATTGCGTTAGTTCAAGAGAAGAGTATTAGATTATTGGGAGGTTTGGATTGTAGAGTAGTTTTGGTGAAGCTGTGTTTTAAATACGTGCAGCTCGAAGCTTCCAGGGAAAACACTCGCAGAGAGATTATTCCACAATTTACTAGCAATTGAAGAACTAATTGTATCAGAAATGGTATGTTCTATTGGACATCAAGGCAATAATAGTATAGAGATGAGCCTTGAGAGCTGCCAGAGTGAGTGTAGAAAACAAACGAGCGTCAGCCCATGAATTTCTCTTGAACATTTCCCATTGTAATACCTGTACAGAAGGCTTAGGTAACCAACATGGGGTCGATGCCCAAGAGAGTAGAAAGAGGAAGAAACGGTCTATCGCAGAACGTTGACTTCGGTCCAGAAGCACCAAATAAGATCCTGAAGGCCCTGCCCAAATGTGCGAATTGTGCTCCATTTTTGGGCTAGTATATGAGCTTTTCCTCATCAAGCGAAGATCAGCTGGAGTGAAATATTTCTTGCACCGTTCTAAAAAACCTAGGTACTTGGCCGCTTCTTTCGACACATCAAATATATGATCATTCCAATCGACAGAATCGACAGAACGTTAAGAGTTGCTGACTCCACAAGATCTACGCCATTCATATTGACAAGAGCTAAGGGGCAATCTACACGCATGTGACTTATGAATTTAGAGCTAACGTCTTAGAATGAGGAGCACAAGGTGGTCCCCAGGGTATTGTGCCTTGATAGGAAAAGTGTCATGGACAGCTCCAACAACAACATCGAAACAATTGCGCAGAAGGACAAGACATGGAGTGAAGTTTCTGGCCTGTTGGCTGCTCATGGATTGTCGGCTCCTGCAAACAGATGCAAAGAGGCCTGTTATCTTAAAGCTAGCAGCCAATAGAGTCAGCACATTTTATAAGCTATCGTATTCTACCATGCGTGGTGGGACAAAGCCATACTTGGTATCCATTGTAGATATGGCAATGGCAGCGGTAAATGGTTGTTATGATGGCTCTTATGAAGACCAAGCCTGCAATGACGGCGATGTAGACGGCAGGATTTCTCTGCCCATAAATAAACTTTCTTTGTCCATGATACGTTAAATTTTTCAATTTTGAAATAATTTCAAATTATAAATAAATAAGTCAAAACATGAGTTGAATGTCAAAAAAGTAGCCAGTTTTAAAATAAAATACATGGAAAAGCTATGTATTTTCTGAGCTGGCTATTTTTTAAATTAAAAACTGACTTTATGTTTTTATTGGTACCGTTTTTGCTTAATGTTCAACATTTTTGAAAATGTTGTACATTAAAATCGTTTTTTGGTAAGGCTGTTAGTTTCGTAAAAACTCGATTTTTCGATCTTATCATTTTGCCCTTATTTCTAAGTAAACAAATTTGCTTTGTTTGCACAGTAACACAGAGAGAGGCATGATAATGGTTGCTGCTCTGAGTAAAATACAATGTTGTGCAGAAGTAAAGGACACTTTCCAATGAAAAAAACATCATAAAAAATGATAAAAAATTTTGGTGTTTTTTTTGAGAAAATTGCATTGAAAGTTGAATTTTTTTTAAAAAAAAAAAAAAAATTTTTTTTACTTCACGTGCTCGTAACTTTTTCGGTTGTGTCTCAATGGAAAAATTTGCTCCGATAACTTAAAGAAAATTTAATTTTATTTTTTAAAAAATTATCATGTTTGGTAATTGTTGTAGAGATATGTAAGTTATACATTAAAACGTATTTGCAGCAGGATTTTTGGTTTTTCCCTCCTAGCTCTCTAGTAGGACTTTTGCGACCACCCCCACCCGTACAATTTTTTGCTCGTATCATGATGGGAAATCACCCCCTGCATTATTGTCCCCTAGGTCTGGGACACCCTGCATTATAAATTAAAATACATAAAATATGCTGCATGCATACAGTTTCAGTACTTCTGGATCTCTTAGTAAAGACTTTGGAGTGAAACATTTTCAGAATTAATGTTTATTATCTAAGAAAATATACGGTGTTTAGTCCCTTATTTGGCAGCATACCACTGTGCTCTCATTTGCCGATTTCAAATCGGATGCCTTTCATCTCAAATTTATGATTGTGTTGTGTTTTTGTTGTTGTTTTTCATTCCTTCACAGTGGATACTCAGTGTGCTACTTCAAAAATTTGTGCACGTTTTGAAATATTGTATTATTCTACTCAAACTCACTCACACACAACAACACCTCGCCACCAATGGCAGCCATTGACATGTCATCATCATCATTTGCCAGCAACTAATCTCTATGCTGTTATTGCTGTCAACATTCTGTCAGCCATCTTTTGTAATAAATCCATTTTATATGCACAGCAGATATAGTACTGTTTTTTTTTTTTTTTTTTTTCTATAATTTTCTTTTTATACTTTTGAACAATGAAAAAAATGTTTGCCTTTTTTCTATTATTCAGCATTGCATTATTACTACAGCCAGATTGCCAACATTCCGTTTGGTCAGGTGTTTTTTGTGTTAAAAAAAGCTGAATCGCAAAAAAAAGTTAAGTTTTTTTCTCTTAAAAAACAATAAAAAAAATTTATCACCTCGCCATTGTGAAAATTAGGAAAAAAAATAGCATTTTGCTGTAGTCTTTGTGCTTGAGCTTGTTTTTGATTTGAGAAGGCGCGCAGCAGCGCATTCATTCAATCACGTAATCGAACAGTTGATGGCCATGAGATACAAGCATAACGGTTGTCAATATTGTCATTATCGAAGTGAACAATTGTCGATGGTTGACCAAAGAGAAATTGCAACAATGGCGTGTGCTGAGTGGCAGGATTAAAGTATTTTTTTTACAATTTTTGCTTGTATTTTTTTTTTTTTGTACTTTAGGCAGCAGTAACTCGTATGATTTTTTGTAATTATATAAAAAGCTTTTAGCTAAAGTAATTTAGGCATAATTGGCGTAAAATTTTAAAAATTTGTGGGTTATTTAAGCAATGATGCGAATATGTCAAATAATGATTTAGACAAATTTTTGTATGTTTAAAATAAAATGAAAATATTTTAAATATTTTTAAAATACTACATGTTTTTATGTAAAATATTTTGAACTTATTCAGACTGATAACATAACTATTTTGAAAACATTTTAGTATTATTTATGTTTGCACATTTTTCAATTTTGATCACATTCTTGTTGATGCCTTCAGTTAAGTTCTACGCACAGTCTTTGACGTAACACTTTTGAAAGCTCAAAATTAAAATTGAACAAGTGAATGCTTTCAGCGTTTTTGTTATGCATTTTCAAATTTATGAAGCACTTATTTTTTACTTTGTGGCCAACACAAAATAGCGTTCAGCATAAATTGTTAAAATGACTTTAATAAAAATAAGAAATAAGACACAAAAAAAAAAAAACTATAAGTGCCACAAATACGAGTAAGTGTTGCTGCTTTTGTTCATATTGCCACAGCAACTGCCATTAGTAAACTTTGAAACTTTATAAAACGTCAACTGTATAAATTTTTTTTTTTTTTTGTTGCACCCTGACAAGCTTGCTGCTAAAGTTTACCGCAAAAACTTTAAAATTTTCTTAAAATTTGCGCTCATTACAAGCCTGCCTGCTTGCCTGCCGCCACCGATTGGTTGTAGCTTGACAGCTTTAAATGCGCGCACAAAAAACTAGCAACAACAACAACAAAAACAATAACAAAATAACCACTTTCTGCATAACCTTTTATTTCTGATGTCAAATTAGAAAAGTTTTTAAAAGAAATTCTTAAACATCAACTACTTTTAAGACGAAAGAGTAGAGCAGCTAGTGGTTGGCAAGCAAGATATAGAAAAAGTGAAAGAAAAAAATAAGAATAATAATAAAGAACGCGCTTGCTTGCCACACTGACTTGGTATGCGGTAAACAATGGCGTGTTTTCTGCCGGATGCTGCTGTTGCTGCTGCTACTGTTGTTGCTGCTGCATTAGCTGCAGTTATTTGCTTACTTAACTGTCTGCAGAGCATGGCAAGAAGTTTAAGCAAAAATTATTTTAGGGTGTTTCGTTTAGGTTTTGCTGCTATTGTTGTTGCTGTTGTTGTTAATGTTGTTAGTTGCAGTTTGTAGCAATTTTGTAGTGTTTTGTTGCAAGCTTGTTTTATTGTTTTTGTTTTTGTTATTGTATTTGGCACAATTGCTTAAATTTTGCTAAAAAGCCTCCAGCTAATGTGTGTCTAAATTTCATAATGATGATAGAAATGCGAAATTGCGTTGTTGCTAAAGTTTTATGGTGCAAGTTTATAACTTGTTTGGCATAAAAAGAAGTGCTGCTAAAATGGTTGCAATACTGCATTAAGACATTTTTGGCTATTTAAAGTACCGACAAATAGATTTTTTTTATTAAATTCTTATATTTTGTACTAAAATAAAATCACTCATACGCCATGTAGAATCAAACATTTTGATATGCAATGAAAATCTATCAAGGGGTACAAATTTAGGATGACTTTTAAGAATTCGAAAAAAACAACTAAGCATATTTTTCACTACTATCGCCTGGGGTCAAAATTCGAACAATGTCTTGATTAACTATTTATAATTATATGCGAGATGGTTAAAATAAGTTCGAGGCTACAAGGGTAGGCTATTTTCTTAAAAAAATTTTTTTTTATTTTATTTTAGTATTTTTTTCAAACACAGAAAAACAACATTTTAAAAAATTTAATTTTGTCAAAGAAATCATAGATAGTATCCTTGATTTAGTGTCAAGACAAAATAAATTCAATTAAAATCCCGTTAAACCTTTGAATGAAAATTAAAAATGCAACTTTGAGTTTTTGTTTTTTTAAAAAAAAAAAAACATATTTACCTCATATTTTAAGAATAAACCAAATTTTGTGGTCTTTTTTTAAAATGCATATTTTAATTATAAACAAAAGAAAAACCATATTATTTTCATTATTTGTTTTTTAAGCTAACTGATAAGACTTAAATACAAAAAAGAAATAAATTAAATTTATTCACAGATGGCGGAGATATTGACTTCCCAATTTAGAACATTCAATTTAAGACAGTATTTTTCTCTCTCATGGCATTTGGTTGAAACACACGCTAAATAACTAACGACAATATTAAGAAAGTTCATTAAAAATACTTTTTGTTTGAACTTTGCTGTAACTTTTATCACATTTGAAAGAAAATTTAACAAACTTTCAGAAAAATTAGAAAACTTGGAAAACCGTTAAAATTCGATAAAGATATTGACATGAAAATTCAAATTTTTGAATTCAGAACATATTTTTTTAAAAATTTTACAATTGAGGAATGCATAAAACTATTTTTGTTTTAAGAAATTGTTGTTAACGAAAAAAAAATCAAATTTAACCAACACAAGAACTTTTCCCCAACCAAATTTCATATTAATCATAGAGCAGATTTTTTCTCAAAAATGTAATTTCTCTCTTAGAACGTTGGGAACCCCCTCTATCAGATATACATTCTGCACAACTGGGCAATATAACCTTACGAATAATATAAGTTTCATTTATTTTGAGTTTTATTTAATACCAAAAAAGCGTACGACATACTTTAATGTTTACGTAGTAATATATAATATTTAAACAATACAAAAAATAAGAGATAAAAATATTTTCAATATTATTTTAAAAAAATCCTAAAATTTGTATTCCTAGACTAAAATAACTCCTTAAGATATGCCTGAACTCCAAAAATAACGTGTCATATGACAAAAATTTTATAATAATGGCAATTTTGAAATTGTTTTATGAAATGAAATCACTCATACGCCATGGATGACCCAAACACTTTGATTGCAAGAAAATCTTGACAATTTGAATGCCCACAGTTAGAAGTCAGCAATAAAACATTCCATGGTACTACTAAATATATTATACTTTTAATTGTGAATTGGGCACAAAACAAAAAAACACACTTAATCGAGCTTGATTAATTTATATAGCTAGCTGCATTATTAAAAATTTATTATATCCATTTGATATAATAAATATCAAAACAAACATTTTTCATTTTTCAACTTAAAGGATTAAACATCAGTTAATATCAGTTTTTTTGACAGCAACAACAAAGCAAAAACTTTGCTTAATTTTTTTTTTTGTTAACAAACAACATTGTTTATGTTTATGTTGAGTGAATCTTTGATGATGGGGAAAAAAAAAATATTGACTAAAATGTATGCTCTCGATTAATTTATTTCATTTTAAGCTGAAAATGTATTTAAAGTTTTAAAACACACACATACACTCATGCTGACAAAAGTTTTAATAGCAAAACCAATAAACAACTTCTACCTTAGAACAAAAGCTTTAAATTTATTTTAATAATTGGAATTAATATTTATGAGTCTTTAAAGGCTTAGTTTTTAAATATATAAACATTAAACTGGATCAAAATTTAGATTTCGTCAGTCGGCTGTCAAAAATTATAGGAATTTATTAAAATAAATTCTGCATATTTTTTTTTCAAATCGGAAAAAATCCGTCGAAGCAATTTTGATTCTCCTGTATGTCCTTTCCGGGTAAAAATCATGTTTTTTGCTTGTAACTTTTTTTTTTTCTTAGAACGCATACCCACATCTGCTAAAATTCTAAATTTCTTGCTCATACCAATATTTTGTCATAAACAAGTTTTATAAATTATGTTTCAGTTTAAGTCTTATTGACCACCAAAAATTGAATTTCTCCGCTTGTTCCGATCCTACATATGACTCAGCCAACTTTAAGCTTGCCAGCCTAAGTCTTCTTTCTTGAGCTGAATAAGCACTTCACCTGTTTCAGTGCGTCTAACTCTCAAGACATTTTTACCGAACCCTTCGAGTATCTTTTATTGTTTCATCTTCTAGACTATGTCGCTGTATGAAAGCTTTTCTGCTTTTGCTACAGCGACGGCATGCGGTCTAGCTAGTTTCTGGGTCGGTTTTTGCTTTTTTTTTTTTTTGCTTTGCCAATCCAGTGGAGTGGCCTTTCAGGAGTAGTCTTTGATACTTTTGAGAAAATTGGATCTCCAAGCACTTTACTGGTGTTTTTTGCAGTATCTGCTTGAACTTCGAATGTGAGGTCGTCGCAAGCCAGATTTGCCAGATCATGGTGAACTTTGTTTTTTTTTTTACAAAATCTGCTAGGCCTTGCATAAGTAATTTCACTTTATCCAGCTTTTTGAGAATGGGGTCATCAACTCCGGCGCTTGGTTTTGTTTGGGTGATTGATTTAATCAACAATTCTCTACGTTGTGGCTCTGTCTGGGTGACACCGGCTGACTTTTATTGGCGATCGCTAGATCCTGGAAATCATTTTAAATGAGTTCTCAGTGGAAACGGTTTTGCTCGTAGCTTTAACTGGTACAGCGGCGAAGAATGCCACCGCTGCAGCAATGTTTGGAAAATTTTGGTTGGGGCCTCCAGAACTATTGCCCCGACCGTGGCAGTTCCTGCGGGTGGATTTCCACTATTGTGACTGCCACCTGGAGTAGTAATGTTATTACCGCACCTCGAGGTTGTTTTGGCTCATTTAATTTCAGGGAGAACTTCCCACATCCTTACATATCTGCCGACAGGTTTTAAAGACTGCCGACTACTACGGTACAGACGTAGGCCAGAAAGGCGCTCGTTATGGGTCAAACGCTTCTTGGTTTTTTTTTAATTTGTTTTATTATTTTATTTTATTTTATTTTATTTTATTTTATTTTATTTATGTTTTTTTTTCTTTTCTGTTTTTGTGTTTTTCTGTTTTTTCCCGTTTATACCTACAGACAGGTTAAAATGCTGTCGACCGCTTGGCACAGATGCAGACTAGGGAACCGCCCAATCTGAGTCAGACGCGGGGTTGTTTGGCCCGAAGGGTCTCACAATTTGTGATCCTTGCGAATTTTGTCATACTGTCACTGTCATATTGTCATGTGCTGTCACTGTAATTATACCCTAAACCTGAAAGGTGAGGTATATTAACTTTGTGCAAATGTTTGTAACGCATAGAACGATGCGAGTGTGGTATAGAAAAGTATATATATTCTTGATCAGCGTCACCTCGTGAGTCAAGCTATCTATGTCCGTCCATCCGTCCGTCCGTCCCTCTGTGTGTTGTCCGTAAACACAGGATAAGAAGAAGAAGTCGAGATAATTGAATAAAACTTGGTACACATGATCACATGAACCCAAGAATCTACACTATTGAATATTTTTGGAATCCGCTCACGGACACGCCTACCTCCCATACAACGCAAAAATTGAAAACTGTATATATAAGTCAATTATTAATTTTCAACAATAAAATTTGGTGGATATCTGTTTTATATAAACACAATGATGTCTTCGAAAAATGGATGTCATCCGCTCACGGACACGCCTACCTCCCATACAACACAAAAATTTAAAACTGCATAGCTCAGCTCATAATTAGCCTACAACAATAAAATTTGGTGTATGTCTGTTTTATATCAACACAAAAATGTTTTCGAAAAATGGATGTCATCCAACCACGGACACGCCCACCTCCCATACAACCCAAAAATTGAAAACGCAAATAATAAGCGTCTGCTCAACTCACAGAGAAAAAATTTGGCACGTATGTTTTTTTATAACAAAAAAAAATTGGTTTTGAAAAATAGAGATCATCCGCTCACGGACACGCCTACCTCCCATACAACACAAAAATTGAAAACTGCATAGCTCAGCTGATAATTAGCCTACAACAATAAAATTAAGTGTATATATGTTTTATATTAACACAAAAATGTCTTCGAAAAATGGATGTCATCCGCTTACGGACACGCCTACCTCCCATACAACACAAAAATTGAAAACTGCATAGCTCAGCTCATAATTAGCCTACAACAATAAAATTTGGTGTATATCTGTTTTATATTAACACAAAGATGTCTTCAAAAAATGGGTGTCATTCGCTCACGGACACGCCCTCCTCCTATACAACCCAAACTTTGAAAACGGAATAAACAAGCCCCTGTTTAACCTTCAGAGATAAAATTTGGCAGGTATATTTTTTATGACAAACCAAATATGGTTTTGAAAAATTGACGTCATCCGACCACGGACATGCCTACCTCCCATACAACCCAAAATGTTTAAAACTCAATACTTAAAGTTATGTTTATCATAGAGAGATGAAATTTGGGTTGTATGTATTTTATTTAAAAACTAAGGTGTGTTCAAAAATTGGGAGTTATCCGTCCATGAACACGCCCACCTCCCATAGCGAAAGCACAATAAAAGCATTAACTGCGAGCTACAGGAATACAATTTGGTATGTGTTAATTTTTCATCAACATTTAAATGTATATAAAATAAAGGCTTCATCCGCCCACGGACCCATTTTCTATTTTCCGGACCCACAAACTCATTTTTATATATATAAAAAAATTTTTTTTTGGAAAAGTAGGTTTAGGATATTTAATAGTCGGTCAAGACTGACTTAAGACTTTGTTTACTTGTTTATAGATAAAGAAATTAATTCTTCTTTCGAATCTCCTGTTTGACAGAAACTCTAACTAACGTTCGATTAAGTGATTAACGATGTCATCGATTCTGCGTAACCTACGAAAAACATTTTATAAATCTGAATATTGAATATTTTTACTTCAAGTGCGTACTTAACTCAAAATGAATGACATCGTAAATCTCTTGTTTGAACGTTAGTGGGTAAAAGTAATGATGCAGAATTTCTAGTGTGGCAAATAAATTCACGAAAGGTTAACAAACCCCGGTCTCAATATTATGAATGGCACTGTGTAATTTCTTTTTAACATGGTTTTCTTTATTTTTCTGAAGTTTTAATGAAAATATGTACATTAATATTTATGAAAAATTTTAAAAGTTTTTGGTTATAATATTATTATATTGTCAAATTTTTACATTGTCATATTTTAATATTGTTATGTTGTCGTTGCCATATTTTCATATTATTAAATTATCATAATGTCGTATTTCTATATCTTCATATTCAGCCCCATCATGTGAAACATTATCTCCCGAAAGTTGTAAATGGGAGTTTCCGGTTTTAAGATAAATTTTTTATGCAATTTTGTATATCAACCGCCAATATTCATGAGTGTAAAATAAAAAATTAAATATCTTTATTTGCTATCTTAAGACCAGAAACTCCCATTTACAACTCCCGGTAGAAAATGTTTCATGATTGGGCTGATGGTCATATTTCTGTATTGTCATGTTATCATATTGTCATGTTTTCATATTATCAAATTGTCATCTTTTCATACTGTCACTGTAATTTTGTTATATTGTCACTTTGTCACACTGACAATTTGTCATTATAAAATTTTTCTGTTGTCATTATAATATTGTTGTACTATCATATTTTCATAATTTTATATTGTCATATTTTCATATTTTTATATTGTTATATTGTAATATTACCATATTGTCATACTGCCAGTGTCATATTATCATTCTATGACTGGAATTTTTTATTATGTTATTCTTACTATCATCTTGTCCTAATTTTCATATCGTCCAATTGTAATTTTGTCATACTATGACTGTTATTTCTTTATAATGTAATTTTGTCACACTGACATATTATTCTGGTGTCATTTTGACACAGTGATATCGACATATTGTCATATAATCATATTGTCATATGGCCATATTATAATATTTTCATATTTTCGTATTGTCATAATGTTATATTCGCATATTTTCATATTTTCAAATTATCATATTGTCATATTGTTATATTGTCATATTGTTATACTATCATATTGTCAAACTGTCACTGTCATATTATTATGTATATTGTTATTTCTATTGTTATATTATCATATTATCATAATGTTACTGTCATACTGTCACTGATATTTTTTTTATTATTATTGATACTGTCATATTGTCAAATTGTAATTTTGTCATAAGTTCAATACTATTTCTTTATATGGTAATTTACATTGTCATTTTTGTTACAGAAACATATTGTTCTGGTGCCATTTTGACATATTGTCATATCGTCATTCTGACATATTGTTATATTATCAATATATATTATATTATAATATTATATGTTATATTATTATATTTTCATAATGTCACTGTCATAAATTTTATGCTATAATTTCCATTGCCATTAATTCACGCTGACATATTGTCCTGTCGCTCTTTTGTCATATTGTCACATTGTCATATTGTAATATTTTTATATCATATATCATATCATATATCATATTGTCAAATTATGCTATCATATCTTCACTTTGTCATATTGTGATATTGTCATATTTCGTTATTGATAAATGTAATATTGTACTTTCAGTTAATAATTCTATACATACATATTATTATGATATTATACTATCGTGTTGTTATAACATCATTTTGTCATATTTCTATATTGCCATGCTATTGTATTGTCATATTGTTACACTGAGCGAAAAATGTGTTGAAATTAAATGAAATTGTGTTCATATCTAATGAATTTGTTTTTGAAAAAGAGCTTGAAACAAATTCATTAAAATTAAACACAACTGTTTTTAAAGTTAAATTCAAAACAAAAGTTTTTGTTTTTAGAACAATGTTTTTGTTATGAAAAACAGATTTAAAACAAAAATTTTAAAATTTAAAACAAATATTTTAAAGCATATTTTTCGATGCCATTTTTTTTTTTTTTTTTTGATTTTCCGAGTTTTTAGCATCAGATGCACAGACAGCTACCCTCGGGACCTCCGAAATTTAACTCCATTCGAAGAATTTTGCATATGATATATTTTAATTTTTAATTAATTAGTTTTTATTTTATCGTATGTTCGATATTTTTCAAACCAATTCAAAAAATTCAAAAATTTTCTTGTATTCAAATTTTTGCTTGTTTTTCAAAGAAATAATGAGAGAAAATAAAAAAAAGAAAGTAGTTTATTGGTAGTTGAAAATTAAACACACTTGTTTTAATTTTTGTTTTGTAGAAACGCAAAGGCGTTAAATTTCTATTTCAAAATTTTTTGTTTAATTTTAAAGTATGTTTTTTTTCTCAGTGTAGGTTTCGTTTTACATTTCGTTTACATTTTTTCATATTTCAAAACAGCTTTTTCCACCTCAAAGCTCTTAAGCGCTGCTTTAAAAATATTTAAAAGAATTGATTTTCAAATTGAATAGGCAAAACATCTCAAAAAAGCTTTCATACAGCTAGAAGATAAAAACAACAATACTAAATCATAAGTAAAATCAATTATCATAACTTTTTGTTCTCATTCATCTCATTAAAACTTTTTCTTTAGAAGAAGGCTAAATCATAAAAGTTTAATAGAGTTACCTTCTGTTTAAGTTAACAAAGTTTGAAAAAAACACACAAAAATAACACAAAATTGTCAATAAGCTCAATTAGGAAGATCAAAAGCTTTTTTCTTAAAGCATAAACCTTTCAAAAGCTTTGCAAAGAATACAACAGAGAGAGAGAGAGAGAGAGAGAGAGAGAGAGAGAGATACAAAATAAATACATTCGCCTCAAACTTGCGCTGTTCAAATGAATTCACACAAAAATTGTCCTTTGATCCCTTTTTCTGCAGCAAATTAACTAAAAAGCTTTGACCCCCAACTGCTGCTTTGGGGGTTAAATAATAATAATGTACAAAATAATTTAACTCAAATTGAGTGCGAGCATGCTTTGACTTTTAAACATGATTCGTTTTTGAAGATGTCTTTCTATGACGTTCGTAGTGGTATGTAGTAGTAAAAGTAACTGTAGCAGAAATAGCAGCAGTGGCAGCAGTTTCTAAGATGGCAGCAGTTGCACGCGCGTGAAAAGGATTCGCAACGTTTTAGCAAAGCAAACGAAAGATTCACCAGAGCAACAAGAGCATTTATTTTTCAATGCTTTTTTTATAATTTTTGGAGTCTGCAAACCTGCTGCTATTTTATGGCTCGGTAGCTTTGGTTGTTTATTTTTTTTTTGTTTTTTTATACAATATATATATATTTTGCTGCTGTAAGCTTGCATTCGCTGATTTGACTCGTACATTGATTGGCTTCGCCTTTCTTTTTGATTTTATTTGTTCGTTGGTTTTATAATTTATTTCCTTATTTTGTAATGACGAGTGAGACAAAGTTTTGTGCAGATAGAAAAACTTAAAATTTTCGTTCTGATGATATTTTCCCCTTTTATATGATACAACGTGTGTGTTTAATATTTGATGTCTTGCCATTTATGTTAAAAGATTTCGGTGTTTTAGAGCAAGAGACTCGTTTCGCAAAGTATTCTCTAGTGAAATGCATAAACTTAAATTATCAATAAGTTGATGTAAAAGTTTTTTTTTGTAATTTCCAATAAGATGTATCAATTTAAAATTAAAATTCTAAAAAATATTTAAAATTTGTAACTTGTTTCATTGTATCATAAAAATTAGAAAATTCGGTAATGATCCTTTTTTTACATTTAAAATTAAAATTATCAGAATTACGAAAATCATTCTTGTCACATCATCACTAAATCGCATCATCAATAGTTATTTGATTATATATAAAAGAAAAAGAAATAGCTTAAATCACTCTAAATTTTGGAAGGTTGGGTACTTTAGCATCCCAGGTTGGCCGCATCTGCCAAATAGGGAAGAATTTTTTTTTCCAAATCAACAGACTCTTCATGTGAGAAGATGAAATATTTTACTTGTTATAGTATCATGATATTGTTTTAATTGTTATAAATTTTTTTCAACAATATTAATAGAGATAATTTTTTTTTTTTATAACACTATTTTTATACCCTAAACCTGAAAGGTCAGGGTATATTAACTTTGTGTACGCATAGAACGAAGCGAGTCCGGTATAGAAAAGTATATATATTCTTGATCAGCGTCACCACCTGAGTCAAGCTATCCATGTCCGTCCGTCCGTCCGTCTGTGTGTTGTCCGTATACACAGGATAAGAAGAAGGAGTAGAGATAATTGGATGAAACTTGGTACATATGGTCACAAGGATCTGCACTATATTTTTGGAATCCGCCCACGGACACGCCTACCTCCCAGACAACGCAAAAATTGAAAACTGCATAACTCAGCTCATAATTAACCTACAACAATAAAATTTAGTGTGCATGTATTTTATGTCAACACAAAGATGTCTTCGAAAAGTGGACGTCATCTGTTCACGGACACGCCCACCTCCCATACAACCCAAAAATTGAAAACGCAATAAATAAGCCTGTGTTTAACCTAAAAAGCTTAAATTTGGCACATATGTTGTTTATGACAAGACAAAGATGGTTTTGAAAAATGGACGTCATCCGCCTACGGACACGCCTTTTTCCCATACAACCCAAAAAGTTTTAAACTCAATAAATAAGGTTATGTTTGTCATAGAGAAATTCAATTTGGTATGCATGTATTTTATACCAAAACTAAGGTGTGTTCAAAAATTGGAAGTAATCCGTCCATAAACACGCCCACCTCCCATAGCGAAAGCACAATAAAGGCATTAACTGTGAGCTACAGGAATAAAACTTGGTATGTGTAAATTTTTCATCAACATTTAAATGCATATAAAATCATAGCTGTTAAATAATGATTAGTAATCGTATTCATTAGGAATAAGATTATTTTTCTTAACAATTTGAAAGAATTGATTAAGTACGATTCTTTTCTGTTTGGCTCAGTAATCAAACGATTTCGATTACAAATAATCAAATTATAATTACGATTACTTGAAATTATGGAAATAATCAAAAGGAATCAAAAGTAATCCACAAAAAAAAGATGAATTATTTTTAAAGATTACTTATGATTCTTTTTGATTATTTTAAAAATTTTTTATTCTTAGCTTAAAATTCTTAAAATAATCAAAAAGAATCAAAAGTAATCTGTTAAAGTAATCGGATTATTTTTGTTGATTACGTTTGACTATTTTTGATTTTATTCGCAATTTAAAGTAATCGTGATTAAAACTTGATTATTTGTATCGTAATCAATTACTAATCAGAAACTTGTTACTAAAAGATTATATAATGATTACAATTCTTTTTGAAAAATAATTTAATTGATTACTAATCGTAATCGAAATTTAACAGCTATGTATAAAATATAGGCTTCATCCGCCCTTGGAGACGCCCATTTACAAGAAAAATTTTTTGTTTTTGAAAAGTGGGTTTAGGGTATTTCATAGTCGGCCTAGACCGACTTTAGACTTTCTTTACTTGTTTATATTAATGTTTTTTAAGGAGTTGGGTCGGTTTGAAAATTAATTTTGTTTTTGCCTGATGACATTGTACAATATGTCCAGATTATTCTCCCTAGATTTTTTTTTAATCGCTTGCATATTATTTATTTATAAGTTCTATAATAAAATTACACCAATACCAACAACTACTCTAAGCATCAACGCCAATTACTGTAGTAAGAGTACTTCAACTTCAACAGCAACAACCACCAAGACATCAGCAACTACAACTACGGCAAATAGCTATAAAATAACTCTACAAACCACCCACAATGCCTTTAAATTGAGTGCCAAAAAGTTTGTGCGTCAAAATTTTGTCATACATATGTATAAGATTGTGTAGTAATTCGCGCACAAACGACACAGCTGAGCTTATTTTCAACAATTTTCCAAGTGCTTTGGCGGAAGTTCGAAATTGTTTATTTTTATCAAGATTTGCGCAAAGTAGCAAGCAAAGAGCAGGTGTGTGTTTGTGTTAATTTCTTTATGCAGCACTGATTTGTTAAAATGTGGCAAATTTTAGCAAAATTGTGCTGAGGTCCAAAACACGCATTTTGTGGCTTAATTAAAAGCACACGCATAAAGCTAAACATACATGCAAGCAAGATATTGTTAACAAACACGCATAACTCTATCAACTGACTATCACACACACACAGGGAAATACTGAGTAAGAAGTCTTAATAGCAATGACTGCGACAGAGCAGTAGCAAAGGAGTAGCATGTTTGACGCAGCAAATAAATTTAAACCGATTTATATTGTTTATTGCTTGTGTGTGTGTTCGTGCTTGCCTTAGTGTATATATTACAAATGTGTGTGTGCGGTGGCGGTAGCAGCAGTCTTTGTGTTTGTATGCTACCCATTTAAGCTATTCTGGATGCCACACAGAAATAGTTCAACTATTTTAAGCGCCGTATTTTAATTGATTGAATTTTGTGGCTGGCTGAAAATTGGGTGCCTTTAATTTTGAGCTGACTTCACACACATCAACCAAACTCCTCGACATTCAGTGCCTGTCACACACACACAAACTCCCCCCCCCCCCTCTACCCAGCAGCCTATTGTATGCTGTGAACATGCTCTGATCGCCTTCATGTTGCATGCTGAGCTTTGTTTGATATCTAGTGCAAAACTTAATCAGTTCAAAGTATTTTTTATGTTTGCCAGAGCCTTGACTGAAATCTCAGGTATTGCCAACATGCTCTAGCATTAAGCATGTAAAGTCAGCAGGGGGGCGGTATGATTGTGTTAAGTTAAATAAGCTGAGTAGATATAAGAAAATCATGCTGTTGCTGCAGAACACATAAAACACACTGTAGCAGGAGAACGCAGATCTATTAGAAAATCCTTTGCATAGCTTAGGTATGAGAAAGTTCGAAAACCTTGGCTGCTGTTTCAAAAGTTTTCAACTTGTTCTTAGTTAAAAGTTCAGCGTCATGTAAAATTATTTGATTTATTGGTTGAAAGGTGAGCAGTTTGTAAGAGTTTCATTTTGACTTTGTGTGTGTATGTGTGTTTGTGTGCGTCTACACTTGTGTGTGCTGGTGTATACTTTTGTGTAGCATGACAACAACAGCTGTACGCGGCTTAGCTTTGCTCAAGATATATAAGCTAACTTCAGTAATTTGGATAAATCAATTAAAATCACTCATACGTCATGGTGAAAAATTGCTTAGAAATGTTTTTAGGAAAGTAATTGATAACAGAAGCAATACATTTTTAAAATTTTGTATTTAAGCACATATCTATGCTTATTTTAACTACAAAATATAAAAATTAGGGGAATAATAATACGATAGCACTCCAATATGCCAAAGTTGTTTGTAGAAAAACTATCTTTTATGTTCTTTTCGAAAATTCTAAAAATTGAGATGATGTTGATGTTTTAGCAGAAATTATTTATATAAGAATTATTTTAAAAAGATCATCATATTAAAAAATACAGTCAAAAAGCATAGGAGATACAAGAACTAGCTCAATTATCGAAACAGATTGAGTTACTCTGCAGTAAAACTCGTTAATCAAGCACAAGTAAAATGATGAAAGACTGCCATTTTCCCTTTGTACTGACTTATTGTCAAATTTTTGCTTTATTACTGGTTTTAGTTCAATTCCTTAACTTAATGCAACAACTTAGTAGCACCTATTATAACCGCTTTTCTCCAAAGTGTCCTTAACGCAGAAACAAACATTCAACTCATTGCTTTTGTCTGACGTACACTTGAGTTGGTAAGAATATAACCTCTTAAATGCTGTCCTAATTAGCTTTTATTACTTACAACTTGCAATCTTCTTCTTGTTGTTCTTGTTTATAGTGTTGGTTGTTTTCTTTTTTTTTTTTTTTTTTGCCAACAGCTGTATATCGTATACAAACATAAATTTTAGCCAACGCAAGCCTCAATAGAGTGAATCACACTCAAGAGGCGTGAAAAAACTTGAGGCTCTCAAGATGCTAATGGCACTCGATGGAGCAAATAAAAGAAAGTGGTTAGAGGCAAAGAAAAAATTTTTTTATTATTAAAACTTAAAAGTTTAACGCATAAGGCAGTCTATAAGCTTTAAAGATATAAAAACTTGTATAGAAGTATGAGCACTCAAACATTTATGCTAGGCAGTATGATTGCAAAAATCACTCAATTGGGAAAACTTTATCAGTGTGCAACAAAAAGAAAAAGTTCATGAAAGAACTGCTAACAAAATTGACAAAAATTTATTTAATTTAGCAGAGAACAGAAAATTGTTTTCAAAGCAATTTGAAAACACAATTTTATTTTAATCTTTTATAAAAACAAACAATTTACTAAAAATATAAGAAATAAGAATACAAATTATATAAAACTGAGCAGATTTAATACGAAAATATTAATCAACAATAATTGAAACATAATAAATACAATAATTTTAAGATCAATATAAGCAAATCAGCACTCAAAATTTAAAAATCAGGCCCGAATTCAATAACCTTATTACCTTTTTTAATTTAATAAAAACAAGGATTGCATTTATTTCCAACGCTGGTAGCAAGCTACTCTATACTCACTATTACCATTTGACAAATTCGAAAATAAGTTTGACTCAAAATATGTAAATTTCAAGGTTAACAAAAAACAAAATAAGCGCATTAAAAAGCCATCGAAAATACAAATGAATCAATCAAACCTAAAACAATTAAAAACTTCAAGTTCAAAATTCAAAACATTAAATATGATAAATCAAATACGAAATTGAAGATACACACGAAAATAAGAACAGCTCAAGAGATCGCAACTAAAAATTGATCTTAAGTTCAAACTCAATTCAGATCAATATCACAAACAAAATCAAGATCAAGATCAAGATCAAGGTCAAGATCAAGATCAAGATCAAGATCAAGATCAAGATCAAGATCAAGATCAAGATCAAGATCAAGATCAAGATCAAGATCAAGATCAAGATCAAGATCAAGATCAAGATCAAGATCAAGATCAAGATCAAGATCAAGATCAAGATTAAGATCAAGATCAAGATCAAGATCAAGATCAAGATCAAGATCAAGATCAAGATCAAGATCAAGATCAAGATTAAGATCAAGATCAAGACCAAGATCAAGATCAAGAGCAAAATAAAGATAAAATTCAAGATCAAGATCAAGATCAAGATCAAGATGAAGATCAAGATGAAGATCAAAATCAAGATCAAGATCAAGATCAAGATCAAGATAGAGATCAAGATCAAGATCAAGATCAAGATCAAGATCAAGATCAAGATCAAGATCAAGATCAAGATCAAGATCAAGATCAAGATCAAGATCAAGATCAAGATTAAGATCAAGATCAAGATCAAGATCCAGATCAAGATCAAGATCAAGATCAAGATCAAGATCAAGATCAAGATCAAGATCAAGAGCAAGATGAAGATCAAGATCAAAGTCAAGATCAAGATCAAGATCAAGATCAAGATCAAGATCAAGATCAAGATCAAGATCAAGATCAAGATCAAGATCAAGATCAAGATCAAGATCAAGATCAAGATCAAGATCAAGATCAAGATCAAGATCAAGATCAAGATCAAGATCAAGATCAAGATCAAGATCAAGATCAAGATCAAGATCAAGATCAAGATCAAGATCAAGATCAAGATCAAGATCAAGATCAAGATCAAGATCAAGATCAAGATCAAGATCAAGATCAAGATCAAGATCAAGATCAAGATCAAGATCAAGATCCAGATCAAGATCAAGATCAAGATCAAGATCAAGATCAAGATCAAGATCAAGATCAAGAGCAAGATGAAGATCAAGATCAAAGTCAAGATCAAGATCAAGATCAAGATCAAGATCAAGATCAAGATCAAGATCAAGATCAAGATCAAGATCAAGATCAAGATCAAGATCAAGATCAAGATCAAGATCAAGATCAATATCAAGATCAAGATCAAGATCAAGATCAAGATCAAGATCAAGATCAAGATCAAGATCAAGAACAAGATCAAGATGGAGGTAATTAAATTGAAATTGAAATTGAAATTGAAATTGAAATTGAAATTGAAATTGAAATTGAAATTGAAATTGAAATTGAAATTGAAATTGAAATTGAAATTGAAATTGAAATTGAAATTGAAATTGAAATTGAAATTGAAATTGAAATTGCAATTGAAATTGAAATTGAAATTGAAATTGAAATTGAAATTGAAATTGAAATTGAAATTGAAATTGAAATTGAAATTGAAATTGAAATTGAAATTGAAATTGAAATTGAAATTGAAATTGAAATTGAAATTGAAATTGAAATTGAAATTGAAATTGAAATTGAAATTGAAATTGAAATTGAAATTGAAATTGAAATTGAAATTGAAATTGAAATTGAAATTGAAATTGAAATTGAAATTGAAATTGAAATTGAAATTGAAATTGAAATTGAAATTGAAATTGAAATTGAAATTGAAATTGACATTGAAATTGAAATTGAAATTGAAATTGAAATTGAAATTGAAATTGAAATTGAAATTGAAATTGAAATTGAAATTGAAATTGAAATTGAAATTGAAATTGAAATTGAAATTGAAATTGAAATTGAAATTGAAATTGAAATTGAAATTGAAATTGAAATTGAAATTGAAATTGAAATTGAAATTGAAATTGAAATTGAAATTGAAATTGAAATTGAAATTGAAATTGAAATTGAAATTGAAATTGAAATTGAAATTGAAATTGAAATTGAAATTGAAATTGAAATTGAAATTGAAATTGAAATTGAAATTGAAATTGAAATTGAGAAATTGAAATTGAAATTGAAATTGAAATTGAGAAATTGAAATTGAAATTGAAATTGAAATTGAAATTGAAATTGAAATTGAAATTGAAATTGAAATTGAAATTGAAATTGAAATTGAAATTGAAATTGAAATTGAAATTGAAATTGAAATTGAAATTGAAATTGAAATTGAAATTGAAATTGAAATTGAAATTGAAATTGAAATTGAAATTGAAATTGAAATTGAAATTGAAATTGAAATTGAAATTGAAATTGAAATTGAAATTGAAATTGAAATTGAAATTGAAATTGAAATTGAAATTGAAATTGAAATTGAGAAATTGAAATTGAAATTGAAATTGAAATTGAGAAATTGAAATTGAAATTGAAATTGAAATTGAAATTGAAATTGAAATTGAAATTGAAATTGAAATTGAAATTGAAATTGAAATTGAAATTGAAATTGAAATTGAAATTGAAATTGAAATTGAAATTGAAATTGAAATTGAAATTGAAATTGAAATTGAAATTGAAATTGAAATTGAAATTGAAATTGAAATTGAAATTGAAATTGAAATTGAAATTGAAATTGAAATTGAAATTGAAATTGAAATTGAAATTGAAATTGAAATTGAAATTGAAATTGAAATTGAAATTGAAATTGAAATTGAAATTGAAATTGAAATTGAAATTGAAATTGAAATTGAAATTGAAATTGAAATTGAAATTGAAATTGAAATTGAAATTGAAATTGAAATTGAAATTGAAATTGAAATTGAAATTGAAATTGAAATTGAAATTGAAATTGAAATTGAAATTGAAATTGACATTGAAATTGAAATTGAAATTGAAATTGACATTGAAATTGAAATTGAAATTGAACTTGAAATTGAAATTGAAATTGAAATTGAAATTGAAATTGAAATTGAAATTGAAATTGAAATTGAAATTGAAATTGAAATTGACATTGAAATTGAAATTGAAATTGAAATTGAAATTGAAATTGAAATTGAAATTGAAATTGAAATTGAAATTGAAATTGAAATTGAAATTGAAATTGAAATTGAAATTGAAATTGAAATTGAAATTGAAATTGAAATTGAAATTGAAATTGAAATTGAAATTGAAATTGAAATTGAAATTGAAATTGAAATTGAAATTGAAATTGAAATTGAAATTGAAATTGAAATTGAAATTGAAATTGAAATTGAAATTGAAATTGAAATTGAAATTGAAATTGAAATTGAAATTGAAATTGAAATTGAAATTGAAATTGAAATTGAAATTGAAATTGAAATTGAAATTGAAATTGAAATTGAAATTGAAATTGAAATTGAAATTGAAATTGAAATTGAAATTGAAATTGAAATTGAATTTGAATTTGAATTTGAAATTGAATTTGAAATTGAATTTGAATTTGAATTTGAATTTGAATTTGAATTTGAATTTGAATTTGAATTTGAATTTGAATTTGAATTTGAATTTGAATTTGAATTTGAATTTGAATTTGAATTTGAATTTGAATTTGAATTTGAATTTGAATTTGAATTTGAATTTGAATTTGAATTTGAATTTGAATTTGAATTTGAATTTGAATTTGAATTTGAATTTGAATTTGAATTTGAATTTGAATTTGAATTTGAATTTGAATTTGAATTTGAATTTGAATTTGAATTTGAATTTGAATTTGAATTTGAATTTGAATTTGAATTTGAATTTGAATTTGAATTTGAATTTGAATTTGAATTTTAATTTGAATTTGAATTTGAATTTGAATTTGAATTTGAATTTGAATTTGTATTTGAATTTGAATTTGAATTTGAATTTGAATTTGAATTTGAATTTGAATTTGAATTTGAATTTGAATTTGAATTTGAATTTGAATTTGAATTTGAATTTGAATTTGAATTTGAATTTGAATTTGAATTTGAATTTGAATTTGAATTTGAATTTGAATTTGAATTTAAATTTGAATTTGAATTTTAACTTGAATTTGAATTTTATTTTTAATTTTAATATGAATTTGAATTGATATTGAAATTGAAATTGAAATTGAATTTTATATTTTATTTATTAAGAATGTTGCTATTAAAATTAAAAATTTTGTTTTTAATAGATAAATGCTTGCAATCGTTTGCATACTTTTTAAATTTTGAAAAATTCGTAGCACCTGTTTCCTTGAATGCATTCAAGTGAGTATATCTGCTAACTTATTGCTCACAAGTGTAACTTATTGCGATGCTTTACTTAAGCATTCTCTTCTAGTCTGAAATTTTTCTGGCACACAATAAAGGCAACAATAAAAATAACAATAACAACAACATTGCTGTTTTGCAATTCAATGTGCAAGCAGCACACTTCAGAGGCAACACCAAAAGTAGCATCACTCAAGTGTTGCCTCAGTGTTTGCTGTCCACCTTGTGCTTAACAAACAAAGAACAATAACAACAGCAACAGTGCAACAGCAACAACAGCAGCAACAAACTGATAGCAACAAAAGTTAAAGTCAACCAGGGAATTTATACAATTTTATAAAACTTCAAACCTTGAGCAGCTCTTCAGCTTTTCCATTTCCTACATGCAGTAGGAAAAAATAAAAACAGATAAAGCAAGAACATCGCTGAGCTAAAAAATAGAAGTAGAAAAATCAAAATATACAAAAAATTGCCATAAAAAGTTTTTCAAAAATAAAAGTTCTTATTTTTTATCTATAAGCAGCTGAGCGCACTAGCAGCACCAACAGCAGCATCAACAGCAGAAGCACCAGCTGCATTCCAAAGCACTAGCAATTTTTAAAAGCAACAAAACACGTGCAAAGTTTGTGCAGCATTATTGTGAAAATTGAAACATTTTTCCAAAATAATATTGCAAAAAAAGTCAGTAAAAGTGTAGTTGCTGTGAGGAGATGAATAAAAAATATTCACCTTCAGCTAATATGCAACGCTAGTGCAGCGTTTATCTAACAACCTGCCGTGCTTACTTTTCTATATTCTACATTAACATAAGCTGCACGTTATCCGGCTGAAAAAGCGGCTGAGAAAAAAAGTGTGCCAGAAATAAACGAAATGAAGACTTATCTGGCTATGTCTGGGCGCGAAGTTCACAATGCCGACAACGCACGGTGCAATAGTTTCATTTAAGTTGCGGTCAAAATATTTTAGTTTTGAAAATATTTTCAAAAGCATTAGAAATTGTGTTAAAATGACAACATCGGACGAAACCAAAACCACTTCTAACACCTGTTTAAGTAAGTAACCTAACTCCCTTAAAAATTATTTTAATCCACATTTTATGTGTGTTTTATTTTTTGCAAAAGATTCTTTTTAAAGAGAGCGTCTTGAAATATGTTCAGATTGCTTCAATAAGAAACTTTTCTACAGTCAAACAAAAGAACAAAATCAAAAACCTTTCGATAAATCAAAAGCGAATACACCGATGCGTGGATAATCTAAATCATAACTTTTAAGGCCGATCTTGGAGAGCCTTCTGTCAAGAAATTTTACAAACACTTGAGGCGTTGAGATTTAGCACCTAGGCGAACTTGAGCTTCATGAAAAAAGGCGGGATATGGATTCACCAATGTTGATGAAACTCTCAAAATTTTGTAGATACTCACTTTCCATGCTGTTAAATATAAGAAATACTCCAATACAATCGGTGAATCTATCCTGTCTTGGAATTTTCTTAGATATAATAACAGGATCGATTCTAAAAAGTACAACTCAGAAAGCTTCAAACTGTTGACGTCAACAGCATCAGATTAAAGATTTCCTAAATTTTTGGCTTTTGAACACACGTGACAGTCTTCTATGGCAGCCAGAAGTAAGCTTACCACACCTACTGAAAATATGGAACAACATGTAGTTTGATATGACACATGATGTAATTTTTACAAGGAAAAAGTTGAGATAAAATCAAAGAAGTTAAGGTCTCGATTCTCAGGTCTCCGGTGTCAGATGTTAGGTCTCCGGTGTCAGATGTTAGGTCTCAGATGTCAGATGTTAGGTGTCAATTGTCAGGTGTCAGGTGTCAGGTGTCAGGTATCAGGTGTCAGGTGTCAGGTGTCAGGTGTCAGGTGTCAGGTGTCAGGTGTCAGGTGTCAGGTGTCAGGTGCCAGGTGTCAGGTGTCAGGTGTCAGGTGTCAGGTGTCAGGTGTCAGGTGTCAGGTGTCAGGTGTCAGTTGTCAGGTGTCAGGTGTCAGGTTTCAGGTGTCAGGTCTCAGGTCTCAGATCTCAGGTCTCAGGTCTCAGGTCTCAGGTCTTTGGTCTCAGGTCTCAGGTCTCAGGTCTCAGGTCTCAGGTCTCAGGTCTCAGGTCTCAGGTCTCAGGTCTCAGGTCTCAGGTCTCAGGTCTCAGGTCTCAGGTCTCAGGTCTCAGGTCTCAGGTCTCAGGTCTCAGGTCTCAGGTCTCAGGTCTCAGGTCTCAGGTCTCAGGTCTCAGGTCTCAGGTCTCAGGTCTCAGGTCTCAGGTCTTAGGTGTCAGGTCTCAAGTCTCAGGTCTCAGATCTCAAGTCTGAGAAATCTGGTCTCAGGTCTCAGCTCATAAGTTTAAAGGCTCAGGTTTCAGGTTTCATGTATCAGGACTTTTTACGTTTACGTTTACGTTTACGTTTTACGTTTACGTTTACGTTTACGTTTACGTTTACGTTTACGTTTACGTTTACGTTTACGTTTACGTTTACGTTTACGTTTACGTTTACGTTTACGTTTACGTTTACGTTTACGTTTACGTTTACGTTTACGTTTACGTTTACGTTTACGTTTACGTTTACGTTTACGTTTACGTTTACGTTTACGTTTACGTTTACGTTTACGTTTACGTTTACGTTTACGTTTACGTTTACGTTTACGTTTACGTTTACGTTTACGTTTACGTTTACGTTTACGTTTACGTTTACGTTTACGTTTACGTTTACGTTTACGTTTACGTTTACGTTTACGTTTACGTTTACGTTTACGTTTACGTTTACGTTTACGTTTACGTTTACGTTTACGTTTACGTTTACGTTTACGTTTACGTTTACGTTTACGTTTACGTTTACGTTTACGTTTACGTTTACGTTTACGTTTACGTTTACGTTTACGTTTACGTTTACGTTTACGTTTACGTTTACGTTTACGTTTACGTTTACGTTTACGTTTACGTTTACGTTTACGTTTACGTTTACGTTTACGTTTACGTTTACGTTTACGTTTACGTTTACGTTTACGTTTACGTTTACGTTTACGTTTACGTTTACGTTTACGTTTACGTTTACGTTTACGTTTACGTTTACGTTTACGTTTACGTTTACGTTTACGTTTACGTTTACGTTTACGTTTACGTTTACGTTTACGTTTACGTTTACGTTTACGTTTACGTTTACGTTTACGTTAATATCTGTTTGCTGATCTTTTGAACCTAAAATTTTTTAAATGTTGCTTAAATAATAAAAAAAATTTATTTCTTTGATTTGACCGGTAATAATCTTGTTCTTTTACACTGTGTACCACCTTTAGCAGCCAACAGAAAATTTTTGTTTATTATGATTTTATATCAAACTCCTGTGCGGAGTTTTTTTTGTTACTCCTTTTTTGTGTTTTGATGGCGGTTTTTTTTTTGTTGTTTGTTTTTCTTATATTTTTTTTATTTTAACACAGCCCTTTGTTATTATTATGCTGCGCTCTTTTATGTGTCACAAGAGGTTAATGGATTTGCTTAACTTAAGCCTATAGGACGACGTGTCTCAATGTTGGTACTCTTACCGCTCAAACTACACAGCTTTGCTATGACGATGGAAAGAAGGCTTTCACGTTGTTGTTGATGTTGATGTTGATGTTGATGATAATGATTATCATAATATTGTTGATGGTATTTTTAAAGGTTGCAGCGTCATTGACAGCACCGTTATCACTGACAAGAAAAACAAACAAAATCGACTTTGACGGCAATGAAAAAATTTATTGCTCCACTACAAGTACGAGTACTCTTTAATACAGCATATAGTACATGCATGTGGGTGTGAGTAGGAGTTAGAGGGTGAGTGAATGTATGTTTGTGTTGGTGCATGTGTGTGCTTTTTTCTTCATACGTTGGTCTTAATGAAGTACGTGTTGAGCTGATTTGTATATGAAGCAGGCTTTTTTATTGTTGCTGTTATTGTTGTTGTCAGAATTTGTTCAAGATTTGTTGCTGGTTAAGGTTTTTTTGTTTGGTGGCTCTGTGTGTGAAATGTGGTTGCTGGTTGCTTTCTTTTTGTATTTTAAGGAATTTGTAAGCAAATGTTTTTTTTTTATTTAAATTTTTTTAGTCTAATGCAGGACATAGTTCGGTTTTTATTCTGTTTGAAAGTTAAAATCAACAATTTATTGACAACTTAAGCATGTTAAAAACTTACAAAATAAATAGCGTCAAACTTGTTTTTGTCACATTTTTTTCTATTAATGGCAACAACATTATTTTATTAATAATTTCATTAATTTTTTTTTTTTTTATTATTTTTAATTATTTTTCTAATAAAAAAAAATAAAAATAATTTTATTTATATGCCATTAATTTTAGTTAATATAATTAAAAACATTATATTTTTTGACATGACGTATTTACGATGTTTTTTTAAAGAAACTGTGATGAGAAACAAACCAGAATAATTTACTTATTTCTCTCTCAGTAATGAAGGTATGAAATGTTGTGATCGGTAAGAGTAAGATATGACCAATCTTACTGTTGACAGATTCAAACATCATCTTTTTATTTCATTGCAACTGTTTATAATGTTTAGAGTATCATGTTGAATTCAGTTTCATTGCATAAGTTTTCATCAATTAGACTTTTCTTAGAAAGTCAACTGAAATGTTGTTTAAACAGTTTTTGAGAATTGTTGTATTGAACTTTTTTATCCTAACTTCAATATCAATAATACACAAAAAACAAAGAAATTGTTTATTTCCAAGTACTAACTACACTTCAAGTGCTTAAAGAGTAGCTCAAGCTGTATAGGTGTAACTCTTTTGCTTTATCTACCTACCAGCATTTACAATCTCTACTAGCTGTTAACTGAGAAAACAACAAACTGAGAGTCGACGAAAAACAAAAACAAACAAAACAAAAAAAAAAACATTAAAAAACAACAACAATACTGTTGTTGTACATTTTAACCAGCAGAACATCATCAACATCAACTGTGTGTGCCGTTACTTGCATGTGGTAGGGTAATAAAAAAATGTAAGCACTCGAGCAGGACATGAAGAACGGCAGGCAGGCAGAAAGACAGACATACAGATGATGAGCTCTTTGCTACCGCAGCAAGTACAATAATGCTGAACAACAGCAACAACAACAGCAATGATCAAATCAAAACAAAAACAATGCGACGAGCACAATAACAACAACACCGTCAGTAAAGGCTAAAATAAAGGATATAAAAGTGAAAATGGAAATGAAAACGATGTAAATATTACACTATCATTTAGGTGCTCAAATTTAATGATGTGTTGTGAGCGAGTGCTTGTTCGAGTGTGGCTATGTGTTACTCGTTGATGTGTGCCTGTGTGCATGCATATCTATCTATCTCTCTCTCTTTCTATCTAACTGTGTGGCGAAAAATTTATTAAGTGTAAATGTAGAGCAGTTTTGCATTAGTATGTTTCCGCTAGAAATAAAATTAATGATAGAAGCCGCAGCTTAATGTTAGCAGATAAAGAAAAAAAATATAAATAAACAAAACAAAAACACATTTTAAATGAAACAATTTAAAAATATGGGTCAGCGGGTAACTGTTAACAGCATTTTTTACCAATTGTTGTTGCACTACATAAAGCTTTACTTTAATATGCATTTTATAATAAAGCTTGAAAGGAATGTTTATGAATGATTTAAATTTTATTTATAAAAATGAGTACTACGAACAGACTTCACATCAGCGCATAGTATATGATATAAATAGAACAAATAAGCTGGACAAAAGTCGCAAAACTAAGCAATTATTTTTGTATCAAATTCAGACATTTGTCAAAATTTACTATGTTCGAGGCCTGGAACTTGAGGTCTGGTAGGATTTGATTCGATTTGAGCTCATATTAAAAAATTCTTAGTAAAATTTTTAAATTTTTTGTTTAACATCAATGTTCTCCTGGGAAAAGCTTAGGTGATTTTGTATGTTTTCGTTATTTTATCTTTTTTATTGTTGGAAAATATCAAGTGTTTTTTATGTAAATTAAGAATTTTATAGTTTTTTAATGTTTGTTTGTATTATGTATTGTTGGTATTATAAAATATACAATGTTAAAACAATGTTAAAACAATGTTAAAACAAAATATACAATGTTAAGAATATATTCTTTACAGAGATAAAAGTTTTAATTCAAGATGAAAAAGGAAATAAAAGAAAACGTTAAATAAAGACCAAACATACAAAGAGCTTTCAAAAGGAGAACTGAGCGTTAAGTACAGCCAAATTTCAATGTTTTTCCAAATTGTTAAAAATACAGAAATTGATAATAGGGGTATTCACACTGACTTGGGTAGTTGGGTACGGGTAGATTGAGTACTTTTGATTATTGCGAGCACCCTTAACTGCAATTGAGAACTTTGTAGAATAACAACTGATGAGAGATGAGTGACAGCTAGAAAAGAGTTGCCACCATATTATACATGTCATGTCATTTAGGCCATTGTACGGGCGTAAAAAAGTTATTTTATATAAGAGTAATTTTTTACGTGAACTTTGCGGCATTTAATAATTTTTATCTCAAAAATATTAAAATAACTCATTTTCACACATTTGTCTATTTTATGCACTCATAATTTGTTTATTTTGTTTTAGTTTTTTGTCAATTCAATTATTGCCTACTTTTGGAAAAAGTGGCAAGCCATGAAGAAACTACTCAATCAATCTACCCAAACAAGTCAGGGGGTCAGCTAGAGTAGATTCGTAGATGGGTACTTGGGTAGAATGGAACTTTTTCAAAAACAAAATATACGGCATTTGCCAATCTACTTAACTACCCAAGGCAGTGTGAATACCCCAAATATTTTTTTTTTTGCTCATAATTGCCATTCTCTTGCAGGCATTCTCTTCACAGAATTTAATTAAAAATTAGTAAATTTTTTTTTGTTGTTTACAGCGTTTTACGTGGAATTTCCACAGAAAAAGCGAGATGATTTAAATAAGTGTGAGGATATTACTTTCAATTGATTGGATATACAAAGTTCTTTCTTATTATATAGAGTCCGACGAAATTGTTTACAAACGCAATATTTTATCTGGCAATGCTAAGTAAATACATATATTTATATCCGTCAAGCATCTCCAAATTTGCCAATTGTTCATCAGGATTATTATTTGCTAACGGTCTTTTTAATATACTTCATAAATTTTTCATCACAGAACACTTCATAATTCATAGCTCCAACCAAGAGCTTCCGGGTTCGAATCCTGGCCAGGCTATGATAATACGCTTTTAACTATTTTGAAGTGAAACTTCTTTGGCGGCGAGTGAAATTTCAAGGTCTCTTATTCGTGACGCTAGGCTAACGTTTGCAATTCATATGACAATTTTCAAAAAATTATTGAAGCAAGCGAGAATTGAACCCGGACTTTCGTTTCTATGCATCTCATAAGAATCGGATACGCAACAATTGAGCCACACAGACACATAATTTAAAGGTAAACATAATGTAATTAATATTGATCAAGTTGAACGGGTGAACCATATATAATTAATATTGATCTAGTATATCACAGACACAAACCAAGTCTCAAGAACGCGTTTTGGTCCGTAACATTTCATTTTCATCTTAAGAGTATGCAGGGAAAATTTAGTAACACAACCAACACAATTTGATCATAAAAAGCTCGGTCAAAGTCATTTCAAGGGAAGAAAGGGCAAATTACAAAATATTTTTGAACAAAAAATTACAATTCAAATAACTATTATTTCATAATCTGGTTTTAAAAAAAAAAAACAAATTTGTTTTTAATATTTATTTTTCGAGTCTTATTTTTTTGCTCAGAAAATAGAGTTTTAATTTTTCGCTCTAAAATAAAACTTATTTTTTGAGTTAGTTAGTTGATTTGTTAGAAAATAAAATTTATTTTTAAGTTTTACTTTTTGCTCTGAAATAAATTTTTTATTTTAAGTTTTATATTTTTACTCAGAAAACAACACTTATTTATGAGTTTTGTTTTTTTCACTCTGAAATAAAACTTATTTATTGAGAGTTAATTTGTCGTAGAATGACGTCTTACAGCGCGATTTGTATGGAAGTCATTTTGACAGATTCTTTCAAGGCCATGAAACTTTTTTGACGAATACTTTATGGTATACCTACAGCCTTTAATACTCATCGTCTAAAGATAATATATATGCTAAAATATCATATACATCCTGCGCTGAATGAATATCTAATTTTGCATTTTGTCACTATTATATTAAAGTCACAAAAAAGTAAAATATTAGAAAAAAAATGCATATGTTTATATAAGAAAATCAATCATCAGCTGCGTATGCTGTGCTTGCTGCTTTCTTTGTTTTTGTTTCGTTGTTTTAATTGTATTGTTTTTGTTTTATACGAATTGATTCGCAGGCTTCTTCATTGGGTTCTTGTATGTAATACTTCTTTATTGGGTTCTTGCATGTACTACTTAGAAATAAGTGATCAATTTTAACACAAGATGTCTTTCACAACTCAGTCTCTTTTCAACTCAGTCAATGAACTCAAACTGTCAAACTTAACGAAATAATAGAAAAAATTAGACATTTTTCTTGTTTCTTTTTGCTTGCTCATTTTATCATGCTTAATAAGAAGTCCATAATTGAGTGTTATTCATTTATTTGCTAATTTTTGAAAGATCAATAAAAAATACGTGCAAAATGGACAAAACAATCGGACCAAAGAGACAAAGTAGACGAGGTTACAACTTTAACGGTATTCTACGTTAACGGATTCTACGGATTCTTAGTTAATAGATTGGTCTAAGGAATTTTGGATTAACATGCGTACTTTTTTCTGCCTTGGGTATGAAAACTACTTTCACGTATTGCTAGCTTTTTGGCATGTAATTGAGGTCAAACTGCTTTGGTAGATCATTTGATAGATCATCGATCCATTAGTTTATCATGTCGTAAGTTATTAAAATTTCAATTCGGGCTATGCCGTTTCATTAGACGTCCTGGTGCCATCAAAACGCTTTGATGGCATTCTATTTCCAATTTTAACTTCGATTTTGTAATAATCTGCAAGCAGTTGTCAACAGCTGGTAAACGCTTTTCCTGAAATAGCTATCTTTGAACAGCTCGAAAGTTAAGTTTGTACTAGGATATTAACAGTAGATTCTTCACTGTCGGTAATCCATGATTCGTCTTCTTTTTTAATGCAATTTTCGGCTTAATGCTTGCTCGAAAACTTTCCTAAGTCTTCACGTCTCAGACGTTTGTTATATTTTTTTGCGGGTTTTTGAGGATGCTTCAAGATTTTCGTTATGTTTTTCGAAATTCTTTCTTGAATTCTTTTAGAGATATTTAAGGTTAATCACCACTCATCGGTAGATTCAGTGGCCTTTGCTTTACTGAAGAGTTTTCGACTCTTATTTCGAAGCTTTTCTAGTTAAGTATCCTATCAAGACTTTTGCTTTCCATTTGGTGTTTTCAGCGAACACGCAGTTTTAAGAGCTTTACGGATCGAGTCCTTTGTTTCTTGCTCATTTTAAAAAACATATTTTCAGCAAACCATAAGCAATGCAAACTGAACGTGAATGAAAACCAAGCTGTTGGCATAAGGCCACAAGCACTGTAAAATAAATTCTTTGATAAAGTAAAACATTTCCATTATAATAGAATGAAATGTAAAACTATTTTAAAATTTCCACATCGCACGATTTAAAAGACGCCAATAAACTAAACATTTAGAGGCGCATTCATCAGAAGTCCTTCCCACTGTTTGAGTGATAGTTTAAGTGCTTCCTTCCTGTCTGCTAGACAGACAAATAGCAAATTTAAGCAAGCACACACACACTCACACACACACATTCATTCAAATGTACACAAACATGCATATTAACACCCACAAATATGTCTCACACATAAGTACATGTGTAACTTACAAAGCACACACATATACCAACATATATAAGCTTACAATGCAAATATCCTTGAGACATTCGAAGCAGCTAAGAAACCAAAAAAAAAAAAATAATATAAGAAAAACCCAAAAAAAAAAAAAGAAAATCGTCACAAACACAAATAAAGCCACAAGCAGGCACAGAGAAATACGCACATACACACACACATATATATATATATGACGCTTAATATATGTGCGACTTCTGCCACAAGCACACCGACTGGCAAACATTTAAGAAAACAGTAAACAAGTAATTGTTGTTAAAAAGAAAAAGAAAGAAAAAAAAAAACGGTAACAAAAATAATAGCAAAGCCAAACAAAATGAAAATGAAGTAACGGAAATATATATATATATATATATATGCACAGGAAATGCAAAAATAAAAACCAAAACAAGAATGAAAAAAAAACAAACGAAACATAAACATAGAAAAAAAAAAACATAAATTATTGCCTACAAATGATGAGAGATAAGCAGCAGCAGCAGCAGCATGTGTGTGTTGGCAAGAAGTTTATTAACATAACATATACACCACACACACATTAGCACACACTCACACACACACACACATACAGTTTAATGCGGGTATTCCTTAAGGTATGCTGATGATAAAGTTTTTCCGTTCCGGTTTTTTTCCGCCTCTTATTTTTCCCTATTATGCGTTTTTTAATACATTATTATTTCTTTTTTTTTTTTTTTTCTTGTTTAAACAACGCTCGCTTTAATAAGCGGCAGCTAATAATGCTGCCAACACCAAAGACAACAAACAATGGCTGCTTCCGGTGTTGTGTTTTGTTTTGTTTTTTTTTTTAATACTCATCCTCTGTTTCTATCTCTTGTTTTTTATGCCTCTATCACTATCTAGCTTTCTATATATTGCTGAGTGTTTATTTTTTTGTGTGTTCGTGTTTTTTTATTTCGTTTTTTGCAGCTTTGACGACAAAGTTTTCCACTCTATGCAACAGCAAAAAAAAAGCGTCCCAAGACAATCTTTTGTAAAGTTTTTTGTTTCATTCTTATTCCCATACGACATGCCTAGCATAGCTTTTTTGTCTATTTCGTTTAAGTTAGTTTGCTTATTTTAAATAACAGTTTAAATGGAGACACATTAGTATGTGTGCGTATTCGTCAGTGAGTTATTATAACGCATACAGCAAACATACACACACACACACACACACACACACTTTCGCATAGATAAAAGCCATAAGCACTTGTATATCTTTACTACACGTTTTTACGCTATTGCAGAGATTAACTTTAATTAGACCCATGAAAGTGATTTATTTGGTAACTTTTTTATGACTGCCTGTGTGTGTGTGTGTGTGTTTGTATGTTTTTAATGCTTAGCTTTGCGACTAAATTGTTATTTAAGCATAAACATATGATTTTCTTTGTGTAGAGAGCTCAGATTTTGAAGCTTTAAGTGTCTAAAAAGATTTTTGCAACTTTTGTTTTCGTTTAGATATAAGCTATTTATAAATAAGCTGACAGAAAAACAATGCAATAATAGCGTCTTATGTGATCGTAAGTAGTACATCATATTTTAATATAATGTCCTGTCAATTCTCTGTTTAATCCTGGATCACTAACCTATGTCTGAGTTGAGCCACAACTAACTCTGGGTGTTTTCCACCCACAAAGGAAATTTTCAATAATAAGGACATGTAACGAATGTTTTTATTGTTACATATATTCTTTGCTTTTCATGATAATATTTAACTTTATTTAAAATACTTGTTTGAAATATAATTTGTAATTCATTGATAGTTATTTGAGGTATTTCAAAAACTTATAAAATAAGATTTTCATTCCAATACTATTTTCAAAAGGAGAAGACGTATTTTTTTATTATTTTATAATAAGAACACGATTTTCAAAAAATTATCTTTTTAAAATATATAACAAATATTTTTAAAGCACATGACAGATTTCTACTGACGTTGTTGCGCTCTTACCAAGTCCCTCGTTACAGACATAATTTCTCAAACCTAAGAAAAGTGTAAGTTTTCAATAAAATGCAGATTATTTTCGCCCTTTAAAAATGTTTTGTTATGAAAAGAATGGTTATTTCAATGTAAAAAAATTTAATCGAGTTAATTTAAAAAATAAACTAAAATACAATAGATTTTGAAAAAAGCATGTCATTTCTACAGTTTTAAAGCTAGTGAAATATGAAATATAGGATTGTTAAGCTGAAATTATACAAACAAAAAAATTCTATGAGTACTTTTTTTTCTTTAGAACAAATTTTTAACGTAACAAAGATCAGCTTAATTCATTTAACTTTCGCAGTAATATTACGCTTTTGCAAGAACTATCGTCTGTAGTTTTCCATTTTTGCGAAGGTGTTGCGTTGAAGGACATATATATGTATATAAATATATACTATATACTAGCGAATAATACCAGGCGCAGTTCGAGTTCTGGTTCTGCTTTTTATGTGTTGGTTCTGGTCTAGCCATAATTTTCTTTAAAAGTTTCTGGTAAAATTTCCTTTTTTGGTTAATGATTTGAAAATTTTGATTTATTTTAATGTTTCCTCAGTTTAAATATTAACTTCTATTTTCCTTAAGAAATGCTTGAAATCGAATTAAAAAACATTAAAGCTTTAGATGAAATAAAGTTCATATTTGTGGTGAACTCTGAATGAAATTAAAAAAAAATTCTTAATATAATTAAAAATGTTTGTAAAAATCAACAACAGCGCCTCCTTTCGGTTCGAGAACTATCTTTTAAGCTGACACCAACCATACACATTCACAAAATTTAATTTAAATCGATTTTGTGGTTTTGGAGTGACATATGATTTTATATATGCCAAATCGGCCCATCGGACCTTCGAACCCTGCAGTCAAATATTTGTTGTGTTAAATAAGTTCATGTAAAGCAGAGTTAAAAAGCTATGAATAAGATTAAAAAAAAAAAACAACTCCAAACAAAAAAACAATGAGTGCTTTCAAAAACTGTTAACTCGTTTGAGTTTAAAATAAAAAAATAACAAGCAAATACATTAAAAATGCTGTCGCAGCGCTGTAACTTTGAGCTACTTAGCAACAATGCCGGCAAAAAAGTCACTCAATTAAAAAACTCTTAATAATTTAAAAAGTGGATTTTAAATTTAGTTGTCAGCTCAAAGCGCAAAGCTTATTTATTTTGCTCTCTTTCTGTATCATTTTTTTTTTGCTGAGACTTTGGCAGACACCCACTTAAGCTGATGCGCCTGCCGCGTTGTATTTCCCCACAACCGATTCCACCAAACATTGAGCGCATATTTTGTGCTTGTATATTTTGTTGTGCTCGAACGCAAGAAAATAAATCATCAAATTGCAAAAAGCTTCATTTAATCGCATCTTACGCTGCACTGTCATCAACGTGCGCTCGTTGTGCGCTATACGCTGTTCACTGTTTTTCTTGTGATCCTTGCGCTGCTGCTGATTGTGACTGAAAAATTAAAAAAAAAAAAAAAAACTCAAACTATACTCTATATGTATGCGTTTGAGTTTGTGTGCTTTAATCTTTTTCCAAGAACAATTTATTTTGTTTTACTCAGTTTTTGTTGCTATGTGTAGAATTTTGTTTCAGCTGCAGGACATTTTTTGATTTTGTGCTGTTTTGCTTTTTGGTTTGTTTTTATATATTTGAGCTGATTTTTTATTTATTTGAATTGCTGTAAGTGTAGTCAGTGTCGTCTGCACACAATAACAAAAACAAAAATTGCTCTTGCATTGCTCGTAGTTGGTTTTAACGGCCAACATTTTAGTCAACTTGTATCCTGTCAGTCTTCCTGTAACACTCTCCGCACTCCACTCCACTCCACACTGTGGCAAAGTTCTTTTAATAAATTAGTTTAAAGATAAGCAGCCTCGTTTCGGCATCAAGGTGACTACAGCAGCCAGCCAGTGCTTATGTCCTTTATTTTTGTATGCTTGTTTTTAGTTGTGTCTGTCTGTATGTTTATAACTACTGTTAGAAAATATGTTCTGGGCACACCTGCAACTGCTGCTTGTTGCTTGCTGTTAACCGAAATATTATTTATATCCACCTTTTTACGATAAGTAATTTTGTCCTTAGCTTTTTGTGCTTTACTGCTGTCAAGTTGTTTCTTTCAGCTTCTCTTTTGCTTGAAGGCACAAAAAAAAGCAGCATTTTGTTTACATCATCGTTCGTCATTTTGTCTTCTACGCTGTCTCGCACTGCTTATCAGCGCTGTTTAAGGATATGCTAAGGATATCATAACGTGGCATCGATTGCAGTTAAGATTTTATCGTTTTGTTGCTTGTGCGTTTTATGCTGTTTGTGCTTTTTTTCTGTTCTCGTGTTTTTGACTTATGCCCCCCCCCCCCTTGTCGTATAATGTCCACTCTTCTTCAGGAATATAATAAAGTGGCAATACTTTTGAAAATGTTCCTTTTGACAGAGTCCACTTGTCATTCGACGTCAGTCAGTCTTTATCGTCTTATGTCCGTCTGTCCATCTAGTCCCTAAGTGCTGGCTGGCTGTCTTATTATAAATTGCTTTGACTTGAAGATAAATTGTGTGAAATACAGTGTTTTTGTGTGCTTTTTATTTGCGAGCGAGAAATAAAATTGAAGATTATCGTTAAGTTGACTGAAGTTGAGCTGGCTGCAGCTAAGAAATTTAAATGAATCAAATAAAATGCGAAGAGTTAGTAGAAGCTGGCGTAGAATTTTGAAGATTTTAATTAAAAAGCTCTCTATCATAAGCCTTGTAGAGCAGAAATATTCTCATCTCAGTTAAAAACGCATTAAATGGCTAGAGCAGAACGAAAGGACGTCGGGTTGTTATACATGAAGTTGAGTAATTTTTTTATGATAGGACATTGAAGCGATGAATGAGTAAACGTTCATAGTAGCTTCAAGAAATAGTTTAATTGACTAAGAACTTAAAGCATTTTGGTTTTTGCGCTTTTAAGATAATCAACCCAAGTTTAACATAGAAGCTTAGCAAATATTTAAATTTAATGTGCTTGAATAAATAGTTTGTTTTCTTAAACAAAAAAGTTAATAATTCCTTTTTTAATTTTTAATTTTTAATTTTTAATTTTTAATTTTTAATTTTTAATTTTTAATTTTTAATTTTTAATTTTTAATTTTTAATTTTTAATTTTTAATTTTTAATTTTTAATTTTTAATTTTTAATTTTTAATTTTTAATTTTTAATTTTTACTTTTTAATTTTTAATTTTTAATTTTTAATTTTTAATTTTTAATTTTTAATTTTTAATTTTTAATTTTTAATTTTTAATTTTTAATTTTTAATTTTTAATTTTTAATTTTTAATTTTTAATTTTTAATTTTTAATTTTTAATTTTTAATTTTTAATTTTTAATTTTTAATTTTTAATTTTTAATTTTTAATTTTTAATTTTTAATTTTTAATTTTTAATTTTTAATTTTTAATTTTTAATTTTTAATTTTTAATTTTTAATTTTTAATTTTTAATTTTTAATTTTTAATTTTTAATTTTTAATTTTTAATTTTTAATTTTTAATTTTTAATTTTTAATTTTTAATTTTTAATTTTTAATTTTTAATTTTTAATTTTTAAGTTTTAATTTTTAATTTTTAATTTTTAATTTTTAATTTTTAATTTTTAATTTTTAATTTTTAATTTTTAATTTTTAATTTTTAATTTTTAATTTTTAATTTTTAATTTTTAATTTTTAATTTTTAATTTTTAATTTTTAATTTTTAATTTTTAATTTTTAATTTTTAATTTTTAATTTTTAATTTTTAATTTTTAATTTTTAATTTTTAATTTTTAATTTTTAATTTTTAATTTTTAATTTTTAATTTTTAATTTTTAATTTTTAATTTTTAATTTTTAATTTTTAATTTTTAATTTTTAATTTTTAATTTTTAATTTTTAATTTTTAATTTTTAATTTTTAATTTTTAATTTTTAATTTTTAATTTTTAATTTTTAATTTTTAATTTTTAATTTTTAATTTTTAATTTTTAATTTTTAATTTTTAATTTTTAATTTTTAATTTTTAATTTTTAATTTTTAATTTTTAATTTTTAATTTTTAATTTTTAATTTTTAATTTTTAATTTTTAATTTTTAATTTTTAATTTTTAATTTTTAATTTTTAATTTTTAATTTTTAATTTTTAATTTTTAATTTTTAATTTTTAATTTTTAATTTTTAATTTTTAATTTTTAATTTTTAATTTTTAATTTTTAATTTTTAATTTTTAATTTTTAATTTTTAATTTTTAATTTTTAATTTTTAATTTTTAATTTTTAATTTTTAATTTTTAATTTTTAATTTTTAATTTTTAATTTTTAATTTTTAATTTTTAATTTTTAATTTTTAATTTTTAATTTTTAATTTTTAATTTTTAATTTTTAATTTTTAATTTTTAATTTTTAATTTTTAATTTTTAATTTTTAATTTTTAATTTTTAATTTTTAATTTTTAATTTTTAATTTTTAATTTTTAATTTTTAATTTTTAATTTTTAATTTTTAATTTTTAATTTTTAATTTTTAATTTTTAATTTTTAATTTTTAATTTTTAATTTTTAATTTTTAATTTTTAATTTTTAATTTTTAATTTTTAATTTTTAATTTTTAATTTTTAATTTTTAATTTTTAATTTTTAATTTTTAATTTTTAATTTTTAATTTTTAATTTTTAATTTTTAATTTTTAATTTTTAATTTTTAATTTTTAATTTTTAATTTTTAATTTTTAATTTTTAATTTTTAATTTTTAATTTTTAATTTTTAATTTTTAATTTTTAATTTTTAATTTTTAATTTTTAATTTTTAATTTTTAATTTTTAATTTTTAATTTTTAATTTTTAATTTTTAATTTTTTATTTTTAATTTTTAATTTTTAATTTTTAATTTTTAATTTTTAATTTTTAATTTTTAATTTTTAATTTTTAATTTTTAATTTTTAATTTTTAATTTTTAATTTTTAATTTTTAATTTTTAATTTTTAATTTTTAATTTTTAATTTTTAATTTTTAATTTTTAATTTTTAATTTTTAATTTTTAATTTTTAATTTTTAATTTTTAATTTTTAATTTTTAATTTTTAATTTTTAATTTTTAATTTTCAATTTTCAATTTTTAATTTTTAATTTTTAATTTTTAATTGTTAATTTTTAATTTTAATTTTTAATTTTTAATTTTTAATTTTTAATTTTTAATTTTTAATTTTTAATTTTTAATTTTTAATTTTTAATTTTTAATTTTAATTTTTAATTTTTAATTTTTAATTTTTAATTTTTAATTTTTAATTTTTAATTTTTAATTTTTAATTTTTAATTTTTAATTTTTAATTTTTAATTTTTAATTTTTAATTTTTAATTTTTAATTTTTAATTTTTAATTTTTAATTTTTAATTTTTAATTTTTAATTTTTAATTTTAATTTTTAATTTTTAATTTTTAATTTTTAATTTTTAATTTTTAATTTTTAATTTTTAATTTTTAATTTTTAATTTTTAATTTTTAATTTTTAATTTTTAATTTTTAATTTTTAATTTTTAATTTTTAATTTTTAAGTTTTAAGTTTTAAGATTTAAGATTTAAGATTTAAGATTTAAGATTTAAGATTTAAGATTTAAGATTTAAGATTTAAGATTTAAGATTTAAGATTTAAGATTTAAGATTTAAGATTTAAGATTTAAGATTTAAGATTTAAGATTTAAGATTTAAGATTTAAGATTTAAGATTTAAGATTTAAGATTTAAGATTTAAGATTTAAGATTTAAGATTTAAGATTTAAGATTTAAGATTTAAGATTTAAGATTTAAGATTTAAGATTTAAGATTTAAGATTTAAGATTTAAGATTTAAGATTTAAGATTTAAGATTTAAGATTTAAGATTTAAGATTTAAGATTTAAGATTTAAGATTTAAGATTTAAGATTTAAGATTTAAGATTTAAGATTTAAGATTTAAGATTTAAGATTTAAGATTTAAGATTTAAGATTTAAGATTTAAGATTTAAGATTTAAGATTTAAGATTTAAGATTTAAGATTTAAGATTTAAGATTTAAGATTTAAGATTTAAGATTTAAGATTTAAGATTTAAGATTTAAGATTTAAGATTTAAGATTTAAGATTTAAGATTTAAGATTTAAGATTTAAGATTTAAGATTTAAGATTTAAGATTTAAGATTTAAGATTTAAGATTTAAGATTTAAGATTTAAGATTTAAGATTTAAGATTTAAGATTTAAGATTTAAGATTTAAGATTTAAGATTTAAGATTTAAGATTTAAGATTTAAGATTTAAGATTTAAGATTTAAGATTTAAGATTTAAGATTTAAGATTTAAGATTTAAGATTTAAGATTTAAGATTTAAGATTTAAGATTTAAGATTTAAGATTTAAGATTTAAGATTTAAGATTTAAGATTTAAGATTTAAGATTTAAGATTTAAGATTTAAGATTTAAGATTTAAGATTTAAGATTTAAGATTTAAGATTTAAGATTTAAGATTTAAGATTTAAGATTTAAGATTTAAGATTTAAGATTTAAGATTTAAGATTTAAGATTTAAGATTTAAGATTTAAGATTTAAGATTTAAGATTTAAGATTTAAGATTTAAGATTTAAGATTTAAGATTTAAGATTTAAGATTTAAGATTTAAGATTTAAGATTTAAGATTTAAGATTTAAGATTTAAGATTTAAGATTTAAGATTTAAGATTTAAGATTTAAGATTTAAGATTTAAGATTTAAGATTTAAGATTTAAGATTTAAGATTTAAGATTTAAGATTTAAGATTTAAGATTTAAGATTTAAGATTTAAGATTTAAGATTTAAGATTTAAGATTTAAGATTTAAGATTTAAGATTTAAGATTTAAGATTTAAGATTTAAGATTTAAGATTTAAGATTTAAGATTTAAGATTTAAGATTTAAGATTTAAGATTTAAGATTTAAGATTTAAGATTTAAGATTTAAGATTTAAGATTTAAGATTTAAGATTTAAGATTTAAGATTTAAGATTTAAGATTTAAGATTTAAGATTTAAGATTTAAGATTTAAGATTTAAGATTTAAGATTTAAGATTTAAGATTTAAGATTTAAGATTTAAGATTTAAGATTTAAGATTTAAGATTTAAGATTTAAGATTTAAGATTTAAGATTTAAGATTTAAGATTTAAGATTTAAGATTTAAGATTTAAGATTTAAGATTTAAGATTTAAGATTTAAGATTTAAGATTTAAGATTTAAGATTTAAGATTTAAGATTTATGATTTAAGATTTAAGATTTAAGATTTAAGATTTAAGAATCTGTCACACCGCAAACCTGCCCTAAACCTGCATAAATAAAAGTTACTCATACGCCACTAAACACTGCTGCATATAATTACAGCAGTTTAACACATAAAAGTTGCTGGTAGCGTTCAAAAAACTTGCCAGAATGTTCTAGCAAATTGTATGCTTTGATTTATTCATGATTTTATGTGCTCAAGTATGCATGTCTTTTTGCGAAAAACAGCTACATAGATACAGCTTAACATGAAAAAAATCACTTAAGCTGCTTTCTAATAGCCGACTTAAAAAGTTGCTGTAAACAACCGCAGAATGGGATTTGGAGGAAAATTGCTTGCTGGACAAGAGCTACTTTATATAAGTTTAGTTTTAACTAAGTTGAAAGATGAATGCAAAACTTTGCTCAACTTATTGAAGAAAATTTACTTCTAAGCTCTATCGACCATTTAAAAATAAATAGAACAATATTGTGAAAAAATATGCAACATTAAAAGTATGATAGCAAGAAAAGAACTCAAAAGAAATGTCAGCAAAATATGCAATTGGTAGGTTGCAGTTGGAAGGAATCAGTAGTATCTGCAAAAGGAAGCTTATAGAAAATTAAAGAAGCAGCAGCAAGATGTTAACAAACTAAACAACAAACAAATAAATATAAAAAAATAACAACAGAACAAGCACATGCAAAGGCTAATAGTTAACGACAGGCGCAGCGCCAGAGACAGACAGTCAGAGATGAAGACATTTGTATAGAAAAAGCACAAAATGGATTGCTCGAGTTAGTGTCAGTTAGAAGGGCAGGAAGTAGACTCAACCGTATGTTGTACATATAAACATCATTCAGGCTTAGTTGTGCTAACTTTGTTGCTGCTACCATTGTAATTGTTGCTGTTGTTACTGTTTCCGCTGTTAAGTCGCTCTTGTTGTTGTTGTTTTTGTTTGTTGTAAGTCCTGATATTCTTGCTACTTGCTCTTAACATGCTTAACAACTACATGCAGTCAACAGCCTGCAAGAATCTTTAATATTTTTCTCTGCTTGTGTTTCTTAAACTGTCTTGCTTTGTTTAGTTTTTTTTTTTTAATTCTATTTTATATAATTTCATTTTGTTCTCTGCTTGTTGCTGATTTCCTGCTACTCATCTTCTAGTCGTTTGGCATATGTCTTGTCTTTGTCTGCACAACAACAACTTCAAGAACAATTGCAAAAGCAACAATAAGAACAAAACTAACAACAACATAGCTTGTGATATGCTTGTTATGTGGCAAGTTAAGTTCACTTAATGCTGCAACATATAAACATGTTGTACATGCATTCATAGCGGCTAGGCTGAAGAACAAACAAGCTGCTAGATAAACAGACAGATGGACCGACAGATATACATATACATGTAGTAGACAGTCATCATATGTTTGTGTGCTTAAATAGTTTTTTGTTTGTTGGCAAAAACATGTTGCTGGTTGTTATGGTTGTAGAGACTCAAAACATTGCAGAAAGCTGCTAAAAATATAATCAAAGGATTATTCTGTTGCATATTTATAGAAATAGAGTTTCTGGCAAAAACAATTTTGCAAACATAATTTGATAGGCGATACTTATATTTTCGCTTTTTGCATATCTATTTTCTATATAAAATTTTTTTTATTCATTTATGTTAGAGTTGATTGAAAACAGTCAGTTACGGTGGTTTTTTATATCCTTATTGGAGGTTTTAGTACCTGATCTATTGCTTTAGTATTTTAATACAAATTAAATTGCAAAAAATTATTTAATTTTCTGTTTAATTAATCGACAAGTTTTCTGTTCTCGCACTTTTTGAAAGAGACCGAAAATTATTGTTATTTTAAAAATTTTGAAGGAAAAAAATCATTTTTTAAAAGGCACTGAAGTCCTCTATACTATAAAATTGAGGGGTCTCTACAAGACCTTTAAAATGGAATGTGCGTAGGGTTTGGGTCCCAACCACATTATAACTTCTCAATAAAAACTAAACCAGCCTCGGATATGAACCCCCACTACGTTGACGACTACCGCAAACGAAAAACGGATAATGATTTACGGATATGCACCTGAAATGTCCGGACCCTTTATAGGAAAGGTGCCACTGCACTCTAAGAAAGTAGACAGTTATATCTACTACAGCTGCCATGCGGAGAAGCCCATGTAAATATTTTATGATATATTGTATTTATCAGAAAATATAACTTATTTTTGAGTTATTTTGTTTCACTGTGAAATATAACTTATTTGTTGGGTTATATTTTTACTCACTAAATAACACTTATTTTTGAGTTATATTTTTCGCTTTGATATAAAACTTATTTTTTTTAATTTTTTTGTTTTACTCAGAAAATAAAGCCTGTTTCAAAAGAGAAGACAATTTTTTGTTTCATTTTTCGATGCGCAGTGAGAAATTATTTCTAAAGCTAAAAGTTTTTTTAGAGCGAAATTTCTTGCTCTTTTTGTACTGTTGGCTGAACTTTATTCTCTTTTTTAAGTATTTTTTTACTGTTTTTCTTTATATTTAAATGCGCAAACATTCAGAACAAATGATCGCACAAGTACGGTGTTGCACCGACGACCTGCAGCAACCTGCATCTTGAGCGAGAAATCAAATTCAAATTACACAAAAAAATAAATTATTTTCTCAAGAAAAGATTGTGATTTTCACTTCACCGGCTGGCAAATTATTTGCTGACACAAATTTTTTTTAATTTTGATTGGTTGATTTTGAAAAATAAAATTCAGTTCTTCCGCAGCGCAATTGCGATGAACAACAAAATTTAGGAATATAAAATAATTTTTATACCCCCACGCGTACTGCGTAAGGGTTATATTAATTTTGTCACGACGTGTGTAACATCCAAAAGGAGGCGAGGTAGGTATAGAAAAGTATATATATTCTTGATCGGCATCACCACCTGAGTTGATTTAGCCATGTCCTTCTGTCTGTCCGTCTGTCGGTCTGTCTGTCGACACGATTACAGCCGTAATTTTCAAGCTGTCGTAATGAAGTTCGATATTTAAGCTGTTTTTAAAAAACTAAGATCAAGTTTGACATGGGCTACATCGGATGAAAACCACGTCTACCTCCCATATAACCCCAACAGTGAAAACTCTATAAAGAATCTAATATTAAAGTAACAAGACGGAAACTCGGTATTTGTGTATTCTATGTTAAAACTGAGGTGTGTTAGAAAAATGGGAGTCATACGCAAACTAACACGCTCACTTCCCGTACAACCCCAAAATTGAAAATTTTATAAAAAGGCTTATATTTAAGCTGAAGGAAAACCATTTGATATGTATGTATTTTAGACACATAAAAATAATAAGATCGCTCAAAATCTCATACAAAAAGCTCTCCAATTTAAGATTCTATTTTTTACCCTTAAGAATCGGCCGTGGGGGTATTTTAACTTCGGCCAAGTCAAAGATATACCTTACTAGTTATACCCTAAACCTGAAAGGTCAGGGTATATTAACTTTGTGCAAACGTTTGTAACGCATAGAACGAAGCGAGTCCGGTCAACTCGTGAGTTGGGCTATTCATGTCCGTCCGTCCGTCCGTCTGTGTGTTGTCCGTAAACACAGGATAAAAAGAAATAGTAGAGATAATTAAATTAAACTTGGTACACATGGCTATAGGCACCCAAGGATCTGCACTATTGAATATTTTTGGAATCCGCCCACGGACACGTCTACCTCCCATACAACGCAAAAATTTAAAAGTGCATAACTCAGCTCATAATAAGCCTAGAACAATAAAATTTGATATGTATGTGTTTTATATCGACACAAAGAAGATGTCTTCGAAAAATGGACGTCATCCGCTCACGGACACGCCCACCTCTCATACAACCCAAAAATTAAAAACGCAATAAATAAGCCTCTGTTCAACATACAGATCTTAAATTTGGCGCATATGTGTTTTAAAACAAAATAAAGGTGGTTTTGAAAAATGGACATCATCCGCTCACGGACATGCCTACCTCTCATACAATGCGAAAATTGAAAACTGCATAACTCAGCTCATAATTAGCCCACAACAATTAAATTTTATATGTATGTGTTTTATACAAACACAAAGATGTCTTCGAAACATGAACGTCATCCGCTAACGGACACGCCCACCTCCCATACAACCCAAAAATTGAAAACGGAATAAATAAGCCTCTGTTTGACCAACAGAGATGAAATTTGGCACGTATGTTTTTTATGACAAAACAAAGATAGTTATGGAAAATGGACGTCATCCACCCACGGACACGCCTACCTACCATGCAACCAAAAAAGTTTAAAACTGAATAAATAAGATTATGTTTGTCAGAGAGAGATCAAATTTGGTATGCATGTATTTTATACCAAAACTAAGGTGTGTTCAAATTGGGAGTAATCCGTCGATGAACACTACCACCTCCCATAGCGAAAGCACAATAAAGGCTTTAACTGTGAGCTTCAGAAATAAAACTTGGTATGTGTAAATTTTTCATCAACATTTAAATGCATATAAAATATAGGCTTCATCCGCCCACGGACACGCCAATTTACAATAAAAATTTTTTTGTTTTTGAAAAGTGGGTTTAGGGTATTTTATAGTCGGCCTAGACCGATTTTAGACTTTCTTTACTTGTTTTTCATAAATTTTGATGCTCAGAGAATATTTAATTTTATTTTTAATGTCGACCAATCAGAATTAAGAACAGTCTCAAAATTATTTTCTAATTCACAAACATGAGCGAAAATTTTCTTCTCTTTTGAAACAGGCTATAACACTTATTTTTGAGTTTAATTTTTTTTTTACTAAATAACAAACACTAATTTTTGTGTTTTATTTTCTTACTCAGAAAATATGACTTATTTTATAAAGATATAGTATATTCCATCGGGCTTAAATCTGCAAATCTTCTGCCAGAAGGCCATTCTTCGGAGGATAGGAATGCTGGCAAAATATTTTCGAGCCAGCTTTGAGTAGATTTAGCTTTATGGACCAGCGCAGAATCCTGCTGGATAAACTAACATAGGTTTTTTGTTAATTTTTTTCTCGGTGTAGTTATATCCTAAACCTGAAAGGTCAGGGTATATTAACTCTCAGGGTCAGGATCAGGTCAAGGTCAGATCAGGGTATATTAAACGTTTGAACGCATAGAACGAAGCGAGTCCTGTATAGAAAAGTATGTATAGGGTCACCTCGTCAGGGTCACCTCGTGAGTTTAGCTTTTCATGTTCGGCCGTCCGTGCTTCCGTCTGAGTATTGTCCGTAAACACACGATAAGAAGAAGGAGTTGAGATAATTGGATGAAACTCGGTGCACATAGTCACATGGGTCCAAGGATCTACACTATTGAATATTTTTTGAAACCGCCCACAGGCACGCCTACCTCCCATACAACGCAAAACTTGAAAACTGAATAATTTAGCTCGTAATTAAGTCGTGTGGTGACCGTGGCATGCAGGTTAAGTGTGTGGCTTAGCATGCTCGGAGCCCGGGTTCGATCCCCAGCCACGGCGAAAAGTTTTTTTCAATAAAAAAATTTTCTGATCGGTCACCACCTCTCTGCAGACAATGGCAAACCTCAGAGAGTAAATAATGCCATGTAAAGCTTCGTGAGAACATGAACTTTAGCCGTTCGGAGTCGGCATAAAACATGTAGGTCCAGTTTTCGGTCAATTGTGTCCAAACATTTAAAAACACACACAACACAATTGATCATAAGAAGCTCGGTCAAAGTCCTTGCAAGGGCTGAAATGGCCAATTTGTTTTTTTTTTTTGTTTTTAATTAAGTAACAACAATAAAATTAGATATGCATGAATTTTATATCGAAACAAAGATGCCTTTGAAAAATGGGGTCATCCGCCCACGGACACGCCCAGCTCCCATACAACCTACACAGATAAAATTTGGTACGCATATAGCTACATAAGCTTATATTTGTCTTACAGGGATCATATTTAGTACGTATGTATATTGTACAAAATTTAAGACATGTACAAAAAATGGGCGTAATCCGTTCACAAACACGCCCACCTCCCATACAACCCTCAATATTGAAAATACGATGAAAAGGTTTATATATCATCTATGGGGAAAATAAAGTGTGCCCACAAAATTGGCTTCACCCGCCCACAAACACGCATACCTCCTATACAACTAACTATATTGAAAATACCATAAAAAGGTTTGTATATAACTGACAGGGATTAAACTTTGTATGAGAGAATTTTATATCAAAACTAAGATGCGCATAAAAATGGGCGCCAACCGCCCACGAACGCGCCCTACTCCCATACAACCGACATTAGTGAAAACTGTTAAAAACTGTAAAGGAATACATGGACTTTGAAAAAATAGGAATTTATTGATGTTTGCTTTAATATATCAATATATATTTTAATATGATAGGAGACTTAGGGTATTACATAGTCGGGCTAGACCGATTGTAGAGTTTCTTTACTTGTTTTTATTTTATAGCTTTTTTAAAATACTGCACGTTTGCTCCAACTTAAAACTATTTGGAGCGCACACTTCGCGATTGCGTTAATAACAAAATCAATACAGAGAGATGAAGCAAGTTAGAAGCAAAATTATATCGGTATTTTGTAGCCTTATTATTGTAGTTGAGAATAAGCTAAAAAGCATTAATCTGTTATGTATTTGCATTTTTGACTTTTTATCTATTTCTCAGTACAGCGGACATACTGTGCGACGTTGTGGTAAGTCACGTGGCTTCAGTTCTTGCACCAGCTGTATTTTGTATGCTTTCATACTGAGGTATTTTTGTTAAATGTTCCAGGACAATTCGCACAATTCCAATTGTTTAGAACGGTGAGAAAGTAGCATAACGCGACCTTCATTGACACTGGCCAATACACCAGCAATATTCACCTCGGTATGCACTCTTCAAATACGGGTGGATGAACTGATGTACAATAAAGAACAAATTGAAGGGAAATTGATAGTGTTGAAGAAATGGACTAAATTTTCGAAATACAGAGCAAGATTTTTGATAAAAAATTCAATGATTTGCAAGCGCTGTTCGTTTTGAAGTCTATTCACGGTGAAAAAGCTAACCTTGTTGAGCATTTTTACTTTGCCACATGTTACAAATTACACGTTAGCTGTCAATAACACTGTGAGAACAAATAGTAAAAACCCATTATAGAATAATTTTACCAGGTAGTGTTGACAAATGTTGATTCTCTCAGCTACAAGTAAACGAACTTTTGTCAAAAACAGCTGTTCGTTGTTATATTCGTTGGCCACATTCAGCTGTGTCAACTATTGTGACAGCAACACATCGGGGAGCGCTGTTATCGGTATTGAAGTTTCAGAAAAATTGTGAAGTTTATGAAATATCAAGCTTTGAATCAAATACGAATAGAAATTTTACCGACAAATTAAAAAATTTCTATTTTTAAATGCATTTTAATGCGCAACTTCAAATTTATGTGCATCAAGTTTTGACTTAACAGTTGCCAACTGTTGGGTGCGCTGAATGTGACCAGTGAAAATTAATTGTATGCTATCATGGCAGAATTATAAGGTAGGCTCATATTTTATAGCTCGCTCACACGTCAAAATAAACAGCAACAACGAATGGAAGCTCGCTACAGTTGTCAAAATGACATAGTTCGTAGAAACGTCAGTGAGTAAAAAAACAATAATAAACAATAATATTCAACAACTCTATTAAGTCGGCTTTAAGTTCAGATTTTTCATTACATAAATAAATTGAGCAGCGTCAATAGATTGTCGGTGAGTAGTTCCATAAGGCAGCTTACATCAGTAGTTGCTTCAAAACTTTTTCCATTATCAATATAGCTTTCGATGGATTGTTCTTATGTTGGCCTCCACCTAATATGGTGGAATATTGCATGGCAGAATTATTCTGCCATGAGCCTTCCTTATTATTCTGCCATGGAATATTGCATTTCCAATTAAATCGTCGGCTGCACCACAAAAGCTTTGCTTCACTTGTGTTGCACGTTTTAAACACAATAAAAACATTTTCATTCGCACCTTGAGCAAAATGCAATTTGTTATTTTCAACGAAAAATGTTGAAGAGTGAGTAAAATAATTTATTTAAAAATTTTACTACATTGAAATGCACACAAAATTGTAAACTAACAAAAGCAAATGTCTACTTTTTGACAAGCCGAAACCGAATGCAAAATGTCAAAAAAAAATCTCACGTTGAACAGCTTTTTTTTGACATTTAGCTCACTTTCTCTCCAATATGCGCCTATCTTATTATTCTACCATGTATGCTATGACGGATTGTGAGCGCTCTATTTCTTGTTATATTTGTTGCCAGAAGTTCGTTTCTATCAGTAACGTCAATACTACCTTGGAGTAATTAAATCATGGTAAAAACCTCAACCTTAGATATGGGCATTTCCATAGTCGCGAACGCGACATTCGTACGCCTTTGAGGAGCAAAATAATAAAAAAAACTAAAAACAAATTTTCTTTTTTTTCAAGTTTTAGATAGCATTTTATTAGCACTATATTAAGAAAAAAATTTTGGTTCTCTAGATTTTATGTTTCCAAAATATTAGCAATAAACATGGCATCACGAACGCGACAAAAAATGGAACTCGTTTTCGACTACATCTAGAAAAATGCGAATATCTGCGAAACGTTACATAATATTTTAAAGCGGTTAATTTTAAATTAAATAAGATTAATGTGGCTTTCAAGAAATATTTGTCATTTTGACATATTTTCATTAGTTTTTTTTTTATTGAGCTTAAGCCTGATCGCGAACGCGACATCTAGCACGCGACATTTTTTCTCATCACGTTTTTAATAAGAACTAGTTAAAGTAATTTCAGCTAAATATTACATTACTTACCAAAAACATCGTAAATATTATTTGTGAGTTTTATCTTAGTAATATTAATACAAAAAAAAAAAAAATACATAGGAGGCTAGTGAGAAAAAATATTATATTTTTTTGTAACACCACCCGTCCTACGTATGTGGTTATTTACTTTGTGAAGACTTTTTTACGCCCACAAGGAGGCGTGGCAGATATAGAAAAGTGCATATATTATACTGCAGTATCACCTTCTAAGTTGTTTTAACCATGGCATCCCTGTTTTTGTATGTCCCCCCATCTGTTGACATGATTACAGCCGTTATTATTAAGTTATAATAATGAAATTCGATATTTAAGCTTATATCGTAAAAATAAAGATCATGTTCGAAAATAATCCCAATAGGATGAAAACCACGTATACCTCCCATACAAATTGACGTTCTCAAATTGGAAAATTTCTTAAAAATCTACTAAAAATCAATCCAATGACTTGAGAATTAGCTCATGAGCTTTAATTTGAACTATTAACAGTTAGTTAAAAATTCAGCAAAATCGACTGAAACCTTTCCATACTTTCTCATACAAAGTGTATTAAAAATACGCAGCATGATCGCGAACGCGACACATTTTGATGATCAATATTAAATGTTAAGTATGATTTTTACCTGCAGTAACTTTTTTTTTATAGTAAGGCGACCAAATTTGATTTAATTTACAATTTTCAGACACTTGCTAAGAACGATCACTAAGTTCTGATAACATATGATGATTTAAGTACAAGAACGCGACATTCGAATAGTAATTAAAGCAATATAAAAAATTTACTGTAAGTCGGGCTTTGTTTGGTATCTTTTTATTTTTTATTTTTTATTTGTAGTTTATAGATGGATTTTATAAGAAGAGTGCAAACATAACGTCGATAAATTAACGAAAAATACTAAAGAGAATAAGTCCTTAAAAGCAGCTAAAAGCAAGAAAAACATATTTCTCAGATATCAGGCCAATTTTCTCAGAATAAAAACTGAAATTAGTTGTAAATGCAGTAAATTATAAAAACTCAAGCATTTTTTTTAAATAATTATTAAAAAATTTGTGGAAATGCCCATATGTTACTTATTTTAAAGAGTTTCTAGTTGAAATATTGCATACAAAAGTTTAAAAAATCCCAACAGAGACTAAGCCCCCTGCAGATAAATTGATCAGATTTAGAATAGTTCTAAACTAGTTCCAAAAAGGGCCAGTACTGGTCCCAATACAATACTCTTTTACATTGAACGAACTGACGCTTTTTACGGGTTGATGTCATAGGAAAAGACAATTGTCCTCATAAACATTCGTTTTTCCCTATATCTGTACTAGTTCCATTATGAATAGTTCTAAACTGGTCCGTTTTGGTACAGTCCAGAAGTGGTCATTAGTAAGCCCTATTATTCGCTTTATTCAGAACACGGGTACGTACAATATAAATAATAAATTTTTGTATAAAGTTTAACCTGTATATTACCATTAACCATTTTCATCGAAAATGTTTGCGAAAGTTAAAATAAGTTCGGAATCTAAATGAAAAAAATGAGCCAAAACACGTTTTGAGCGTATCTGTTTTTTTATTTTGTTTGTGCCTGCTGAGAAGAAAAACTAAGAATATAAAAATGAATTCAAACTGTTCTATTCTGAGCGTCTTTTGGACTAGTTCGCAACTAACTCCAATTTCACTAGAAATAAACTAGTTGGTTTTTCCAATTGTCTCCAAAATAACTGCTGGACCTTTTCTCTATTATTTACTATTGCTCTTACAGTACAATAAATTGTTAGCGTATACCTACAATCGAAAATAGGAAATGTATATCGAATAAAAATTGGTGGGTTATCAAAAAATATATTTCAGCAGCATTATAAAATTTTATTATAAATTTATTAAAACCAAAATATTGAATGAAAGCTCTTCATCACTATTAGCCAAAACACAACACAGCAAGCAAAAGCACACAAACTCGCACACACACACAAACACACACGCACACACTTCACTAAATGTCAGCAGCTCAACTTGTCTGTAAGTATATAAATAATTTTTCAATTTAACCATTGGCCACATCCTGCCATTCTGCATTGATATAAAATAATAAAACGCCAGCTTAATCTTCCAATAAGCTTATTGATGGCAATCCACACACACACACACACACACAAACAAACTGCTGTTACAATAAAAAAAAAATCACTTAGCTTAGCTTTTGAATAAAAAACACACTCTATTCTATTTTCATTTTTTTTTTTTTTTTCTCAAACACATACAGTGCGTCCCCAGCTCATATAACTAGTAGCTGCCATACACATACACATCAAATGCCAGAAAGCCAGTGTATTAACCCCTTTGTTGCTAATAGAGTCTGACCTTTGCAGCTTGTATAGATAGATATACGACTAAAGCTTATACAATAAAAAATAAAATGTCGAAAATTGAGCTTTATCTCAATTGTGCAGCAGCAGCAGCAGCTGCTGTTGATGTTTTGTGCTGCTCATGCTGCTGCTGCTGCTGCTTTTGACAACATTTTGTCGTCAATATTTGGCATTGACTAGAAAATTCAATTTTGAAAATTGGCTGAACCCTAAAACTCTACAAAGGCTTTATTGGTAAATGGAAAAAGAAAATAGGAACATGATGAAATATCAACAACAACAACAACAACAACAACAACGACAAGAGCAAAGTTGTAAATGCTTTAAAATTTTTTTTTGTTGCTTTTCAGCTGCTGGTCAAAGCAGTAGCAGTAGCAACATTGCGCAAACCTTTTAGTGCGATTGATATAAATTTATGTCGCAACATGTTAAACTCGTCACTTGAAGTATGCTTTGAATCTCTTCTCTGCTCTGTAGTCACAGTCAGTTGGTAAACAATCACTGAACACCCATCAAAGTGACTAAATTGTTACACCCAGCCCTGCCGGGCAGCAACTGCTTAAACGAAAATCCTTTTAAAAATTTGAAGCAGCTGCTGTTGTTTCTCATGTTGTTCTTGTTATTGTTATTTTGAATGTTATTGCTGTGCACATTGATGAACAATGAATGCATGAATGATCCACCCACTGACCAAGCAAGCCAGCAACAACGCAACACATCAATTCATTTCAATACAATTGAATTCAATTTAAGCTTAACTCTGCACCAGCTCTTATCCTGCTTTACACGCACTCAATAGCAAACAACCAAAGGCGAGTTTGGTGCCTGCTTGCCATAACTTCGAACACGCCCACATAAAACTCTTTCACTTATACCACTACCAAACAACACGGTCAACCATTTAGTCAGACAACCCAGCGAGTTAAACCTTAAATTTGCATCATAAAAAATGGTGCTCGTTGGCTTCGTCATCGACTGCTTGAATTTTAAACCTTTTGTGGCCATTTGGCTCACTTGATGCTCATCCATTCTTTTTTATGGTCACAAAGATGTTGTTGATACAGTGCTTGAGCTACAGCAGCAACAGCAGCAAGAACATTGACACTTTTTTAACTTTAAGGACACAGCTTTACACAACACAAAAACACGCATACAATATATTGTCGCTTGTGTGTGTGTGTGGGTTTTGTTGATTCTGTGTGCTTCGTGAAGTGTTTTCGCTCAAGTTCACTTTGCGTTATTATCGCTGTTGTAGCATACATTTCTTTACTCAAATTTCCTGCCTTCATTGCATCGCGATTCAGGCTTTGTTTTTTCTGCTTGCTTTATTGTGGTAATTCATCTTTGAGTATCCTTTTTTCGGGTTTGTTTTTTATCAAAAGTGTCAATAAATATTTATATGCTGTCCTTTATTTATTGAAACAATTTGCGTGGGTTTCATTGAATTGAAAAGTGATGCCGTGAGAAAATATTGCTGCTAATTGTTGAGTTATTCTTTGATAACACAGAAAAACTGAATAAAATATGTAATGAGTATGATATGTATGCAGATTAATTTTTATCGACTACGATTGTTTAAAGCAGGAACCGAAAAAACCTGGTATTTTGAAAATTTTTAAGGACAGAATAATTACGTTAAAGGCACTAGAGAAGAATATCACGCATACCAAATTGATTCTTGTTTAATTTACTGTTTAAAAACATTAAGATTTTTATTTTTTTAAGTTTTATATTGAAAATCATAAAATAATTGTTATTGTAAAATTCTATTTTTTTCGCTTATTTATAACACTTATTTGTTGCGACTTATTTTTTACTCAGAAAAAAAAACACTTATAAGTAAGTTTCAGTTTTCGCTCAAATGTATCAAAAACTCAGTCAAAAACAAACATGGTCAAAAACTCCAACATGGTTTTATAGAGCTCCAAACTGGCGGCAGAGAAAAAAAACGAGGCCTCGTGGTTGCAGCGCTGGGAGTCGTAAAAATTGTCTGATCTGGAAAAAAAAACAAGAGCTTTTTTAAATTTTTTTTCAATTTTTGTTGATGTTCCTAATTTGAAAGTGTGTTTTCGAAAAAAGTGGTGACCGTGGCATGCAGGTTAAGTGTGTGGCTTAGCATGCACGGAGCCCAGGTTCGATCCTCAGCCGCGGCGAAAAGTTTTTTCAATAAAACATTTTTCTGATCGGACATCACCTCTCTGCAGACAATGGCAAACCTCAGAGAGTAAATAATGCCATGTAAAGCTTCTTGAGAACATGAACTTTAGCCGTTCGGAGTCGGCATAAAACATGTAGGTCCAGTTCTCGGTCAATTGTGTGCAAACATTTAAAAACACACACAACACAATTGATCATAAGAAGCTCGGTCAAAGTCCTTTCAAGGGCTGAAATGGCCAATTTGTTTTTTTTTTGTTTTCGAAAAAAAATATTGACTTTAAAAAATCGAAAAAAATCTTAAAAAAAGCTCGTGTCCTACGATCGCGAATCAAGTTTAAAAAAATAGAAAAAAATTTTCCGTCAAAAAATGAACCCTCTAGTGTCGCAAGCAGTACGAAAAACATAATTTCAAGATAAACGCGTTCAAAGTTTGTGAACAAAGAAAAATGCAAAGAAATATAAAAATGCGCTCTCACTAATCCGGCTGTAACTTTTGAACTCGTAAGAATTTTTCCATGAAATGTTTTTTAGAATCTTAAGAGTAGCTATTTACTAAAATGCAAAATTATAATAAAAGTCGATTTCAAAAACGGAAAATGTCATGTCCCCCGTTAAGGAATAATTTCTAGATTCCGGCCAGAATAACACCGTATATTTAAATGTTCCACGGTTTTTAATGTGTCAAAAATGCCAACTTTATCTTAGACATAACTTACAAGATAATCACCCCTATCCTTGAACCCGCGTCGAGTAAATATCGTCGTCGAGAACTCACTTTCACCAGCAGCTCGTCGTCGAACTCATTTCGACGATAATTTTCACTTCCGACAATAGAATTTCACCCCCCAGCTAGACAGGTAACCGTGACATACGGCGTATGTTTGGCATACGCGTCACGACTTTGGCGTTATTTTCATATAAAGCACTCCATACAAATGCACGTTACATTTGTTCTAGCAACATGAAAAATATAACGTACCGACACTTAAGTATAATTACCGACACTCATTCGTGTGATCTGGCATCCCTGTCTACCACCCATGTTTTACAATAAGAAAAAAGTATATCTGAACTGCTCACACCAATTACAAATTCATGCTCTCCCCTCACCCTTGATACCTTACCCTTCATGTTCACCTACATTCACGTTAACCAAAGAAAGAAAAAAAAACAGTTTATGTTCATTACAAATTTTTTCTTTATTTTCATTTAAATATACACTAAAATAATAATTCAATTACGTTTATTAAAAGAAGCAATAAATAAAACTTAAATAAAAACAATATGTTAGATGTGTCTTGTCCACAGTCTGTCCGTCCACTCACACCACCATTGTTTCCCACTTCTGCACAATCGAGAATCCTTTTATACATTTCCACAACCGCGATTTGGACAATATATTTCACAAACACGATTGCTTTTATTTAGGTTTTAATATTATTTTCACTTTTCTTTCCTACATTTTTGGACTATTTTATTTTTATTTGTTTGAAAACTTTTGTACCGACTCAGCTGTTTAACGCAGAAAAGAGCAAGCTATGCAATAATATATTGCTTGCTTTGTTTAACTCAACATCTTACCGTAAGAGTGTATTAGTGAACACCAAAATTTGTTTCATTGTGTTCGTAAGCACGTTACAGCTGTCTAGCTGGGCCTATAGGGCCAACCAAAATAGACGAGACGAGACGTAACGAGTAAATTCAAGCATACGTGAAACAATGTTATTAACCAAAATGGTCTAACGTATTTGATCGAAACTGAACGAAACGTTTGACTAGACGCTTTGTTCCGAAAGAACCGAACTTTTACCGTCACAACTCGTCAGCAACAACTGTGTAGAGTATGTTTACATCAAGTTTTGTTGCATTTTTATCAATTAGTGAAAGTTAACATATATTTATTATTTTAATGTCGTTTTTGGGGATGAAAAATTAATTTACATGTATTTATTTCGGTTGTCAGTTGATCAGGTCAGACGTGTTCTACAACGTTTTATTTTGGGTTAAATGCCAAAACAGCCGTAACGAATGCAAACGCTCGTCAGATTGCAATCGTCTCGTTTCGTCTATTTTGGTTGGGCCTTATCTATTACTGAGTTTCTATGGCGAGTTAACTCTGGGTTTGGGTTTTCGTTGAGTTGACAATTTGACTTTGCTGACTCGATAGTGTTTCCATGCACAACACCGAGTCGAGTTGAACTTGTCAATTTTTTTTTTGTAATTTTTGTTATTTTTTGACTAGTTTCTGTGGCACTCCAAAAACTCTTGCATTCGACATTTTAATATATTTGTTAAAATAAAAATTTTCATTATTTTTTCAATATTAATGACAGCAATCACTTTGATAGATAGAACCTAGTCAAATCTTACAAGTTTCGTGGAGTTTCGTAGACTTAACGAAACTCAACTCAACTCGCGTTTCCATAGCGAGTTAACCCCGAGTAAACAACGAGTTAACTCGCCATGGAAACTCAGTAATTGAAAACGAGCGACCAAACTGCTTTATCGGTACTCTCAATTTTATGAAGCTTGTCAATAATACTTCAAAATAAATTTTTATTTTAAGCAAATTGTGAATGAGAAATTTTAAACAAAACGCGTCAAGAATAAATTCAACAAAACAACCAGCACAGCAACTACAACTGCACCTTCTGCGGCAAGGTTTCATTGGCAAGGCTGCATTGATAACCCTGCATTGGTATCTGGTCCTGCAAGCGTTGCAAGATTGTTGTTGCCGGTGGCGCCTAGGTGTACATCGCCATCATTGCGGTTTTCGTTCCCTCAGCTAGGTACGTCTTCGCGGAACTGAGGATCAATAACTGCTAATTGAAAATTTGGCGATAACGCTTAATATTGCGGTTTTTTTCGTTGCTGTCAGCTATACTACGATCAACTATCCCAATCATTCAGCTTGGTGATAGTATTGGATGGTAGCTGTGCACAGTGTGCATGCATTAGCACATCTATCGATTGACCTAAAGATGTTGGTCACCAGCTGCATCTTGCAAATTTATGGACTTGTGTTAGACCAGCTATGATCATCAAGTATGCCCGGTTTGACCATAAAACATGCCAACTATCACCATCAAAAAGATCTGCTCTCATGAACAATGAGTCCGTATTCGTTTGTTTCAGTTTGTCACTAAAAAGAAGTTGTAATTTTAGAGTGTAAAACTTAGTACATCCACAAAATGTCCTTTTACAGAGTTAGGTGCAGAGTTGATATTTCTAAATGGATTTCTTTATTTTTGTAATGCATATAATTCATTTTTATAATTTTGACTACAGCTGAGTTACCTTCCTGTTAATGTTAGGTCATAAGGATACAAGTATAGTTAAGATACCTGCTTCATCACAGAATTTTTTTCAATGTACAATTGTCCATTAAATTGGTGAATCCTAATATTTCTAGGCAACTACAAGATTAACATTCTTCGAATTTCGGACGAGATTCTCCCAAAAGCATGTGTTCTTTGCAATAACATGCAATATTTTGCCATAACTTGAACCACCAAATATCTAATTCACAAATCTATGATCCACCTACATAGGCTAATCCTAATACCTATGATAATTTGGTGGCAAGAGAAATTTGTGGCAAAGTTCTACTTGCTTAATATTTGCTTGAGAGGTGAAATGAATGCGCTCTCAAATTTTTGTCGACCAAAATTTTGTATTTTTGTTCGACGACGTTTGTTCAATAATAGAGTGTTATATTACTATCGATAAAACAGTTGGTTCGACGTCGAAATTTAAATTTTCAAAAATAGAAAATATTTGTTTCGACGCTGTTTTGAGATATTTGTTTCGACCGCGGGTTCAATGATAAGGGTGAATATTTTTCAATAAACTAGAAACGAATTTTTATTTTGTGATAATTTCGTTTTTCAACTTAACGAAATTGGTTTTGGTATTTTTATTCCTATACAAATATGAAGTAATTTCGATATTTTACTTGCCATGCTACACAAAATTAAAAAAAATTTTGAAACTGTTGAGCAGCTAAAACTGAAGCTAATTCAAAGTTAATAGAATGCGCAGGCCAAAGGCATATAGAGAGAAGAGAGAGAGAAAGAGAGAGAAAGAGAAATAGATGCTATTTGTAGCGAAAATTGGCAACCGTGAAATTATTTTTCTTTATTTCAGCAGAAATTAAATTTTTTGGGTTCGAGTCCCACGACCGGCACTAGTTTTTGCAGCAAATTTTTATTATATTTTATGATTTTTTATTAATTTTATATATTTGTTATATGTTTGATAATTAATTTGATAATTTTGATACTAATTTTATTATTGTTTTCTATTATTTCGGCCGAATTGAATTTTTTTGCCAATGAACGAATTTTCCCAGCAAAGATAGTGGCGGTTTGGGTTCGAATCCCACGACCAATACTTGTTTTTTTTTAAGCAATTTTTTATTATTTTTATGAATTCTTATTTTTTTTCGGTTTTTATTTCTTTTTATGAATTAAGAGTTTCATTGGATCAAACAAAACCAAAACCAGTTATAAATCTTGTTCAAAATATAACAAAAGTATTGAAATATATTAAAAATAAGTAATATAATTTTTTTATTGATCCAATGCTGCTTTCTAGCTTTTTATTCATAAAAATAAAAAAAAAAAATTAGAAAATAAATTGAAAAATTTAAACAATACAAAAACAATACACAAATTGATAAAAATAATAGAAAATTACTTAAACAAATAATTGTCGGTCATGCTGAAGGTGAAATTCTTTCGAAGGCAAAAAATTCAATTTAACCCCTTGAGACCGAAGCCTAGACCGTTAAAGATATCTTAAAAATTACTTCGGATTTGGTTTTCGCATGGTTAATTTAAGAGAAAAAAATTAGGTCTGGAAAATTTGGAAAATTGCCCTTTACCCTTTTTAAGTGAATTTGCCTTAGTATGATCTATAATGGGTTTGAAATAATTTTGTATAAGAAATAACAAGAAAACTATGTATTCAATTCAATTTAATTTTAAATTTAATAAATAAGTACATACACTTTACAGAGCAAAATTTAAATTTTAATTTTCTTTATCAGCAACTCCAATTTTTTTGTAATATAGGGTGAAACACTCACGATTTTTGGTTCCTTTTCCGATTAATGCGAACAGTTTGAGACAACTTTATTTACTACTTTTGAGACAATTTATATAGTAGAATAGAGAGTTGAAAAAAATTATCTAAATAAAATTCGAAACCAGTTTTTTCGAAGCCTGCCGTAAGTGAAAATATCACTGATTCACCCAAGGTACCTTCAGTGTGGGTTGATTTTTTGCCAAGATACATATCAATTTGACAAAGATAGGCAGTCTAAGCATCACACCGGCACCAACATTTTAAACTCCACTGGATTGGCTTTCTTTTGACGTATCATTTACTTTTGACCAGTAAACTTTATCATATGCTCGTCAATGGATTGCTGCTGTGATGGTGAAAATGCAGCTTGGTAAGCCTTATTAAAATGATCGAACAATGGCCTCACCTTAATTAATCTATTGTGTCTGATATCATTTCTCGGTGGTTGTATACCATTGTCTGCGAAATGTTAATTTGATCGGATAGTAAGATATCGATCATGAGTCATAGTATTTGCTATAAAAGGTACACACAAATCAGAATCACTAGACCAATAATATCTGATAGAAGGCAGTACATGATAACTCATTATGTAAGTTATTCCGAGGAATGCTTTCTGCTCACAATTGCTATAGAAAAAATCACTCCTTTTTGCAAAACATAAAAGTTCACTTTGTTTCTTTATTAGAAGTAAGAGCGTTTCGAGCTGAGTCACATTTTCGAAAACAGATATTGGTGTGCCGTCGCAATTCTCATCAGAGAGCAGAACTTTTGAATATGGAAATTCTAGAGTACGATCGAATATTTTTGGCGTAAATGAATGCCAACGCCATCTGAAAGGAACAAAATCGTGGAGTGCATTCTCAACGGCAGTCAGTGGTGCAATGTTTAATGCCGTGGAGGATGTAGATGATTGATCAAAATCAGTTAACGTGCATGCCACAATCACAACTTCTGCGCCAAGATCAATAACTTCTGCGTTCAATGGTTCTACTTCTTCTTCACTACCGTCAGCTTCTAAAATTTGGCATATTTCCATCATATCCTTCTCTTTACGAAAATTTAATCTTTTTTCTGGCATTTTATGATATCAAAACTGTAGAAAACACAAGAGAGGGAAAGAAGGCACACATTTGCGGTGTTTTGAAATAATATCGAAAAAAAATTTAAGTTGAAACCGATGGGGTCATGTGCGACCCCATTTAATTTTCTAAATTTTGTAAGGACTACTAGACATATTTAGTGAGATCGACATTCTTCCAATAAAACACTTCAAAATTCACAACATACATTTACGTTTGAAATGATTTTCGAAACTTTATAAGATTTATTAGCAAAATACTGGGGCAGCATAAATAGCACAGTTTGCGCGCAAAAAATAAAAAATCCATCTGATTAGCTGTTAGGTTGCCAATGTTGCCAGACTCTATGAAGTTTTTAAAACAAGATTCAAGGGATAAATTACCGGACTTATTATAATTAAAGCGACAATAAGTGAAAATCCGTTGGGGTCATATAGTACCCCTCGGTCTCAAAAGGTTAACCTACATAAAGAAACTTAATTGCTCGGTTGCCAGTTTTCGCTTAAAATAGCATATCTATCTCTTTTCTCTCTATATGTGTTTGGCCCTCGCAATAAAAAAAAAAATTAATAATGAATAAATTAATTCAAATGTAAATCTGAGCAGAGTTAAAAAATCTGTGATTTACATAGAAAACTGCCGATCTGGTCATATTCAGTGCAGTGTTGCCAGTTTGAGGGAAATTTCCCTCTTTGAGAGATTCTTCTTGAGCTAAAAAAGAAACATTTTTCTTCGCAGAACAAAAAAAAAAAAGAAAATTTTTAAATCGAAAATTTTGGAAAAATATCATGCGCAATAAAGGTAACATTACAAAATCATTGAAAATAAAAACAAAACAATAAAAAAATTTTAAATCAATCTACAAATCTAAAATGCAATAAAATGTGTATCAAATAAAAATTCATGGCAGCCATATTGTGTTTTTTTTTAAAATTAATAATATAATTTTGATTGCCATTTAAATTCAAAATTCTTGTCCAAGAGCTGCAAAAATAAAATTCAACAGATTCTGTGTTTTCTTTGACTGTACTGCGTTCCATGGCAGTAAATAGAAAGAGTAAGTATTCCAAAGTGACATACCGTTTAGTTCCGAATTCGAGATGCACTTACTTCTTTGTATGTTTGATTTGAAACGGATTGCTTAAAAAATTTTAAACTGATTCGTTTCCGTATGAAACTATTTTCGAAAACGCGTTGTTTGTGGGAAAAAACCTAAAAATTCACTGACAACACTGATTCAGTGCATTGAAAATGAGTGCAACGCGGTCAAGATTTCGTTAAAAAACTGCCGCATCACACTTTCGCAGTATTGAATTTCGGCTTAACAATATTTTTGTACAAAAAACTAAATGAGAAATATATCAAAGCGGAAGTGTTCAGCGACAAGAATCTAAAAACTAGATTGATAAAGACTAAAGTGCGGTGTTGTTGCTGCTTTTTGGCTATTTCAGCTGTTTCGAATAAGCAACAGCTTCATTGTTTGCTTGGTGAAGCTCAAAAATAAAAACAAAAAAATTAATTTACTTCCTAGAGATCGAACTCACTATCAGCAGATTGATAGGAGGAAGCTCTTCCAGTGCCGCTATCGACACCATAACTGGTGTGGGAATATAAACTTACTAGGGGAAGAGTGGCATGAAAGAGCCAGTTTTAAAAAAGTTACAAAATATATAAAAATAATTAATAAAATTATAATTCTTGTATCAAAAGTATTTTCTCATTCATTTATGAACGTAATACCATGAAATATTTTCCAAAATCAACAATATTTTTGGACCTGTAGCCATTTATAAAAAACATGAAATTCGGCTCTTTCATAACACATGGGCATTGAAAGAGCCAACCAAAGTTTTGAAAGAGCCATCTTCTTATTACAAGACTTAACACGCAAAATAACGAATATTTTATTAAAAATATTAATTGTTATTATAAAAAGTATTGTTTTTACAAAAACAAATTAAATAAATAAAAAAATTCAAAACTAAAAACAAAAAATAGTTAAAAAACTTAAAAATATTTTTAGCAAAAAAATTAAATCGCTTTGAAGAAAATCTATAATATTTAATAAGACCTATTCCAAAAACAAAATAAGAGGTTTAAAACATTTAAAAACATTTTTGACAAAAATAATTTAAACTTCCTTTACGCTTCTTCATACCACCGCAACCCAGCTCTTTCAAAACATATTGTCCAAAGAAACATAACCTCAAAAATTAGTATGAAATCAAAATTTTTCCGGCAAAATAAATATGTTATTGGTAGGCCTAATATATCCATAAAATTATAGTATAATAATATTACTGTTAGTTTTACAGGTGAAGACGTCACAAAACAAATAAAATGTTCTGAAAAACTTACTTAATGATGAAGAAATCCAAAATACGATACACCATCGTCGTTTATTATCAGTGAACTGTCAAATGTTCGAGGGTGCCATATGGCGAGTATTGCTTCTTAAAAATTATAATTTAAGAAGCATTCGTATGAAAACTACCGCGTAAATCAAGATGGCTCTTTCAAAACTTGGCTCTTTCATGCCACTCTTCCCCGATATTTGTCAGGAAAATAAAAGTATTTCTTAAATGCGCGAAAACTGGAATTTTTCCCAGAGATGAGACCTAGCTGGATTTTTCAGCCCCTTTTTTATCTATATTCAGCCTAATCATGAAATATTTTCTCCCGGGAGTTGTAAATGGGAGTTTCCGTTTTTAAAATTAAGTTAAAATACTTTTTGGAAATTTTTAATGCAATTTTGTTGATCAACCGCCAATATTCATCAGTGTAAAAACAAAAAATTATAAATCTTTATCTGCTATCTTAAAATCCGAAACTCTCATTTCCAACTCCCGGGAGAAAATGTTTCATGATTGGGCTGATTGTAAATTTCATCGAAATCGTTAGAGCCATTTACGAGAACGCACTTGCAAATATATATATATATATATATTGATCGTTTAATAGAAGCTATTTTGGCATTATTTGTGAAAGAATAGATGTAGACATCTTTGTTGACGATGTGCAGGTGATAGTTTTGTTGAACAGTTGGCCAAAACGTCCATTTGATACAAACTGCAGTAATCGGGGAGTCGAAAGGAAGTATAAGTTCACAGGAGCGAGCAGAAGACTTCCCTTCCTACTTTACCATCTATTTAGAGTTGTCAGTAAAGATATTTATGGCAAATCTTGAACACGTTTAGGTATGATGTTGCATTCCTGGAGCACCTATGGAATGGAAAAATGGAGCACAAACAACACACAAACAAAACATTCGTTCGATGTCGCTATGTTCGATGTTGTGTTGGTTGGTGGGGGTGTGTTCACAATTTTTAGTGGACCAGGTTTGAGATTTCCTTAGTCTTAGGGCTGCGAAGTTGTCTTCCCTGGCAAACAGCTAGAGTACTTAAATTAAGGATACCATTCGGAGTAGAGCGCATAGCTCCAGTAATGCAAAGTTCTGAACTTCTTTGTACTGTTTTGAGTTTTGCCTAAGCCGACAGAGTGCTTAACACATTTTAGTCCGCTGGTAGATTTCCCGACCACTGACTTTAAAACTAATTTCTGAAAAAAATATTAAAAATATTTTCAAATTCTTTCTGCAAAGAAATAATTTGGTTAAATGGATATTCAGAAAAAAAATAAAAATTTCCAAATTTTCCATTTTGCATGAAAAGGTAATATTTTTTCCATAAATTAATTTTAACGTTAGTGGTCGAAAAATCGACCAGCTGACTAAAATGGGTTAAGATTACCCTGCAAGACAAGTCTAACCAAAACTCCAACACATTTATACATTTTTTGATAGCTAAAACAAACGAACCTACTTGTTATATACTTGTTTTTCTTTGATGCATGTTTCAAAGTGAAGATGCAGCAAACTTAACGTGCTACGTAAAGTCGCATATGCGAGACAGAGTACACTGATAGACGCGTCCATCAAGTACGCCATTTTCACTTTAGTTTCCAAAAATCCTATTGATAAGTAAAAAAAACACGAAATCCGTTCAAATAATAATTTGCAGTGATTTTAAGATAAGAAAGTGCTCAATCATTTTATTAAATTTACTTATTAATTTATATTTTTAGTAACAATGCAAGCATACAAAAAAAATTGAGAGTTCCGTGTATCTTTTGATTGCAGAACTTAAGGAGGATCTGCATTGTTCAAAAGCAAGCACATTGCCACTACATTTTTTAGAGGCTTTTATTCCTGAAATAATATTTTGTGCAAATGTGTTACGCTAAGTTTTAAATAAAATTTAAATTGTTCTTTTATACTTATATATTTAAGCATAATATAATTTTCGATCATTCATTTATATATTGTTAGTTTTGTCTTTACACTTTTTCAATACCAAGTATTGATAGTCTGAAATAACTCATATTTACGTTATAGCTGATATCAGTGAGGAAGAAGACTATATGTTGGGTGAGGTTTAAAAAACTTCCGTAAGAAAGTGACAGCAAATCACACGTTTCTATAAGGTGTAACCAATATTTTCGTTAAAGCTGACATGAGTGAGCGAGCAAGCTATATGATTGGCTGCTCTTCAAAATACTTGCGTAAGAAGGTGATAGAATGTCACACGTACATGAGAGTTTCAGTCAGATTTTTCACAGTTTAAAAAAACTGATAGAAACTTTGTTCTACAGACTAACCAAAATTAGCGACAGCACTACGGGTTATATAACGAGTCATTTAACCAGTACTTGTCTTGCAGGGTAGTAATCGACCACAAAATAAGTTATCATAGAAGAAGTATTGGTCGGACGATTGCCATGTTAATTCAGCAGACTATACAGAATGGGAAAAATATTCAATATTTTTTTTAATTAGTTTTTTGCACGTTAAGAGTGCTGTACTTGTCTTTCAAATGCATATCTTCATATTTTCGTTTCACAGAAGTTTCTTGTCTAGCATTTCTTCCATATAGTTTGTTCCGCAACTAATCTTAATTCTAACATGTGTTGAGTGTTGGGGGTGCCAGCAACAGCGTTCACGCACACAATGGCAATTCTTCTTTGTGTTAGCTATAAGCTTGTCTTTGACAGACATCAAAAATAAGCCAGATCAAAATTTGGTTAGGCATGACAAAAAGGAGGACATTTGTTCTATGGAAGATGAAAAACCGCAGTAGCATGGTATTTTAGCCCTACAAGCAATTTACTAAAACAGAAACTTATTGATACATTTTTTTTAAACATATTTTAAAAATAATGCAGAAAAGATTGAAATGTTTATAATTTATGCATATTTCTGCTCGTGTCAGTTCATAAAATTAATTGATTATATTTGAAAACCTATTTTACATACCATCATCTGTGTCGCCATCATCATCATCGTTAAGAGCAAACGTGCTTCCTTAACAATATTTATTGTAATTATTTCTTATAACCACTTCAACACCTACCAACAACTATAATACAAGCTCAAACTTTGCCTTTTATTCACTTAACTCTTTATCGACAACATGCTTTGTGTTTCTACTTCTTCCTCTTCTTCTACTTCATCATTTGCTTTGCCTTCTTATTAGACAGCTATTTCCGATAATCCACCCGTTTCGACACTTTCTATTAAATTGTCAACCTCTGCTGGTGTCAGGCATATCACTTGATAAACTTTCTTATCCTTTTAAGTGGTTTTCAATAGTTAATTTAAGTTTATGAACCTCAATTTTGTCTAATCGTTTTAAACCAGCCGAACCTTGGGTTGGTGTTTGGTCATTGTAGATACTTTTATGCTTTTTAAGCTGCTTACATATCGTTTAAGTGCTGCCAAATTGAGGCAATTTTATGGTATGCATTGATTTTGTTTACATTTATAAAAGCTTTTAAGAAATTTTATGCTTTCATATGCAAAAACTAACACCATCATGGTTTCTAATCCTTTAGCAGGCGAACAAAACTTGACCTCCAGAGTTCACAGCGTCATTAGCCTCAAAAAAGCATGAAGCACAAGTTTAACCCTCTAACCGGCAAGACCGTCAAAAGACGGTCTTTCATTTTTTACCTCTAGAGCGAATTATGCATTTTTTTGCAATGCAAACTAGCGAAAAGTATAATTGTTGTTGTTTACTTAACAATTTAATAATCATATGATTGCACTCCAACCACGCGGTGGAGATCAGTTATTAGTTATGTGCGAGCAATCAGCCAAATAGTATAAGAAATTATTTGGTTTTTTTTTTCTTTTCGTTTGACAAAAAAACACATCCAAAATTAAGTGATCATCTCAATATTTTCAGGGTAAGTAGTTAAAACGTTTTATTTGAAATGTATAATGAAGATGAAGTGAAAAAATAATTGAAAGTGTGTTATAGAAACTAAAAAAGCAAGACCGTCACTTGACGGTCTTGCCGGCTGACGTGTAAAAAATTCCCCGTTGCATTCCTTTTGTGTTTTGAATCATCATTCTTCATGCATTATTCAAATATTCTCCCCCTTTAATTTTTATTTACTTTTTATGTGAAGATGGATCGTACTCAGCGATATTCAAATAAAAAAATAAATTTAAATAAATTATCTGATGAGGATATTCGGGAATTCATAGATTCAGTGGAAAGCGAAGTTGAAGCATATAGTAGTGACGATAGTCTGGTCGACCCAGATTATGTTGTCGATAATATTGAGCCCGATAGTTCAGACGAACTGGCAATTGAACAATGCATCAATGACATGAATCAAGCTGAGAATACTGATGCATTTATTACAGAGGCAATAAACATATCATTGAATACCAGTTCAATCGATCAGCCATCAGCATCTTCAACATTCGTCAAAATACAAAACGAACAAGCAATCGAAGTGGTGAGTGAAGCAGTCGAAGTCGGTAATGAAGCATTTGACCCACAGGAACCGTCCACATCAACTCCATCACTCGTACCAAGCAAACAATTCAAACCACCCAAACGACCCCGATCTCCACTACCAACCATTGAAGATGGTGGACTATTAGGTCAACCTACTACCGGCGGATTCACTGAGCAAAGTATATATTTTAATTGTAGCTACTTATATTTATTTATCTCTATTTTATATTCTAAGGTCTGGCTGCCATATCAAAGGACTGAAAAGAGCTATCAAATTAATCTGGCGTAAGAGCTCCATGCATTTGCATGTAAACGAGGTGGCTTTTCGTGGAAATATTTCCCTACCACTGACCATTACAAACCTTGACCATTACAAATTCGTGAATATAATGTTCACATGGGTGGGGTTGATCTGATGGATGGCCTCATGGGCCGGTAACATATCCGAGCTAAAAGTCGAAATATTATGATAAGACTTTTCTACCATTTCGTGGATATGGCAGCCACAAATGCATATCTTATCTTATATCTTATCCAAACGTATTCGTTCAGAGAATCTCACTGATTCCAACAATGTGGACAAAGAAAAAGAGCATTTACAGCTTCCACAATTCCGTGAGGAAATTGCTGCTGGACTCGTTTCCTTCAAAGCAAAAAGGCCTAAAGGTCGACCACTATCATCTTCCGAACGATCAGTGTCACCACAGCCTGGCACATCAGGTATTGGAAAAAGAGCTGTGCATAAGGTCGCTGATATTCGATTCGATGGTGAAAGTCATTTCCCGAAATGGATGGATAAAAAAGGGAAAAAAAGATGCAAATTGCAAAAAATCCGATACACAAATGTTTTGTATCAAATACGAATTAAATTTATGTTGCACAGCCGATAAAAATTGTTTTTGGGACTACCATCAACAAAAATAATTATAAATCAAATCATTATTATCAAAATAAAATCTTCTATACCTCTTTTTCTTATTAAAAATTGCTCGATACAAAATTATCTACCTGTGTCATATTTTATGTATAAACCGGCAAGACCGTCAAAAGACGGTCTTCAGTATTTCGCACCTGGCGACCCTCAGTGATAAGATTTTTACCTGAAAATTTGGATTTTAAATTCTTTTGTCATTATAAACTAGTAAAAAAAATATCAGATGAATCCGACAGCTTTTACGATGTTGCCGGTTAGAGGGTTAAATATTTCAGATTTAATACTTGCGATTTAAGATTCAAGATTTAATACTTGCGATTTAAGATTTAAGATTTAAGATTTAAGATTTAAGATTTAAGATTTAAGATTTAAGATTTAAGATTTAAGATTTAAGATTTAAGATTTAAGATTTAAGATTTAAGATTTAAGATTTAAGATTTAAGATTTAAGATTTAAGATTTAAGATTTAAGATTTAAGATTTAAGATTTAAGATTTAAGATTTAAGATTTAAGATTTAAGATTTAAGATTTAAGATTTAAGATTTAAGATTTAAGATTTAAGATTTAAGATTTAAGATTTAAGATTTAAGATTTAAGATTTAAGATTTAAGATTTAAGATTTAAGATTTAAGATTTAAGATTTAAGATTTAAGATTTAAGATTTAAGATTTAAGATTTAAGATTTAAGATTTAAGATTTAAGATTTAAGATTTAAGATCTAAGATTTAAGATTTAAGATTTAAGATTTAAGATTTAAGATTTAAGATTTAAGATTTAAGATTTAAGATTTAAGATTTAAGATTTAAGATTTAAGATTTAAGATTTAAGATTTAAGATTTAAGATTTAAGATTTAAGATTTAAGATTTAAGATTTAAGATTTAAGATTTAAGATTTAAGATTTAAGATTTAAGATTTAAGATTTAAGATTTAAGATTTAAGATTTAAGATTTAAGATTTAAGATTTAAGATTTAAGATTTAAGATTTAAGATTTAAGATTTAAGATTTAAGATTTAAGATTTAAGATTTAAGATTTAAGATTTAAGATTTAAGATTTAAGATTTAAGATTTAAGATTTAAGATTTAAGATTTAAGATTTAAGATTTAAGATTTAAGATTTAAGATTTAAGATTTAAGATTTAAGATTTAAGATTTAAGATTTAAGATTTAAGATTTAAGATTTAAGATTTAAGATTTAAGATTTAAGATTTAAGATTTAAGATTTAAGATTTAAGATTTAAGATTTAAGATTTAAGATTTAAGATTTAAGATTTAAGATTTAAGATTTAAGATTTAAGATTTAAGATTTAAGATTTAAGATTTAAGATTTAAGATTTAAGATTTAAGATTTAAGATTTAAGATTTAAGATTTAAGATTTAAGATTTAAGATTTAAGATTTAAGATTTAAGATTTAAGATTTAAGATTTAAGATTTAAGATTTAAGATTTAAGATTTAAGATTTAAGATTTAAGATTTAAGATTTAAGATTTAAGATTTAAGATTTAAGATTTAAGATTTAAGATTTAAGATCTAAGATTTAAGATTTAAGATTTAAGATTTAAGATTTAAGATTTAAGATTTAAGATTTAAGATTTAAGATTTAAGATTTAAGATTTAAGATTTAAGATTTAAGATTTAAGATTTAAGATTTAAGATTTAAGATTTAAGATTTAAGATTTAAGATTTAAGATTTAAGATTTAAGATTTAAGATTTAAGATTTAAGATTTAAGATTTAAGATTTAAGATTTAAGATTTAAGATTTAAGATTTAAGATTTAAGATTTAAGATTTAAGATTTAAGATTTAAGATTTAAGATTTAAGATTTAAGATTTAAGATTTAAGATTTAAGATTTAAGATTTAAGATTTAAGATTTAAGATTTAAGATTTAAGATTTAAGATTTAAGATTTAAGATTTAAGATTTAAGATTTAAGATTTAAGATTTAAGATTTAAGATTTAAGATTTAAGATTTAAGATTTAAGATTTAAGATTTAAGATTTAAGATTTAAGATTTAACATTTAACATTTAAGATTTAAGATTTAAGATTTAAGATTTAAGATTTAAGATTTTAGATTTTAGTTTAAAGGTTGAAGAATAAAGGTTAAAAAATAAATCTTAAATATAAATAATTAATAATAAAATGTTATATTTATATTTTTTATAGTTTTAAGTTGTGTTTTTGCTTAAGATGAGACTTTTGCTTAACTTTGAACATTGTTTTGCTTTGTTTGTTTTTGGTATGGGTGTAACTTTTTAGTGATATGAATGTCATCACCAAAAACTTTGTGACAGCTCTAAACTTTTGAGCTTTTCACTCTTAATTTCAATTTGAGAATAAAAAACAAAATATTCTATAGATAAAATATTGAGTATGAAATACTTTTCAAACTTTTAGCTTTGCTGTCATCAACCTATAGAGATTTATGACCACAACAATGCCAGTGCACAAATCTTGGCCAAAACACATATCAGTAGAGACACAAAACTTTGCGCCTGCAAACAAAAGTTTCCAAAAGAAATAATTTTTGTGTTTTTTTCTGCTAGAAAAAGTTGCATAAAATTTAAAAAATTTTTTTTGTTTTTTTGTTAACAAACATAACAAAAACATCATCATATTGGCAAAAGTTATTGTATTTTTAAGTCTGCAGCTGTATGTGTGAAATGTGTCTGGGTAGGTGATTGTGAGGCGGGGAAAATATTTTATAAAGTTAAATATTAATTTACACTTATGTATATTTTAGAAGACACATAAACAGATTGTTGTCAACGCTGAAAACTTTGAAAGCTTTATTTTTGTGGCTTTTTTTGGTGTTAGCGGCAAAAGTTTAAAATTTGATTTATTATTTTTTAGATATGCTATGGCTTAAAAGCAATTTTTGCGAATCTAATAAAAATGTATTACATGGAAAAAAATTGCTTTACACACTTGAGACTGTAGAAACTTTGGACCTTAACGTTTCTGCGTCATTAATTTTACTCAATAGCTGATTCTATTTTATTTTATTTTATTTTTCTGTTCGGCGTCTTACTTTTATTTTGTTTTGTTTTTTTTTTTGCTTTCTTCAATTTCTTCTGACTTGTAGTGAATTGTTTTCTTGTTGCCTTGCTTCCTTGCCATTGTCAAGAAGTCATCATTAATTTTATGCTGCTGCTCCTCCTTTTGTGCTACTGTCATTTTTATGTCAATTTCTTGTGTTCTGTTGTGTTGGTTGTTAAGTAAGTCAGACAGACTTACAGACAGACATTGGCGAATGGAAGCAGTTTCTTGGTCAATGGCATTAATGTCAAAATTATTGTAATTATTTTTGAAATATTTTCATCCTGGCAACAATGTCAACAACATCATCATCAGCGACATCATTGCGCAAAGACAAAATTAAAATAAAAAAAAAACAAAAGAATTAGTCTTGGTTTTGATTTCTCTTTGTTTCAGTCCTGCTCTTCTATGCTCGCTGCTTAGTAAAATATTTCGTTCTTTCTAGCATTTTAATTTGCACAAATTTGTTCCACTGTCTTGTTTGTTTTGTTTTTTTTTTTTTGTCGGCTGCTGGTTGTTCTTTGTTGGTCTTATTATACTATTTATTACCATGTCTATTCTTTTTTTTTCCTTGTTTTTCTTGCCTTTTGTTTTCTACTTATTGCCTTATTTTTGCCTGCTGTCTGGCTGTCAATGTCGTTGTCTTTGGCAGCGTCTTTATCCGCTTATACCCTCCCTCACCCACCACACAACTTATCATCGTTACTTAACTACTTCGTATTTAGCATGATTTGCTGCCGCTTTTGATTAATATTAGGATAATATTTGACTTCATTCCAGCATTTATTTCATTATTAATGGTTTATAAGCAGAATTCTAATTAAATTGCAGTGAAATCTAGCTGAAGAAATATAAATGTTGCTATTGTTGTTCTTGTAAGCTTTTGTTGTTTACTTAGCAGCTAATTAAAATTACAATTATTTTTGCATTGAACATTCTTCAGTGCTGCTTATTGAATTTATTAAAATGTTCTTCTATTGAATTGAAGGATTTGCATTGGCAATAGCAATGCTTTTGAGTTCTTGAGAAACGTTTATTTGAATCCAAAACGAAATATGATTATTGATCAGCCTTAGTTGGAATGGTCGAAATAATGTTTAAAAATAATTAGATTTTGACTTCTCTTAAAGCTAAAAATTAGGAAACTTACTAAGAAAGATGACAAGTTCTAGTGTCACTATTTTATAAGCTTAAACTATGTTATAAGAATTGCAGTTAGAGTGTATAAGTATTTTTTATAAGTATAAGTATTAATAAGCATTTTTGCAAATTGAAGTATGGGCATTTTTTTATTTGAAATAAAGTCCTAAAATTTAATAAATTTAATTTATCGTATGAGAATTTGAATTGAAACGTTTAAAAGTTTTAGTTTAGAAGTTGAACTAAAAGTATAGGTGTGAGGAAATACAAATTAGCCAGGGCAAGAAGGATGCATACAAATTTGATCAATAGGTTAAGCGTCAGACTCAAGGTTTCAAGCCTGGAGCATCCACTTTTAGAGATGAAGATGGTGCATCTAGTTATCTAGATATGCAGTACACTCTGAGATTATGGAGGCAGTAATTTTCTTATCCAGGAGGGTGTTGATCCCAACAATTCCACCCTAGGAGAATGCAAAAGGGAAGCCATCAATCAACAATGATGGAACTTAAACTCAAAAACTCAGCTCTTAAACTCAAAAACAACAAAGCAGCAGATGCTAACCCGTGCGGATGAATTGGTTAGGTGCATTCATCAAAGTATCAGAAAAATATGGTTAGCGGCAAGCATGCCCGACGATTGAAATCTCAGTGTGCTAAATTATATATTGAAGAAAGGAGACCCGACAATCTGTGCCAACTAAAGAAGTATCAGTCTAATTACCATTGTTTACAAGGTTTTTTCGGGCGTATTATTTGAAAGATTAAAACCGCATACCAAAAGACCTTATCAGTAAGGATTTCGTCCTAGCAAATCCATTTTAGGCCAGATTTTAATACTGCGCCAAATTCTGGAAAAAAACCTACGAAAAACCAATCGATACTCACCATCTCTTTGTTGATTCTCGAGTTAAAGGACAACACGCTCCAAAAAAGTATTGACATATTCGAAACGATAACTTCGAATATGATCATCAGAATCTTCATCGTCATAGTTGTCTGAAGCCTGTTTACATAGCGTTGTCTTCTTTCTCATCGAAAAGAGTGTTTCAGATTTCCGTTGTTCATATTGAGAAGTCATATTTGATGCATTTTAAAAGAAAGTCCAAGACCACAATTAGAACAACTGCGAGTTCCATTAGACGTTGGGAAAATGTCAGCGATTGTAATTAAATTTAAACTTGAATTCGAATACTTGCATTATAATGTACTCTGAATGAGATAATGTGTAATGTGTGTGTATGTGAACCATATTAGACAAACATAACAGTTTAAATCTCCTGGATTAGTCCATATCATTGAGATTCTAAAAGACATTGTAGATACACCCTTTTGTTTCCAGTTTATTACACCGTCCAGTTCATTAAAAGTTGGACAAACTCAGTCTGGTGCACAATTTACACTCTAAATCACAGACTGCAGAATATATGCTTCATACTAGAGATGGACGCGTGTCACAACGAATCACGTCGTGATCGTGAGCGAACCTATAAAAAAACACGAAAAATTCGAGATCGTGAGTGATTAAATTTTTCTCGAGCGTGAGCGTGCGTGACTTAAATTTTTTCGTGTGTCAGGACTTGTGTTCCAAAATTTTTCAAACCTGTGCCAAATTTCGTAATAATGTTTTTTTACGCTTTTGCTACCAATTGCATACAAAATGCAACATTGACCACTTCTAAAGAAGCGAAAACAACTATCTTCGCTCTCTTTACTTATTTTGCGAAACTTCAGCGACAACTTGAAGCAATTTTGGTAATTTTAAATACAAATAAAAAGTTGAGAAATTTTATCAATTTTCTTTTTATACACTGAAAAAAAAAACACATACCTTGCTCCGGTAAAAAATTTCTCTATTTTTGATAATAGCAATTTTCTCTTTTTCAAATAAAATTTTCTTCAATTAGAATAAATTTTCACATTTCCGTAGAAATATTTCTTTACTTTTAGGAAATGGAAACATTTCAATGTCTCTAATAATAATAAGTATTTTTCTCGCACAAAAAATTTCTCATTTATAGAGAAATTTTATTGAAAATGAAAAACTTTTCTTATATTTTGATAAAAAATTCACTATGAGAAGTATTTTCTTCAATAAAAACAAATATTTTCTCAAAAAAAACAAATATTTTTCTCTAAAAATGATATATTTTTCTATTTCATGGTAGCTTTTTATCATTTTTAGAGAATTTTTAGTATCGCAATTAGAGAATAGCATTCTCTGGAGCAAAGTCTATACCATTTTTCTCTAAATATGATGCCTTTTTTATCATATTCCGAGACACTTTTTTCTGAGTGTAGTGATGTATCTACCTCTCTGTTGCATCTGCTCCTTCCTGTGTGCTGGTTTTACCAGACGTACTCTAAATCCACTTTTAATAAAAACTTATATGTATTCTTCTTTCTATAAAACATACTCGTGAGAGCTCGTGAGTAAAATATGTCATCGTGATTGTGATGAAAAAATTTTAATTAAGCGTGAGCGTACATGATTAAACGAAATCACATCGTGATCGTAATCCAAAAACTTATTTTTTGTTGTGAGCGTGCGTTATTAGAAGAAATCATATCGTGAGTGCGCGTGATCGTGAATAAAAATGGGACTGGAACTGGGACTGGGACTGGGACTGGGACTGGGACTGGGACTGGGACTGGGACTGGGACTGGGACTGTGACTGTGACTGGGACTGGGACTGGGACTGGGACTGGGACTGGGACTGTGACTGGGACTGGGACTGGGACTGGGACTGGGACTGGGACTGGGACTGGGACTGGGACTGGGACTGGGACTGGGACTGGGACTGGGACTGGGACTGGGACTGGGACTGGGACTGGGACTGGGACTGGGACTGGGACTGGGACTGGGACTGGGACTGGGACTGGGACTGGGACTGGGACTGGGACTGGGACTGGGACTGGGACTGGGACTGGGACTGGGACTGGGACTGGGACTGGGACTGGGACTGGGACTGGGACTGGGACTGGGACTGGGACTGGGACTGGGACTGGGACTGGGACTGGGACTGGGACTGGGACTGGGACTGGGACTGGGACTGGGACTGGGACTGGGACTGGGACTGGGACTGGGACTGGGACTGGGACTGGGACTGGGACTGGGACTGGGACTGGGACTGGGACTGGGACTGGGACTGGGACTGGGACTGGGACTGGGACTGGGACTGGGACTGGGACTGGGACTGGGACTGGGACTGGGACTGGGACTGGGACTGGGACTGGGACTGGGACTGGGACTGGGACTGGGACTGGGACTGGGACTGGGACTGGGACTGGGACTGGGACTGGGACTGGGACTGGGACTGGGACTGGGACTGGGACTGGGACTGGGACTGGGACTGGGACTGGGACTGGGACTGGGACTGGGACTGGGACTGGGACTGGGACTGGGACTGGGACTGGGACTGGGACTGGGACTGGGACTGGGACTGGGACTGGGACTGGGACTGGGACTGGGACTGGGACTGGGACTGGGACTGGGACTGGGACTGGGACTGGGACTGGGACTGGGACTGGGACTGGGACTGGGACTGGGACTGGGACTGGGACTGGGACTGGGACTGGGACTGGGACTGGGACTGGGACTGGGACTGGGACTGGGACTGGGACTGGGACTGGGACTGGGACTGGGACTGGGACTGGGACTGGGACTGGGACTGGGACTGGGACTGGGACTGGGACTGGGACTGGGACTGGGACTGGGACTGGGACTGGGACTGGGACTGGGACTGGGACTGGGACTGGGACTGGGACTGGGACTGGGACTGGGACTGGGACTGGGACTGGGACTGGGACTGGGACTGGGACTGGGACTGGGACTGGGACTGGGACTGGGACTGGGACTGGGACTGGGACTGGGACTGGGACTGGGACTGGGACTGGGACTGGGACTGGGACTGGGACTGGGACTGGGACTGGGACTGGGACTGGGACTGGGACTGGGACTGGGACTGGGACTGGGACTGGGACTGGGACTGGGACTGGGACTGGGACTGGGACTGGGACTGGGACTGGGACTGGGACTGGGACTGGGACTGGGACTGGGACTGGGACTGGGACTGGGACTGGGACTGGGACTGGGACTGGGACTGGGACTGGGACTGAGACTGGAAATGGGATTATGTTCTTGGACGATTATGTTCTTCGACAAAGATTTTACCAATGACAATTTTTTGTCGTAAGTGAGAATCTTGCGCACATACGACATTATTTATATAAATTGCGTGTTTTCATCACTCGGTAAAAGAGCGTCGTATGTTGAAGATGAATTAAGACATACATACGACAAAATTTTACTCTGCGGCAGAGAAAACAGACCTTTTTTTCAAAATTCTTAACTCAGTCAAAAACAAACATTTTTCCAAAATTTGTTTTTTTTTAGAGAATTGAACAAATTACAAGAAAAAATTTCAAAATATATATTTTTCACTTCAACATGGTTTTATAGACCTCCAAACAGGCGGCAGGAAAAAATAGGGGCCTCATGGTTGCAGCGCTGGGAGTCGCAAAAATTGTCCGATCTGGAAGAAAATGACTTTTTTAAATTTAAACAAAATTGGTTATGGTATGACAGGAGCTTTTTTTAAATTTTTTTTTTTCAATTTTTGGTGGTGTTCCAAATTTGAAAGTGGTTTTTTCGAAAAAAATATTGACCTTAAAAATTCATAAAAAATCGAAAAGAAATTAAAACAAGCTCGTGTCTTACGATAGCGAAACACGTTTACATAAATACAAAAAAAAAAAAAACATTTTGTAAAAAAATGAACCAGCTAGTGCCGCAACCAGTACGAAAAACATGGTTTCGAGATAAACGCGTTCAAAGTTTGTGAACAAAGAAAAAAAAAAGGCGAATATTAAAAATGCGCTCTCACTAATCCGGCTGTAACTTGTGAACCCGTAGGAATTTTTCCATTTTTTTTCTTAGAATCTTAAGAACATGTACTAATATACAAAATTAAAAAAAAGTCGATTTAAAAAAACGGCCAATGTCATGTCCCCCAAAAGCACCTTTCACTTTTATTTTATTTAAGTTTACAAAAATAATGTTGAAAAAAAATTATCATTTGGCCACCATACATTATTTTTTTGTGGAAACTGTAATTATTTCTTAAAATAAAAAAAAAATTAAGAAAACAAAAGTGCATTTTTTATATTTAACCAAATTAGATAGTTTTCAGTAAATTGGCAGCTCTTGCATACAAAATTCAATCTGCATAACTAAAATGGCAACAAAAAATTTAAGAAATTAGATATTCTTATAAGTGGAAAAGGAACCTATTGCCAAGATTTCAAGCAAATTGAAAAGCATGAGATACATTTTTCAAAAACAAAAACTTGCATTAGGCTTGAAATGACCGATACCAAGAATAAGTTTAAGTCAGAGATGCACAACGTACTCAACATTTTGTTTAGCTTCATATAGCAAATCCTTTCAAATTATAGAAATTATTTCGTATTTTTGTAGGAATAAAAAAATCAAAACCTATTCATTAGTTGAAAAACAAAATTATCGCAAGTTAAAAAGCGTTTCAAGTTAATTAAAAAATATTATGTTATTATCTTTCTTCTAACAGAACGTTGGCTTTTTCGATTTATTAAAAACCATGAAATATATAAATAAACGGTGGGAATCTGAGTGAAGCTCGTTGGCCCAGGTACTAAAGTATAATAAAATAAACTTTTATTAAAGAAAATCTTTGATATCTTTTTTAGTACAAATGTGCCAACAATTAAATTAGTGCGTTCTCTAGGTTCTGTGAAAACTTAAGAACCCCTAAAAAATTTGAAAAAAATCTATTCATTCTTCTGGAACGGACGAACGGACATGTATAAATCAAATGATATGGTAACGCTGATCAAATAAATAAATTTTTTTCTACACTGGACTCGCTTAATTCTATGTATTAAAAAGGTTTGCAAAAAGTTTATTAAGATATAAAAAACGACAGTCAGGGTACTTAATGAAAGGGTTTATGTGTGAATTAGATGATTTCTGTTAGAGTTTTTAAGACTGAACATTTTCTACTTCAAGTAAAATACTGACAATTACCAAAGACTATAGTTTTTTGGGAATTCAAAGAATAAATTTTTTCTTAGAAAACCGTGTTTATGACGTGTGTATCCTGCCTACAAAAAAAAAAATTGCTCAAGATATGTTTTCAAAAATTAAACTGAAAGTCGTTATCATGTTTTGAAATCTGAATTGGAAAAATATTAATTGTGTACATAATCAGTAGTCTATTGCACAGAATTTAATGTAGTTTTTTCTTTGCTACTCGTTTTTAAGAAATTTATTGTTATTTTTTACGCCTTTCCAGCTACCTTTCCAGTCCTTGTAAAAAATTGTTAGACTATTTTTAATTTAATATGAAGTTTTCTTAAAAATTTCAAAAAATTGACAATAAATAGTAGGTACCTAAAGTACAAAACAAAATTTATTGCTTTATTTGAAAAATACATAAAACCAATCGACGCACTAAATACACCTGGGAACAGGTAAATAAAAGTAAAACATAAGTACTTCGTTAAGTATGTAAGCATGTATCTTTTTTTGCCTATTGGGCTATTTGCCTAAAACTAAAAATTATTATCTATTAAGTATACAGCAATTATTCTTAAAAAGCTCTTAAAAGCAAGCTCATATAAACAATAGTTGAAGTTTTTTCCTACTTTGTTGAATTTAAATCTGCTAAATTATAAGTTTCAAAATTAAAATGAAGCATTAAATACATTTTCAGAAACATGCATAATCCTTAAAGAACCTTAAATCTGAAATCTGTTTGCCAAACCATTTTCCTAAATTTATTGCCGAAACTTTGTGGGGTTCGAAAATTTTATTACGTTTGCAAGAGTAGAGCAATAAAATATGAATTCACTTTTATTAGTCTAACATTTGTTGATGACATTATTTTGGCAGGATACTTCATATGAGTGAATACTGAAAATGCAGGACCCTTTTTGTAGCGATTGTTAAACTTATCATCGGGCGTTTAATTAAAATCCACCGCTGTGACAGCGATTTCAATTAAAACTTTAAGTTTGTACCAAAGATATGGAGGGACTTAAATTATATTCTCTACATATGAGACATAAGGAAAGGAAAGAGACAGACAATAACAATACAACAACGTCAACAATAACAACAACAGCGAGGAAAACAGGGAAAACAACCAAAACACATTTCACCAAACAAATCAAAACTTTTCCCATAACACACACACACACACATATACACAACAATAACAACAGCAATAACAACAACATAACAGTATCAACAATAACAACAACTAGCATATAAGTAGTTGTTGTTGCTGTTATTATGTGGCTAATACGAGTAGGTGTTCGTTGCTTGGATTCCGCAGCTATTTTGACAGAGTCAAAAAAAAAAAAAAAAAATCTACACAAACGCTAGAATTGGCTGGGTTGTGAGTGTATGTATTAAAGTAACAGCGAAAAACTAAGTTTTCACGCAAACACTCACACATCGTTTCTACAGTTACACTCACACATGCAGCGCAAAAATAAATTCAAACTCACATTAGCAAAGTTTAACAACAAAGTGATGAGATTTACAAAATATCAAAAAGAAAATCGCCAAAAATAAAACAAACTCAAAATACAATGAATGGCATTTCGTTTGTTTGTTTGTATATTTATTTGTGACAAGACAAGCAGCGTGCGGCACGAAATGGGGGTTGTTGTGGGCATGGTAGGGCATCAACAGCGCATTCTTGTGTAAAAACAAGACAGCAATAGTTGAAAAATATACAACTTATTTTGCCCAGATAATGTTTGTTTATAGCGATGACGCGTCAACCATCAAAACTTCGGCATGTAAGTATAGCGATGTATGTAGCAAATGTAGCGACGAACTTTGTCTGAATGGATACAAAAATATATAAATTCAAACAATGCCAGGCTGAGCGTCACCGAAAGTGTCCTTTTGGCAACAGCATTAAAAGGGTCGAAGAGTTGGTCTCTTCTAAGTGTGCGTGCCTTTGTGTGTGTCAGTGTGTGTGTGTGGGCGTGTTAGAGTTTCAAAAGTAGTGCTGAAACTTTTTGCTCCTTAGATATCCTGCAAATTTTAGCAACAGCAAAAGTTACGCTGATTTATATGTGTTAAAGTGAAAAGTTTTTTTTTTTCGTTTTTTTTTCTATTTTTCTTACATTTTTATTTATTAAGCTACGACTGCAAGGTGCTCTAGCACTGTGTTGAGTGTTTGAAAATAAAGCACATTTCATTTTAAATGTTAGAACAGTTACAGCACATTTAGAAGAATTAAATTTTTGTAACAAATAAATGTGAAGTTATCAGCAGAAATAAAAGTTTAGTTTTGCACAGGACAATATCTTTTCGAAATGGTAGTGGGCTGTGGGTGGCTTTAGTGCCCTGCGTGTCGTTGAAACTGTTACGGCCGCTACTTTATAAAGTTTTTTTTTATTAAATAGCTAATTTTTAATATTGTTAAGAAATTTTTTAAACATTTTTTTAAATAACTTTTTTTCAACACTAAAGTTCAGCACGTAAAGCTACTTTACAGCATCACAGCATTAAAGCATAACTAGCCATGACCCAGAAATCATTGGAAAATATAAATTTTGTGCTTTCCAGTGGCTAAAATTATATTCGGTTTTGGTATAAATTTTCTTCGTTTTTCTTGTGTACAGCAACGGGCAGTGAGGGTTAAAAGTTTTTAAAAATGTTACTTAAGAAATTGTAAAATAAATCAGAGAACCTTAAACCAAAGTCCAAGGCATTTATTAAAACTCCTTTTTTAACACTTAATTTTATAAAATTTTGTAACTGTTGTTTAGTCAAAGGCTGAGTCAAGCTCCAACAACCATAAATATACAAAGGATGGACTGTTTTTTGTAAGATACAAGACTCAGTTTTCCAAGTTTAAATTCAAAAATCTTTATTTAAGCATTAAATATTCTATATCTTCTTCTCTACTATTTTATAAAATTAAAGTGCTAAACATTGGAAGTAAGTAAACTCAAAAATTAATGGGTCGATTTTTATGAAATAAATTTCAAGATACCATACTTGTACCACAGAAGGATATAGCATAATTTTTTTCACGAAAACTTAACAATAAATATCTTTAATTAAAGTGTTATGTTTTTAACTTTATGTACAAGTTCAGAAATTATCACTCTTGCCTTGCATTGCTTGTTCGTGTGCTTTTCACGAATTTATGTTACGACAGTTTCAATTTCATGCTGCTATCTACCCCTTTTCTTTGTACTAAGCTAGGAACTGAAACACATTCGCTTACATGTATATTTATATACGCTTACTTTAACCCATAAGAGATCATATGAAAACTGGATTTAATTTTTAAAATTTATTTTTTTTTATCAAAATAAGTATAAAAATGCAAAATTGGAAAAAAATTTTTTTTTTTTCAACCGATTTCTTTTAAAACCGATATGTTTACCGGGTAAATAATGTATTTTGCACGAAAAATAAAAACCGCACACACATTATTTTTCAGAAGCTTTTGGAATTATGACGTGCAATCAGATCAGCTTTACTCTATTGAGAACAGTGACTTCTAATGGGTTAATATAAAATTGAAGTGCCAAATAATGCTTAAGACTAAATTAATGTCCCTTAAGGTCCCTCAGACCCATAACCCTAAAAGGTTCTTTATGTATGCGCGCGCATACTTATTAATAACATTTAAAAGAAATTAAAACACCACAAATTTTATGAATAAAATATAAATATTATTTATTCCTTTAATGAATTAAGTTATGGAAATAAGCTATTTGTCAAAAATTCATGACAATTGCACGCAAAGAAATTTTTCGTTTACCGCAACTGAAAAATTCACCAACTATACTTCGTTTGCGAACTTTATTTGCCGCAAACGAATATTCAGTTGTCATCAACTTAAAAATATTCTTGCTTGCAACGAAAAAACATCGAACTTAATGAAATGTTATCATTGTTTTAGAAGCTCAAGTTTAGCCGAGTGTGCTGGCGGTCGAGTCTAGGAACTCGATGGACCTGGGTTCAATCCCCAACAGGAACACCAAATATTTTTTTTTTTTTTAATCAATGTTTTTTTAAGTAAAACTTATTTTGACGGTTCCTTTTGACCAAGCAGTTAATGAAACAGAATTAGAATTTGAATGGCCGCCATTTTGTCAAAAAAAATCACAAAATTAAGCTTGAGGTTCACCCGAGAATTACATCTATACTGATTATAACCCCGTTTTTTTTTCATTTTACATGCTCCAGAGACCCGGAATCGTGGCCTCCGTGACGACACCTTTTTTTTCACCACCAACTTTGAAGTCTCATTACTTTTTGAACAGTCCACGTATCGAGGCAAAAAAAATTTTTTTATTTACTTTGAAACTTTTGTAATACAATAAATAAAAAAGTTTTCAATTATTCTTTGCGTTTTCAAATAAGAATTTTTTTAAAAAGGGTCCAAAAAACGGGTTTTGAATGAGAAGACCGCCTTAAAGAAGTTTAAAAAAGTGACTTCTTGCGAAAAATAGTCAATTTTGTATGGAAAAATATTCAAAATTTAACAAAGTTCAAAAGGGAATTACAAAAAAAAAAGTATTCTTTAATTTTGATAAAAATTTTTTGCACTTTTATTTGAAGTATTATCATTTGACTTTCAAAATATTATCTGCCCTTTTTCATTAGCAAGAAAGTTAAAGAAGTTTAAAGAAGTGACTTTTTACGAAAAATACTCAATTTTGTATGGAAAAATATTCAAAATTTAGCACAGTTCAAGAGGAAATTACGATAAAAAATATTCTTTGATTTTGATGAAACTTTTTTGTAATTTTATTTGAAATTTTATTTTTTGACTTTTAAAATATTATCTGCCCGTTTTCATTAGCAAGAAAGTTATAGAAGCTTAAAAAAAACTCGCGTGTAGCAACGTACACGTGGCAGAAGTGAAACTTCTTTAACAGTAAGAAATAAGAGAGATTTTAGTGTGAAATAGGGAGAGAAATTATCTGAAAAGAAATTCCATCAATACGAAATGGAATAATAATTTGTTAATTCAATATTTGCATCCAGGGACCGTACCGAATATGGTTTTTGTCGAAAGTGTCACATATTAACTTTTATCTCTTAATTTTTATTTTTTCCGACAAAAATAACATAGTATATTCAAAAGTATTTACATAGTATTTAAATAATATTTAATAACATAATAACAGTTATTTTCTGCCGTTTATTTTAAAAAATTTTGATATTATTATTTTCATCTCATCGGTGAGACATTTTACACATGGTGTCAATAGTTCAATCTGTCAAGCGGCCTTTAAGAAAATACAAATTGCTTGATATTTTTGACCGAAAAAATTAAAGTCACAAAATAACTGCTATTTTTGACCGATAAAATAAAAGTCAAAAGTAACCTCATTCTTCGAAATATACTAGGCAAGAAATTAACTTTTAAAGAATCAGTTTCAAATTTTAAAGCGACTTAATATTCGTGAGGCTGAGGACATTTGTAACATAATGGCATATTTGAAAAAGTCTTTCGACAATTTTTTTCATTTGAAATTTGTAAAATAACAGTTATTTTCGGTACTTTTTTTAGTTCAGTTGGTGTTTTAGTTGCTTTAGAATGTCTTCTCAACATTGTTACTTTTTAAATGCTGGATTTATCATGGCTATTTATTATGTGCCTACGTGGCGTAAACGTATACATAGATTCCGGCTCATAAGCAACGATGTTCGGGGTTCAATTCTCGGCAGCGGCAGAAATTTGTTTTTAATTTTCATATGAATTGAAAACGTTAGCTTAGCGTCACGAAAAAGGACCTTGAAATTTCACACAGAAGTTTCAATTCAAAAGTGACTTTTTGCGAAAAATAGTAAATTTTTATTGGAAAATATTCAAAATTTAGCCAAGTTCAAAAAGAGAATTACAAAAAAAAATATGCTTTTGCTTAAACAATCAGAACATTATCTGAAGAGGCATTAGAAGCAGGGCACAAGGAGTTTAGAAAAAATCGACTTAACCGTAAACGTAAATGTTCGAGGATTAAGTCTAATACGGATTTAATGAAAATATTGTTGCTAACATCTGATCGTATTTTAGATTCAAAAGAATGATGAAATTAAAATCAAATGTAAATATTACTGAAGAAATTGAACAGCTTTTTATATAAGTTGATGATTCTTATATTTTTTGTTGTTCTTATATTGAGTTTTTCTTTTTTTTTGTACACATGCAGACATTCATTTTTTACTTTTTTATTTCACATATTGTTAATAAAAATTTAGTAACCAATTTTTTTTTTTTTTTGTTAATAAAATAAAATGTGCCTAAAAGAGGTTTTTTTTTTAAAATAACACAAATGCGGATATTTATGAGTAAAAGATGTATCTCCCACACAAAATTATGTAAAAAATTAATAAAGGTCCAAGGAAGGTACCCCTTAGGTCGTAGCAATTTCAACCATTTTCAGTTAACATCTATTTCTCTAATTAGCCTTTTGACCAAATTTTTTTAAGGTCGGCCAAATTTTGTATGTTCCTCCCATACAAAATGATGTTAAAATTTTAATAGGTCCAAGAGAGGTATCCCTTAGTTTTTATCAATTTGTGTCATTTTCAGTGCATATCTATTTCTCTAATTGTCTTTTGACCAAATTTTGTTAAGGTCTTCCAACTTTTGTATAAACGTCCCATACAAAACGATGTAAAAAATAAATATAGATTCAAGGGTGGTACCCCTAGGAACCGACCGATTTCAACCATTTTTACAATTTTTCTTAATTAATTTAAACTTGCTAAGTACACAATTTCATTATCATAGGAGCACTCCTTCTATTTTTGTATCAATTTGTTTTGTCATTGTCTCAAGGGGATTGTCAATTATATTAACATGTTGTCTTAAAGGGATTCAGACACAGTCCACCTGCAGACTGCTTAGAATTTTACTCACTCAAAAAGTAACAAAAATGTGATGACATTTCATCTAATTTTTTTCACGTGTTTGAAAAATAATTTTAATTTTTTTGCAAAATGTTCTGATAAGAATTCTGTCAGAATTAAATTTCTTAATGGGATTAAAACGTATATTACTTTAAGCTGCAGATACGCAGAAAGACTTGCGTCTATCAATAATAAGTTGCAATTCATTCTCTTACTGAGAGCAAGTAGATAAGTTGCACAAAGCTTGCTGAAGATGGTCTGTGAATAGCTTTCCTATTTAAATTTATAAATAAATGAGATATACCAACAAACAGCAGACATATTACTTTTTCCAAAAGTGACATTGTGACATTGTGTGTCACTGACATTGTTTAAATAACTAATACTAGTATCTTCTGGGGTCGAAATTCGAAAAATATTTTATTTGCCAACTTATAATTATGTGCAGAATAACCGAAATGGTTTAAATCAGTTCGAGACTATAACTTTAAATTGATTGCATATACAGTGAATCAAAAAAGTTTAGGCACAAGCAATGTTTCTGAAAAAAAGTGTTGCTTAAGTATCTAATAATAACGAATTTGACCAAAGTTTTAATGAAGAAAGTACCATTAGAAATAGTTCTTTCTTAATATCCAAAAAATGTCCCGTTACTTCAAACTACCAATCAAAATTTAAGCGGATGAAGGAAAAATCCTTATCAAAAAAGTTTAGGCACACTTTGTATGTGTCTCATGTTGTTTCTTATTTAGCAATATCTCTTGGTTTTTTGTCTTTACTTTTGCGCTTAAGTTATTTGTTAAAAGTTTTTACTGAGTGTTGATGTTGGTTTCGGTAAAGATTGAGCGGTTTCGGTAAAGATTGAGCGAAGAAGTAAGCAATGGAACAGAAATTTCGGTTGACGTTCGTAAAATAATAATAAATGTTTATGTATAGAAAAAACCGTATCGCGAAACCGGTAAATTAGTAAAGAGATCATATTCAAGTGTCAGTAACATCATAAATCATTATAAAATACCGGTAAAGTAAAGCGTAAGAGCCGATCTGGTCGTGCCAAAATATTAATGCTACACCAGGATTAGATTGTAGTGCCTGCAGTTACTCAAAACCCTAAAATTTAGCTGTTAAATTGTGCCACGAAATACAGCAACGATTTGAAAAAACTTTGATGCTCGACCACTTCGCGATACACTTAATGAAGCTGGATATTAGGTACGAGTTTATCGGCGCAAGCTACAAATTTAAGCTTCAAATAAAAAAAAAAGTTCGGAGTTCCCAAAACCCTACGTAAATGAGCCGGATTCATTTTGGGATTGTTTTATTTTTAGTGCTGGACCTTAATACAATTTGTTTGCATCATATGGCGCTCAAAACCGTTTGAAAAAACTGAAAAAAGAGCTGTAGGAAAATAGCATAAAAAAACAGTGAAATACAGTGGCGGAAATCGAATGATTAAGGGCTATTTGGCGGTGTCTGGAGTTAGGAATCTCATTTTTATTGATGATAAAATGGATAAACACCTTTGCTTGAGTATTTTAAATGAGCATTTGACACCCAGTGTTGAAAAATTGGGGCTAACTGGGATACAATATAAATTTCAACAAGATAACGACCCAAAAAATTGGTGTTATCTTTTGCTGGAATGGCTTATCTAGCTCTGAAATCAGCTAAAAACACCTTTGCAAGCACCCGATATGAACCCCATTCAGCATATTTGGTACTTACTAGAAAAAAATACGAAATCTCAAATAAAATACTTCTAAAATGCGCTCAAGGAAGCTTCAAGGAAGCCATACGCACCGAATGGTCAATAATATCACCAGAGAAGACATCAAAATCTGTAAGAATGCGAGGACGTTAAGAGGCGATAATTTAGGCCAAAGGAGGTCTAGCCAAATATTCAAGGACTTGAAATTTACTCACATTAATAAAAACATAATCACTTGTGCCTAAACTTTTTTGATGTCAAAATCATGTTTTTTTTAGTATTGTTACATTTAATATGAATTAAAATTGAAATTAAATTTTTATTTTGGTGTAAATACAAAACGAAATGTTTATTTTTTAAATACTTATACTTTTCTTTTCTGCAAGTGTACTGGAAACAGTTGTACTAACAAATTTAAACTCATAACTGCTTTGTGCCTAAACTTTTTTGATTCACTGTATAAAGCTTTTTTCTTCAAAGAAATTATTTTTGAATTATAGTAATTTTTTTAAAAAATAAAAAAAAACATAATTTTAAAACAATTTAATTTTGTCAAAAAAATCAAAGGAAGATGCCTTGATTTTTTGATAGCACGTATAGTTTATTAATTTAGTGTCAAGACGAAATAAAATCATCTAAAATGCCTTACAGGTTTTGAATGAAAACTAAAAATGCAAATTTGAACAACAAAAATCAGTTTTACCCCATATTTCGAAAAAATATCAAATTTGGTGGTTTCTTTTTGATAATTATAATTTAAAAGTAATGATAAATTTTTTTAAAATTTTTGTAGAATAATTTAGAGGACTTAAATACAAAAAAAAAAATAAATCTATTCCAACATGGGACAAATATTGGCTTGCAAAAAAGAAGAACAAAAAAGAAATAAATAAAATTTATTCCAACATGGAAGAAATATTGGCTTCCCAATTCAGTTTTTTCTTTCTCCCTCTCTTGGCATTTGGTTAAAATACACGCTAATTAACTTTAGAATATATTAAAAAAATTCATTAAAAAACTTATGGTTAGAGTTTACAGTGATTGTTATCAAATTTTAAATGAAAATTTAAGAAACTTTCAGAAGTAATTAGAAATGTTAAAAATTTGACATGGAAAGTCGAATTTTATAATTCAAACCACATTTTGTTCATAATTTGATAATTGATAAATGCATAATACTAAATTTTTTGTAAATTTTTAGTTTTGAAAAAGCTCAAATTTGACAAACTTAAAAGCTTTCTCCCAAACAAATTTCATATCGATCAAAGAGCGGATTTTTTCTCAAAAATCATATTTCTCTCTTAGTTGTTTGGGAATCCCCTTCATAAAATATATCACTTTTATTTACATTCTGCACATCTTTGTACAGTACCTTTCGAATGATATAAAATTCATTCGTCTTGAGTTACAATAAATACCAAAAACTCCTACGAAAAAGTTTAATGTTCTGGCTTTTCTGTTGATAAAACTTAGAATTTGTTGATGTTGATACATTCGTTTACTCTTTGACCTTGGATCAATTTTGTTTGAAAGTCAAGTTGTTCGTACCTAATCTTTTTAAATCTTATTAGAATTGCTGTACCACTTCGTGCATTATTATTCTGGCAGATAAGTGGTAGGTAAGCTTACAAAAATTGTTGAGGGATATAAATTAATATGAGCTGGTCATACATTTGACCGACCCATCTATTGGTCCTGCCAACATATTTAAAGCGATATTTCAAAAAACGTACATTTTGATGAGGGGGACTCAGAATGAAGTTAGATATGGTCTGGAAATGTAGGGGTGGAAAAATAAAAAGAGTTGGTGACACATTTGTTCTCTCTAAGAATCACGCTGGAGAAGCTATTAATTATTTTCACAAAATTTTTGCCTAATTACCCAATATAGGGAGCGATGCGTCAAGGGTTGCACACTTCTGAACGGGACAAAAATTTATATCAATCATTTTTTTGCGAAACCTAAATTTTGCCATACAAGCTATCAATATTGAAAAATCTAGTTATATCTTAAATAGCACCAAATGTTTTGATGAACATTTTTTAAAATACAAATTTTAATGAATTTCGGAGTCTTCTTAGAGTACATCAATAAAACCAATAGAAAAAAATATTTAGGTTTTTCACAACTTGAAATACACAGTTGTATTGTTGTATTCGAATTCAAGTCGTATTCAAATTGTTTTTCTTTTCTATATGAAAGAAAAAACAAACGTTTTTTGAGCTCCTACGTTTGATTTATCTTTCAAATTGAAAACAAAAACAATATGATTACGACGAAAAAAATGAATACAACTATACAAATGCTTATGTCAAGTTGTGAAAAACCTAATTGCTTTAAAAAATAATTGTATGGCATGACTGCCAAAATTTCAAAAGAAATACAAAAATAAAACAACTTCAACAGAACTTGGTACAACTTGATTGTTGTTGCTCCAGTTGATCCTTTTGTTTTCTTGATACTTTGAAGGACTTCAACTTGCTGCGCTTGCTTTGGCAGAAATTTTTAAGTATCGCTGCAAAATAAGGCAAACAAAACGAAAGTAACAACAACAAACATTTTGAAAAGCAACTTTTATGCTGGCACAATAAACACAACTGCGGAAAAAAAAAAAAAAAACATAAAAAACAACAATTTAACACAAAAATAAGAACAACAACATCTTCTGCAACATAACTACTTTTTATGCTTTTTTACAAGTTTTGAAATAATTGTTCGTATTGCTAAGCAAGTGTGCGTGCGGTTATTTTGCTATGATTGTAACCCATATGTCAGTGTGTGTATATGTTAGCATACTCTTGTTGCTTATGTTGGAGTAAAAATCTATGCAACTTGATTTCTGTTGATGTTGATTTGAAATAAAGCGCTGTCAGCAGAAGCGACTGTAACAGTGGCGGCGGCGGCAGCGGTAGCGTCCTTGTTAACCTAGTTTACAAAAAGTTCAAGTGAATGAGCACACAAACATAGCCACATGGAATTGCAAACAAGCATTCACACATGTGTGTATGTGTGTGTGTGTGTGTTACTGGAATTGAATATACAAACATAGATTCACTTACAATATTTATATATAAAATTTTTATACGCTTACAAGCACAAACGCACATGTTAATACAAACACACACACACTCACATATATACCAACAAACAGACACACACAGTTACACCCATTTGTGCGCTCATTACATCGAAACACAAATGAAAGTAACTGCAACAACTTGCGTTGCATATTTTTAGGCAGGCGGTTTTTGTTTCACTTCACGTTTTGTGTTGTTGTTTTTGCTTTTAGCCAACGTTTCTAGAGCATAAAATATTAATGCGAACATGTGTGTAAGTGTGTGTATATAAGTGCGTTGTAAGCTTAAGTGTATGTGTAAATGTGTCAGTGGGTTTTTTTTTATGGCAATTCTTTGTGTGTGTGTGTGTGTGTGTGTTGGTATGAGTGAAAGTGTTGTCGGCATGTTGTTATTATCAATATATGACAGCTGTGCTGTTTTCTTTGTAGTTGTGTTGTTTTTTTTTTTTTGTTTTAGTATTTTGTTGTAGTTGTTTTTGTTGCTGCCTTATATTTTTAATGAATTTTTTCATTCTTAATTTTAATGCATGGCGAATTTTAATGGCTATGTTAGGGTAAAAAATCTGCCAAGGCCTATTTTCAGTTGTAACAAACAAAGCATACAAATAGGCGCGAAATTTTTTTTCTTTATAATGTATTTTTATTATAATGCAAACCAACATACTATAAGTTAACGGAAAAAATTTTGATTATTTTTAGTCTTTGTTGAAAATCAAATTATTTTAATCAAAATAATTTGCACACCAAAACAAGAAAGTTGTTGTAAATATTTGTTAGTTTTTATTTTTGCGCGTGTTTTAACTGAAATTTCTATGTTATATATAAGTTAAAAACAAAAACCTGCTTTGAAAGATTTCATGCAAAAAGTATGCTTAATTTATTCTGCAGGAGCGTGCTAATGTTCTGCTTACACGCTTTCAAATTCAAAGGTCATGGTTAACATAATTGTTTATTATTGCTACGCTAGAATATTTAAAATTTTTTGCCGCTTAGTAGGCGGCATACAATATTAACCGTTAAGGCAGAAAATATGACTTCCGTGATTTTATTACTTTCGCGGTAATTTTATGTTTCTGGTTTTGATTTGAAGTGATTTATACGATGCATGTAATGTGAAACGGACACGATAAAACAGCCTTTAAATTGTTGTGTTTTGCAGCGACATGAAATTTGAAAATCCAAGTCTATGTAAAAGTTGAAAAAACATTTTTAAGGAAATACTCAATACATAAAAATTAAAAAAAAACAAGTAAAGTCGGTCTAGGCCGACTATGAACTACCCTAAACCTACTTTTCCAAAAATAAATAATATTATTAAAAATGACCGTGTCCGTGGGCGGATGAAGCCTATATTTTATATGCATTTAAATGTTGATGAAAAATTTACATATACCAAGTTTTATTCCTGTAGCTCACAGTTAATGCCTTTATTGTGCTTTCGCTATGGGAGGTGGGCGTTTTCATAGACGGATTACTCCCAATTTTTGAACACACCTTAGTTTTAGTGTAAAATACATACGTACCAAATTTGGTCTCTCTATGACAAACATAACCTTATTTAATGAGTTTTAAGCTTTTTGGGTTGTATGGGAGGTAGGCGTGTGCATGAGCGGATGATGTCCATTTTTCAAAACCATCTTTGTCTTATCATATAAAACATACGTGTCAAATTTTAGCTCTTGAGGTTGAACAGAAGTTTATTTATTCCGTTTTTAATTTTTGGGTTGTATGGGAGGTGGGCGTGTCCGTTCGTGGATACTACCCATTTTTCAAAGACATCTTTGCGTTTGCATAAAACACATCCGCACCAAATTTTGTTGTTGTAGGTTAATTATGAGCTGAGTTATGCAGTTTTCAATTTGTGCGTTGTATAGGAGGTAGGCGTGTCCGTGGGCGAATGATGTTAATTTTTCCAAACCGTCTTTGTTTTGTTATAAGAAACACACGTGCCAAATTTGAAATCTTTGTAGGTTAAACACAGGCTTATTTTTTGCGTTTTCAATTTTTGGGTTGTATGGGAGGTGGGCGTGTCCGTTGGCGGATGACATTGATTTTTCGAAAACATCTTTGTGTTGATACAAAACACATACACTCCAAATTTTATTGTTGTAGGCTAGTTATGAGCTAACTAATGCAGTTTTAAAAAATTTTTGCGTTGTATGGGAGGTAGGCGTGTCCGTGGGCGGATTCCAAAAATTTTTAATAGTGCAGATCCTTGGGTTCATGTGACGATGTGTACTACCAAGTTTCACCTAATTATCTCAACTCCTTGTTCTTATCCTGTGTTTACGGACAATACTCAGACAGACGGACAGACGGACGGACGAATGGACGGACAGACGGACGGACGGAGGGACGGACGGACATGAATAGCTCGACTCACGAGGTGACGCTGATCAAGAATATATATACTTTTCTATACCTTTTCTATACCGGACTCGCAGAAAGTTTTTTAAAAAATATTTTAGAAAAAAAGAATACAAATTTTTTTAAGTGAAACTTCTTATGCCTCGTATACAACATATGGCGAACGAAACGGGTAGTAAAAATGTTTAACTTTAATGAAACGGCGGCGAATTAAGGTGAATTTAGTTGAATTTAATTGAAATTTTATATAAATAAGAATCAAAAAATGTTTTGAGTCCAAACTAACAGATGAATTAATCAACAAAGTTTTAGACTGTACTTTTTGAAGTTCAAATGTTCAACTAGATACGCTATACTTCAATTTCCAACCGTGACAATAGAACATTTCTGCAAAAAATTTTAAAATATATAAATTTAATATAAATATATTTTTTTTTTTCATGTATTTCTATAATTTTCTTGTTCAATATTAATTTGTATAATTTAAATATACTTTTTTGCTTAAAACATTTTTTTTAATTTTTCCTTAAATTTAACTTTTTTAGAATTCCACATTTTCTGCAATTATTTAAATTTATTCAAAAAAAATTCAAGCAACATTGTTGGAATATCAAAGAACACCTCAGCCATTTATCTCAATTTTTCTGCAGCCTGCATCCATTAGTTTGTCTACAGACAATGTTAATCAGCGTTTATTCAGAACACAAAAAAATACAAAAAAAAACTAAACTTAAATGACTGTAATTCGCAGAAAGTCTATCGATTTTTTCTTACGCCCATCAACATTTTTACCTGCCTTCAATAACCTAGTTAAAGCGCAAAAGAACAACACGAACAAAACAAAAAAAAAAAAAAAACCTAAAAAAAATTTCAAGAATTGAGGTCAAACGCACATTGAAAAAGTTTCACCATCTTCAACAGCTGCCCCCAAAAACTCTTGGCTCTACACAGGCAACAACAAATTAAAACATCCCCCTTCATTGTACAACAAGCTCCAACCACCACTCAATTAGCACAATTTCGTGATTTTTCCTAAGCGAGCCACCATCACCACCACCAACACTACTCTACAATATGGTAAATTCACAAAAAAAAGTTCTAATTTTTAATGCCTACTTTAGGGCGCTCGAGCAGCTTCCACTTTAGGGTGTTATAATGAAAAATAAAAACGAAAGAAAGGAGCGCAAAAAAAAAGGAAAGAAATACACACAACATTAAAAAGTTCGTGCCTTTTATTGATTGATTGCTTTGTACACCTTGTTAAGTAGGTTCGTGTAACGTTGCGTGGGTGTTTTGATAGCATTGGTTCTGAGGTCGCGTATTTTTGATGTAAATTAATGAGAAAAGCTGCTTAGGCTTAAAACAAAAAAAAAAAAAAAAAAAAAATTAAGAGCAAAAAATACAATAAAAGAAAAAGAAAAATAAATTATATAAAAAGACTTCAATTAATGGCAACAACCTTTTGGATAAAGAAATTGTTAAGACTCTCTTTTTATACAGTAGCACCAATAAGTTTGTGGGTTAAAAATGCTCACGATTTACTTTTTTTTAAAATAATGAAAAAAAGGGAAAACAATTAAATAATGAAAACAGCTCTATCGTGCAGCTTTTCCCTTTTTGCAAACAAGTAGAGGATAACTGATAAAATCAAAAAAGAAGAAAAAAGAAACTTAAGTGAATAATTATTAATTTACAAGTATAAACAGTAGCTAGCGGACAAGGTCAAAAATACATAATCGGCAACAAAAAAATAAAGAAAAAACTGCAGAAAGTCAAATTAATTTCAAATCGATACAAATAATAATGCTTATATAATTTTTTTCCACGATTGTCGTCGTACAGATCGGTGAAAATATCTGAGAGCTGGCGAAGAGAGTTTTACTCGTTAACAAGGACATTGTTGATGTCAACAGCTGTTGTAAGGCATAAAGAGGTTTGATTGCGCAATTGATTCTTCATGTGAACATGGTCTCAATTTTGATGATGAGAACATATCCTGATTTTGACCCAAATTTTAACGAGTTAGAAATTGAAGAGTCTTTGGAGGCTGAATTATATATGAACGTGCTAGAAGACAGCTTAGAAGAGGTTGACAGACATTCTTATCCTGGCATAGAATATCCACCGTTTGGTACAGATATTAAAACACCTGCCTTTTGCTGGCAACGAGTCATTTAGTTCTAATATTTTGAAACTTGAAACTGCATTTCAATTCTTTCTTTTTTTATTTTCATCAGAACTTTAAAAGAAAATTGTTTCAACAACCTATATTTAGTACAGAAATATCCCAACCACTCTTTTCGTTTATCTGAGATAAAAATTATAGTTCCGCTAAATATTAAGGCTCTGATTAAGCTACCCAGAGTAGCAGTTCAACTCTGATTCACTGCTTATTCAACATAGCATAACTCCTTAAACATTTAAAAAAGTTAATAGTTCCTGCACCTGCAACCACAAAATTCGTCTAGTTGTTGATATTTTGAACGAAGATACCAACAATACAGAGAAAAATAAAACCATTAAAAACGCATTAAAATCAAGGAGAAAAAGCCTTTGAAAAGCTATTAACAAAATAACTTTGTTAAAAAGACAAAATAAAGAATTTATCTTCAAAGAACCTCTTGTCTTGTTAACAAAAGACCGACAAAACAAGGACAAAATCATAACCGCAATGATAGATAAACTGAAAGATTTAATTTTTTGTTAGCGAGCAACTGGAAAAAGTCTGTAAAATCAAAGAGTGTTCCTTGTTTTATTAAGAGTGGGGTAAAGTTGGATCATTTTTTTAATAATAAAATATATATAATTTTAATATATAACATCTCAAGAATATTGTATAAAATTTTGGGGTCAATCTGAGGAAACTGACGGATTTATGATAGTTTTTATAGCCGTTTCTCCAACTTAGCTTAGCCAGTGAAAAAATATTTTAATCGATTTACACAAACATATGTCATTCTTAAAGTCGCTGACGACGATTCCGAAAAACTACTTCAGGTAATACTACTACATAAAAATTTGCATACTTACAATAAAAATAGATTGCTTTTATTGTGAAAAAAATCGACATTTCAACTTTAAAAAGACGCAAAACATTTTGAAATTGATAAAATAAAAAAAAACTTGACGTCAATTGAGAGAAAAGCTAATTAACTGAACTTAGGATGTTGTTTTTATTTCATACAATCCAGTGCTGAGTAATGAAGATCAACGCAAAAACCAATTTTTTCGAGGCATCAGCGGAAAACTGCAATATATTTGGTATTACTTTATAGTTTTGTACAAGAAGTTTTCTAAATATACTCCAAATAGTTTATAAAAAAAACTAATTTTCAAAATAAATCTAAATTAAGGACGGAGTATGGTTTTGTAACTGTTTTTTAACCATTTTTATATAAATGTAGAACATCTAAAGAATATTGTGTCCAAATTTGAAGACGATACGAGTTAAGCTAACGGAGATATGAATTTTTAAGTAGGTGTACCTCAAATATACAAACATAGCTAGTGTACAAAATTATACAGCAATTTTCTCACAAGTCGTGTTTTCAAAGTCCGTGCTCACTGCGATTTAAAAACTACTTGACCGATTCATTTCAAACATGGTACACATTTTCTTCATACAAAATACCTCCCCCCAAAGTTTAGGTACATTCTTTTTGCATTAAGGGGGTTTTCCACCCAGAAAACATCGGCATTTTTCGTGAAAAATAGCAGTTTACACTTTTTTTTTATTTTTTTTTTTTTTTATTTCCATTATAACGTTATAAAAGATTAAATTGCCTCAGCGCCTTAAAGGCTTTATAGAGGCTAGCTGACAAAATAATTACAGTATTAATTTCAAAAAAGCATTACAAAATTTTTTTTTTTTTTTTTTTTTTTTTTTTTATGTATAAATACAAGAGTCTTCAAATCAAATTTTCAAAATTTAAAATTAAGAAGTTTCTTAAATGTAATTTAAAAGTTGATATTCTTGCCAGTCTTTTTAAATCATTCGGCAACAAGTTATATTCATGTGGACCAGAGTATTGTATTCGTTGCTTCGTTGTTTCAAGCATGCATCTTATACTTCTCAAATCTGTTCCACGTCTTGTGATATGAGATGTTTGATTGCGTGGAAAACTTAAGACATGATAGCCAATGTTGTGCAAATTCTTAAATACATAAGTCAATAACTGCTTTTTGTAAAGCCCAAAAACGGGCAAAATTGTTTTTGAAAATTCCGTGTAAAGATTTAATGTTGAATGTCGTATAGGCAGATTAAAAACAATTTTAAGAGCTCGATTTTGTGCTGACTGAAGACTTTTTAGATTTGTGTTATGCTTATGGGCATAGACAATTGGCAGATAAGTCAAATGACTATGAATAAGCGATTGGTATATTAAGAGTTTTGTTGTTTGGTTCAGTTTATATTTCAATTTGTACAAAATTCCAATGGCCGATGATATCTTGGACTTTAAAAGCCGTATGTGGTTATCCCAAGAGAGATTGTGCGAAAAATTGACACCCAAGTACTTCACACCTTTAGATTCAGGTATTGCAGCCCCGTTTACAAAGACACTAAAATTATCATTATTTCGAGGTACATGGGGCCTAAACCGCATCAGTTGGGTTTTCTTTAACCTAGCATATTCAGCAATCATCGAGGCATCATATTCCATTTGCACTTTCACAACGGCCGTATGCTTATAAGGATAAAACAAGCAAATGTCATTTGCAAACATGAACAATTTACCATATAAGTTTAGATTTTGAATGTCATTTAGATAAATAGTGAAAAGCAATGGTCCCATCACGCTACCCTGTGGAACGCCACACGAAATAGGCAGTAAGGTACTCCTCTCAGAGCCAACTTGAACGTACTGCTGCCGATTTGTTAGATAGCTACTCAAAATGCACTTTTCACGGCCAGTTATACCAGCAAAGTCAAGCTTGCGCAACAATATTTCATGATCCACAAGATCAAACGCTTTTGTGAAATCATAAAAGATTCCTGCAACGCCACAAAATCCTTGATCTAGTCAATCACATATGTAATCAACTACATTCAAAACAGCCTCTTCTGTCCCTGAACCTTTTTTGAAACCAAACTGATGACTAAACAACAATTTTTCATCTGAAAGATAAGTAACTAATTGATCATAAATTATTCTTTCAAAGATCTTATCGACAATCGACAACAACGCAATTGGTCTAAATTTGTCTACGGCCACTGCCCTGGTTACTTTCGGTATCGGTACAACCTTGTGTATTTTCAGAACGTCAGGATATTTTGCGCTTTCAATAATCTTGTTAAAAATCACCGTTAATATAGGCGAAATTATTTCTTTGCATTCAATTAACATCTTCGGCGAAATTTTGTCATGACCAAAACTTTTGTTCTTGTTTAAATTTGAAACATTTAGGAGCATGTCGCTTTCACAAATTTCTTTCAAAGTAAATCTTTTATTGTTTTGTTGTAATGTACGTAGATTATTGCAGTCATCTGCTGAACGCACTTCTGTATCTCTGCGCAAAGAGTTTACAGATTCTATAAGTATTCATTAAAAATAGTATCTTTCTCTTTATCTAAGGTAACAATATATCCGTTTTGGTGTAGATCAATATTTGTTTTCTTATCTCTGCCTAAAATATTATTTATAAACCTCCATGTACGTTTTGGATCTCCAATATTTTTGTTTAAATTTGACTGATAATAGTCGTTCATTGCATTTCGAGTTGCAATTTTAATAATTTTGCTTAGCCTTTTGAGTCGTTCTGATATATTCATATCATGAGATCGCTTTCTTCTAGCTTTCAGCAATTTCGATTTCAGCGTTATCATCGATTTTATGTTATTGTTAACCCAAGGGGTCATTTCATATCGAAGTAACTCTCTATGTTTGATCTCTGATGTGCTTCTCAACGTCGCAGTTGTGATACATTCTATTAAATCAGAAGTCATTACGTTCGGATCATCACTGTTAATATCAGAAGTTATATTTGCAGCGAGATAATTTTTAAATATATCAAAGTTAAGGTGACGGTATATTCGTTCAGAGTAATCACAGTTTTTGTACTCGTTCTTTAACTTACAGCAGAGCATATTGTGGTCAGTTAAATTGCATTCAATAGAATCGATTGATAGTAACTCAGCAATGTTGCTGAATATACTATCAATTGATGAACCACTTGTAGGTCGAGTTACCAAGTTATGACAATTTCTAAAGTCATAGCTGTTGAATAAGGCGCATAAAGATAAACTGTTGCCAGTGAACATTAAAATATCGATATTACTGTCACACATTACAATACAAGGTTTTTGTATGACAAAGTTTGCTAAAACATCATTAAGCGTTTTAAAAAATTCGTTCGGTGTACACTTGGGAGATCTATAAAACGACATAAGTTGCAAAGGTTTGCCACGAATTTGAAGATCATTGATGGTGACTACAATATAGTCAACAAAACTTTTACTAAGAGAACAGTTTAACGTATAGTTTAATTTCATATTGATATAAAAGGATGTTCCTGCGTATTCCAGTGCAGCAGTGTTCATTATTAAAGCCAGGAATTTTGTACAATTGGGTATTCTGTTTAGCAAACCACGTTTCTTGCACGGCTATGATGTCAGGTAATCTCGGCATTCGACTAAGTAAACTTCTAAATTTGTTAAATTTTGAAATTGAGGATATGCTTCTTATATTAACTGATATAATATTTATATAATTAAAATCAATATTTTGTACAAAGTTTTAATAAGAATTTAAATTTTTAAAATAGTTGTTATTCATAAACTTGAAAAAAAAAAAAGATAAAAAATGTTTTAAGTTCAAATACTTAAGTTAATTTTCCCCTGGAGATAAGTATGAAAAAGTGTCTTCTTCATCACTGGTGATAGCACTCTCAGTAGTTCCAGTGGCATTCCTATTTTGGCACACGGGCCGTTTGTAGCTTGACGACATCAACAGCAATTTATCAACAGCGTCCATTGATTTCATAATTGTTGCGCGTGCATTTTCATCTCGCTTGACAAATACATTGTTGGCCTTACAGTAAACAAACTTATAGCCTACTGCTTTTAGTGATTTTGCATGTTTAAATATATTCATCGTTTCTTTAATTAGCAAGTCATTGATGTACACATTTCTCATAGCATCCACACCGCGAAGTTTCGACTTTGCGGCCATTAGCTTCAATTTTGGTGCCTTGCTAGTGAATTTGACGACGATTGATTTCTTCTCATTGATGGTGTTTCTCATAAAGTAGGCGTAATCAATGTGATGCGAATCAATGTCTGCACCAACTTTTTTGGCAAGATCAATTACCGTTTCTGCTGCAGATGCCTCCTTGTTGCCCATAGTTATTCCACGTACCACGCAATCATTTTGTACTCGGTTGTCGTTCAAGACTTTGACAGATGCCTTCAGCATATTAACTTCTTCACGTAATACCTGGTTTTCTTTTTGAACCACTTCTAGCTTATTTTTGTTAGCAGTAACACCTTTCATCAGATCATCAAATTGCTTTGATAGAAAATGCATCGTGGTCTGGATGTCATCAAGATGAGAAACTTTTGTTTTGATTTCGAGTAAATCCATTGCGATTGAAGAGTTCTCAGGGCTAGTGCATATATGGCAAACATACTCCTTACTCTCATCTTTTAACAGTTGTTGCACTTGACGTTTATCCAGTTTCGTACATAGAGAGTGGAGAGTTCTTTCACATGTGTCGCACTGAATTGCCTCATCATCATCTTCTACAGCTAGCTTGCATTGCCCACAAGTAATTTTATTTATTTTAGCACTGCGACGCCTATTATTGCCCATCGTTTTTAATAATCCAGAACTGCTCTGCTTTATGTGTTGCAAACAAAGATTTTATTATATATTTAAGAGCTTTTAGTTAGTAAATTTTGTAATTAAAAATTATACACAGTGAGAGCGATTAAAAGTCAACTTCTCAAAACAGAGTTGCCAGCTCGTTCTTCTTTTGATGGCCAATTTATTGAATGAAAAAAAAATGTAATCAAAGAACGTTGGGAAAGGATTTGACGATACTTTGACTGAATTTTAATGCTTTTTGATTTCAGATAATATCAAATTATTTGATATTTTTCTAAGACGTTCTGGGAAAGGCTCTGCCACCGCTTTGAGTTTCAAAATTTCCAAATGAAAAAATTACAGAATATTGTTAAAGGTACACTTTATAAGAAACAGAAAGTTTTAATAAATTTGCTCAATCCATACTCTTAAAAACAATTTCACAAACTATAAGCAATAAAATTCTTGAAAGTAGTCCTTTTTTTGAACGAGTTCTTTTTTTTTTAAACCAAGCTTAGTCCGCCTTTAAGAACTTAGTCTTCAACAATCTCCGTTTTTCAATTTTATGATTTATGTAATTTACTGCTGCATTTATAATGAGTACCTCGGTCAAACGTGTTGAGTGTTGAGTTTTAAAAAAAAAAATGTTCGTAGGTTTTTCTGTTCGACACCTGACAGAACACACCAATTTATTTTAAAATATTTTTTTAGAAAAATATCAAATAAGTCGTTTCATTTTTTAATTAGAATAAAAAAAAAAGTATCAAACCATCTTTCGGTGCTTAGCTGGTTTTCTGTATATTTTTACAAAACAAAAATCTTTACGGCAAAGTGCGTTTTCTTTGGATTTATTACTTGTCTCGGTGTTGATATGACTTGATTACTTTGCTGGCGCTAAGTAGAGGCTCTTAGAATTTATGGCAGCCTCTTTGGCAGCACGAATGATTTTTCGCAGATTGAACCAAAGATTTTACGAAGAATTAAAATCTAAAACTTTAAAAGCGTTCGAGAGGTAAATATGATTCTTTAATCAATGCTGCTCAACGTCCAGGTTTGTGATGCGTTTAGAAGGACGGTCATAAGTATTAATTTATAAAGCGTGTTTTTTGTTCGTCGAGAGAGAGCTCTGCTTCTCAATTGAGCCTACTGAGCCCAAAGTAACAACTGGGCAAAAGTTATTCTTTGTTTTATCTCAATATTGATATCATTTGAAGAGCTAATGCTGGATACCAGATAAATGAAGTCATTCACAGCTCGAAAATATGTTATCAACAGTGGCACTGTTTACAAGACGCTGGGACTGTTTGTTAGTTGACACAAGATACTTCGTTTTATCTGGGTTATCTGATAGACCCATTCGACTTGATTCTTTTTCTAGCCTGGAGAATGCTGCACTGACTTCGCGCGTATTTTGGCCAATGATGTCAATATCATCAGCATACGCCAGCAGCATAACGCTCTTATAGAAAATTGTGCCGCTGCGTCTCAGGTCAGCAGCTTGGATGATCTTCTCCATTACTATATTAAAGAAGTCGCACGATAAGGAATCACCTTGTCTGAAACCTCGCTTGGTATCGAATGGAAGGGAGAGGTCCTTCCCGATTTTCACTGCGCTGCTGGTGTTGTACAGTGTCATCCTGCAAAGACGTATTAGCTTGGCAGGAATACCAAATTCAGACATGATGGAGTATAGGTGACTCCTTATTGGACTGTCGAAGGCGGCTTTGAAATCGACAAAGAGATGGTGCGTGTCGATTTGTTTTTCGAGGGTCTTTTCCAAGATTTGTCAGAGCGTGAAGATCTGGTCAATGGTGGACTTTCCAGGTCTAAAGCCACACTGATAAGGTCCAATCAGTTGGTTGACGATGGGCTTCAGTCTTTCACACAATAAGCTCGACAGGACCTTATATGCGATATTTAGAAGGCTAATCCCACGGTAGTTGGCGCAAATGGTGGGATCGCCTTTCTTGTGGATTGGGCAGAGCACACTGAGGTTCCAATCATCTGGAATGCATTTTTCCGACCATATTCTGCATAGAAGTCTGTGAATGCATTTAAACAGAGCTTCGCCACCGGTCTTAAACAGCTCAGCCGGTAGACCATCGGCTCCTGCGGCTTTGTTGTTTTTAAGCCGAGCTATAGCTGTTAAGACCTCGTTATAGTCGGGCAGCGGAACTTCAACGCTGTCATCCATGATTGGGGTTTCCGGGATATCATCTCCACTGGCGGGATTGTTGTCAACGTCGCCATTTAAAAGACTAGAGAAGTGTTCCCTCCATATCATCAGTGTACTCTGGATATCTGTCACTAGATTCCCATTCTCATCCTTGCAGGAAGAGGCTCCGGTCTTAAAACCATCGGCCAGGCGTCTTATTTTTTCGAAAAATTTTCGAGTCTCATTCCTGTCGCCATGCATCTCAATTTTCTCGCACTCACGCATTTCCGCCTCTCGTTTCTTTCGCCTGAAAATGCGTCTCTCTTCCCTCCTCTTCTCTCGGTATCGCTCCATAACAGCACGCGTTACAACCGACTGCAGGGTGGCTTTGTAGGCGATGTCCTTCTCTGCAGTGGCGTCGCGACACTCCTGGTCGTGCCACTGGTTTCGGCGAGGGCGGTGGTAGCCTATCACCTCTTCGGCAGCCGTACGCACAGAGTGGGATATGTGCGTCCACTGTCCGCATATATCGTCGATCGGAGGAGTGCTTTCTTGAAGCAGGAGTGAGAGTCGAGTAGCGAAGGCTTCGGCCGTCCGTTTTGACTGCAGCTTATCGACGTCTAGCTTTCTTTGTGTAGGATTGCAAGCATTCTTAGCTGCGCACAGACGTGTGTGGATCTTGGCTGTGACAAGATAATGATCCGAGTCTATGTTAGCACCACGGATCGTGCGTACGTCCAGTACACTGGAAGAGTGCCTTCCGTCAATCAAAACGTGATCAATTTGGTTGCATGTTTTTTGATCAGGGGACAGCCAAGTGGCCTTATGAATATTGAGATCTCTTGCCAACTACAAATCCGCATTTAAGCACATCTTTCTGCGCATGGCTGCTGTAGAAGATATCAGAGGATACTTTCTGTGAGCAACTCTGTCCCTTCCATCGAATTTCTAAGAATATCTTTGTTTGTGGAAGTCGTCATCAGATTTGGGGATCGTCATCAGATTTGGGGATTATGTATTTGGGGATTATGTTTATTTAATTTATAATGTTTATAATGTGGTCAGCTCCAAACCCAACGCTCAACCCTTGCTCGAAGGACAAAAAGGTTCACCGTTCAAATTAAATTAGCCGGCAGACTAGCGTGTGCTAGTTCACCGTTTCTAGGAGACATCACAGTTTGTGTAGAATTGAGATGATTTTGACATGAATAATGCTAGCCTTGACTAGTACAGGCAATCAGACACGTTGTCATGTAAAGATCGCCCCCCAAGTATCCCTGTTATTTTAGACTTATCGAAGTGAAATTCGATATTTAAGTTTTAATTGTAAAAAATTGAGGCACATTGGATGCATAACGCGCCTACTGCCCATACAAACATACTTTTAGAAATTTATCTCAAAATTCGACAAAATTAATATAATAACTTGAAGTTTTGCCCATAAGCTGGCATAACTGGCCAAAATCCTATATCTGAAGTTCAGAGATATGGCAAAAAGATCTCAAGATACATGAGCGCTATCTGCGACCTCATGTTGTGGGCAAGTTGGACTGATTTATAGACGGTTTAGATATTGTCGACTATAAAAGGGCATCTCAAAGATGAGACTGCGATGATTGCACTTTTATCGAAATTAATGCAGACTTGTTACTTAGATCGCCTACAATAAATTCTTCAATGAACTGTCAAACACAACTATAGTTCTCTTTGTTGAAAGTAAGACAGTTGCCGCTTTCATTTTTCAAGAATTGTGAGCCAATAATGCAATACCATCAAAAAGCTATTGCAAACTATATTCAAACGGTACATTAATCAAAATTTTTGATTTTGAAAAAGTTCAAAAGACTTATATGTTTTTCAATGAACTCCATTAAAAAGAAGAATACAAAATGATTTTATTTCAAATAAAAGAAAATTAAAATTAAAACAAAATTAAGATAGACGATGGAGATGTGAATTCCGAAAATTTGATAATTGTAAATGTTCAAATTCACAAATTTTGACTAGTGTTCTTTTGTAAATAGGGTGTGGTATGGTCATTTAGCTTAGCTTCAATTGCTGAATCAGATGAATCTTTAAGAGAACAAACCAAGATTTTCATGCAGCATTTTTCTTAAGGTATGCGGCAAGTTCATGTTCTCAATGCGAAATAGTTATTTTCTCGGTTTAGCTGATGAGACGAATTCAAGCATAGCTTGTGTTGTCAAATAAAATGCCAATTTCTAACATTGTTTTCACAAATTTATATAAACAAGCTGTGCTTAGGTTATTTTCTTGAACAAAATTTCTGTTTTAAATTCATACGGTATTCACTTTGGAAGTAAGTTTTCAATAGATCGAAACGTTGTTTAATTGTAAAAATATTTATTTCGTACCGCAGATATATGTACGCGACTTTAAAAATTATGTGATTTTTAAAAAAAATCAAATGCTTTATTAAAAAATCTTCTTAATAAATGTTCTTTATAAGTTTTAGATGAAGACTTTCACTGATAATATTTCAATTATATAAACTGGACATAAAAATTTAATTTGTTTTTTTTTAACTTATTTGAGGTATCTTACTATCACGCCGCCATAGGGTATAAAAAAATTTCTTCAATTCTATTACAATTTTGCCTGAAAATATGCAAGCAATTTTTTATACGTCTTGCTATAGAACCTTATGCTGGCAGAAGCACTTCGAATGTTGCTCAATTAAAGGAAATATTTCAATTAGAAGCCTTTGCATACAAAAGCACAACGCACGCAATACCCCAACAGCCACTTCCTGCACACATGCAAACTGCCACTCACACACACACACACACACACACACACATAATTCCAGAAGGGGTCGTATGCGCTTCAATGGCTTTAAATACAGAAGAAATGCATGCACAAAAACGAGCACATTTGCAAGCGAAAACAAAACACACACACACATATGAAAGAAAAACAAGTCATATAAAAAAAAGAATCAATTGCAAATTGATTACGTTATCCTTTTGTGCAGACGTAAAAGTATATTAATCCATTGCTGATTGGCGTTAAAGGCTGGCAACAACTGGCAGCAACAGCAGTAACAGTAACAGTAGCAGCTAAAAAAAAGCACACACTAAAAATAAAATGAAGCCTCAGCAAAGGCGACACTCTAGCACAGCACAATAACAAAAAAACCCAATTTAAGTCGAATGAAGCGATTTTTAATACATTTTTTTTTTTATTAATTTACGATGCTGCAGCATGAAGTGAAGTGACTAAATAAGTGAGAAGAGAGAGAAAAAAAAAACATGCAATTAAAAATGGCAGCACAAAAGTTTCTACATACTTGCATTACAAAATCCAGCAAATATAATTAAAAAGTAGTATATTAAAAATTTTTATAAATTTATGACTTTTTTTGCGCACGGAGTTTCTTACATTTTCTTTCGTTGGCCAGTTTTTAAAACGGTCAGCATTTTTTTTAAGCACGCATACGACATGGCTGTTATTGTTGTTATTGTGCTGTGTTTTGCACTGCCTTTGTGTTGCAATTTTTCAGGAATTGCATCAAAAAATTGCACCCTCGCGAACATGATCTCGTTTTTAACGCGCTTTCGATGTCGCGCTGGGTGTACAGGATATTGTGTTAAAAAGAGGATTTCTGCCGCCTTTTGTGTCAGCTCAAAAAACAGCCACACTCACTCAAACAAGCATGCAAACAGTTTTTAAGCAAAAGCAAAAAAAAAAAAAAAAACAAGCACTGAGTGGCTGAAATCTTCTGGGCGGTTGGTAGGCTTATATGTTGTGCATGAGCGGGTGTGTGCAGCTGCAACTTATTTTTGTGTCAACAAAAAAATGTCAGTTTTCAGCACCAAAAAAATTTTTTGTTCGCCAAAAAATTTAAAATTGCCAACAAATGACTGAAAAATCGGTGAAGAGATTTACCAATACCATAAAAAAAGCTCAGAAAAAACACAAAAGAAAACAAAAACAACAAAACTGTTTTGGTCTATCATAAAATGGCCAACAGTTAAAATGGGCAACTATGTATGTGATTATTTTGTGTTCAATTGTCAATGAAACTAGCCAATGTGCTGCCAGGAACTCGAAAAATCTACAGAAACTTTCTTTTGCGCCATTTTTAAAAGCAGTTTGGCAGCAGTTTTTTATTATTATTTGCATCAAGTGTTTTAATTGCATGTGCTTAAAAGCTTCAAGCCCGTATATGTATGTGTATGTGTGTGGGTTGTTTTGTTATTGTTACAGCGCATACACGCTTTGTATGCTTATCGCATAACAATCAAACATTCACACACACTCCCAACACACATCTACATGTTTAATTAAAGCATAATGTGCGCTATTAAGCAGATTGTTAAACAAAGAATACATTGAAAAAATAAGTAAAAAAATAGCATAGCACAAAAACAACACATCAAATAATATCCTGCCTTCTACATACATATGTATAAAAAAAATTTACCATATGGTAATGGCAACACAACAATAGCTGGAATTCCAAAAGAATGCCAAACATTTTTTTACACGTTTTTTTTTTTTGTCTGTTACCGTTTTTGTTCCAACGTTAATTGACACTGTTTGCCAGATTTCTTGTTGTGTTTTTTTTTGTTTTTGCTGCTTCCAAATTTTCTTTTTAATGGCAGTGTAATTGATAAATTTTGTACAAACATATGTATATGTATATATTTTAATCCTTAACGTAGTGCTGGATTTTAATTTGAAGTGATGCCATCACTTAAATAAACCAAATAATTTTCGCCGAAATACTGTAGAGTTAGATAAAAATTAACAAAAATTGAAAAATTCTATGGTTTAATTTTATACGGCCAGAGCCTATAACTTAAATATTAAACGTACAAAGGCCGATAACTACACTAGTTGACAGCTAATTTTATAAAACTTGTTCAAACCATTCTCATATAGTTGTTATAGTTAGATCCATTCAATCGAAGTACTCTGTTTTCTTTGTACATGAATACTTTCTATTATTAATAGCTTACAACATATGTTTTGATACAGGCAAATATAGTTTAATCTTGTAGTATCTTGAATCTTAATTTTATCAAGGTTTTGTCTGAAACATAAATTAAATATAGTAACTGAAATATCTCTCTGTTTCACACACTCTCTATCAGTTTTATTGCAAAGATATAATTTCAATCCAATCTGAACTGGCTTCTTACCTTGTGTCATAATTAAATATATCAATATCTTTATATATCTACACTATTATAAAAAAAGAGACTCGTGGAATATTTCTGCTGAAGTGTTAATAACTCAATAACTGCTTAACCAATCTTTATAAGTGAACTTACTTTAAGGTAGGTAGTACGCTTTTACAAAATTTTTCTATTATTAAAATTCAAAACAAAAAAAAATGTTCTGTCAACAGAATCTGGTCGTTGGGACCAAAATAAAAAATACACGCGTATTGCCATTTTGAAAGTTTACGTATGACCATTATTTTTCTTTTAGGAGAGTTTAGGACCAAACTGTGCAAATAGCAAGATTTTGAAAAAACGATTTTTGCCGCACAGATCGTTACAATGAATAAGAATTTCGTTGAAATTTAAAAAAAGACATCTTTATTTGAAATTATAACGATTAAAAAACTGTTTCATTCATTGTCAACTTGTCACACTGAAAACTTTAATTTAGTTCTGCGTCTAAACTAATGAACGAGTTAGAATTGTAAAAACTTGTATAAAACTGTATAAAAACTTGTTAGCAGATACCGTTTTTTTTAAAGAGAGCGAACATTTTTGATAGTTGTTGTTAAGTACACTCAATGAGCATTTTTATTGAAAGTAGTTGTTGTTTTTATTTTTTAACCAACATTGTAGCAGAGCATTTTTTGTTATTAAAACAAGTGCGGCTAATCAAGTGGAAGGAAGTAAATATATAATATGTGAAAATATATGTGAAGTGGGGCCCACAATACACTCATTATTTGTACAAAAAGTTTAAACAACACGAAAATAAAAAAACTTTAAGATGACGAAGAAATATACACAAACTGTATCGCGGGGTTAAAAAACATCCCAGACGCACTTCTAATGTTCACTGCTTGAGCTAGCACGTGGTACGGATGCCGCGAGAGAGCTCCTTCTATTCTCAGACGTTGAAATAGAATTATGGTTACGGTCCCGGGGCGTAAATATAAGACGTTTGTGTCTGGCGCTAGATTTAAACCAGTCTGGGGTGTTTTTTCACCCCACGATACAGTTCTAGGGTTACCTAATATTGAATCCTCAAAACGTAAACTTTAAATCTTCGCACTTTTTCTTACATCTTTTTTATCAAGTCTTAAAACATCAATTCCTAAACCTTTCATCTTTATTTTAAAAGTAAAAATTTAAAATTAATTAAAACTTGAATTGAAAATTAAAAAAATAATAAACTTTTTAATTTTAAATTATAAATTTACATTTTAAATTTAATTTAAGGTCGGCATTCAAATTCTATATGTTAATTTTCGACATTTAATTTTGAATCTTCAAACTAATCTTTAAACTTTTTTCTTAAATCTTTTATATCAAATCTTATAACCTTAGTTCTTAAATTTTCAAGTTTTTGTCAGTAAATTTTGAAACTGATCTCTGATATTTTAAATTTTGATTGTTATATCTTTTACAACAAATCTTTAAACTTAGCTCTTTCAATGGATTTGTCCATTTTAGTGGACACATCAGAAAATAATTTTTTTTTATTTTCCAACGTATTTTCTAAAGCAAATAGGTTGGTGCCATGAAATGAAGTTGTACCAACATGACAAAAATATATTTGTAGAGATATAAAACGTTTAACTTAGTTGGATTTTCGATTTTGTACCCTATAGAAGCCTTAAATTTTTTTTTCGTGTTAATAAATGTTGCAAAAAATTGAAAGTAATTATTGTGTTAAGTGAGCAAAGTATTCTTTTTCTTGTTTATAATTGAATTGGATAGCTTAGCAAAAGCTAAGCAGCGCATGTAAAAATCAAAGGGATGTTTTTTTAATCTTTTTATGTCCTAAATGATGAGAATATTATCTCAAAAAACGATTATTCTAGCAAAACCATTGAAAGGGTTAAAATCATAATTTTTTGTTTCAATGTACATAGTTCATCCGGCTAGTCTTAACATCAAAAATATTTATTGGGTTCTGAAAAATTTCCAGCAATTGAACTGCTTCAAATGCATATGACTATTTATCTATCCATAATTTATTATAACAACAAGTTTCTTATAAAAAAATCGAGTGTCTTACTTATACGTTATGTTCTTTGAAGTGATATTGAATAAAGGAGTGAGTTTCTTAAGTTACTCTTATGCTAGCATTCTATATAATTCACTTGCATGTGTTATATTTTTTTTTTGTAAGCTCTAGCCGGATCGAAATTTAGATTCCGCCGGTCGGGGTCTCAAAAGTTTGAGGAACTCATTAAAATGATTTCTTCATACTTTTTTTCAAATCGGAGAAAATCCACCGAAGCAATTTTGATTCTCCTGATGGTACTTTTTGGTAAAAAAAATGTTTTTTGCTTGTAACTCTTTATTTTTCACAGAACGCATACCTCCTCAAGGACCTGCAGGAGAATCAAAATTGCTTCGGCGGATTTTCTCCGATTTGAAAAAAAGTATGCAGAAATCATTTTAATGAGTTTTTCTAAGTTTTCAGGCCCTGGCTGGCTGATATTTTTTTTTATCCATGATCCACCAAAAATGATCCGACCTACTCTATTCAAAAATTAATTCAGTAACACTAAAAATCTCACCACACGGATTGTTGCCAATAAATGACAAACAAAGAATTTTATTCACAACACAAATTTATGCGTCCCATCCTCACCATTTAAAAAGTTCAAGCTGAAATAAACAATTATTTATTATTATGATTAATAATAATTTACAACTTCTTAACTTTTTAGCTGCAGCAATAAACAATTCCATAAAGTTATAAAATTTAAATTTAAATAAAACTCATTTAGACTTTAGTTGTATTAAGCTTGTTTTTTTGTCAACCCTGTAGAGCTTTAAAATAAACTTTCAATATTCATAAAATATATTATGCGCGCCATGTTTACGAGTAACATTGAGCTTTCTTGAACTTATTTTAAACTTTTTTATTTACTTTGCCATAGAAATTTTCTTTTATTTGCAAAATTTTTATTATTATTTTCACTTTTTTCTTTTTTATTTTAAATTTAATAAAGAGCGCTTCACTTAACTTATTTATGTGCAAAACTCATAAAGGCTGCTCCACACCACATTCCCACTCATACTCTTCAGTCAATAAGAAGAATTTTAGCTTTCTTTTTGTACACTTCTAAAGCGTTTATGTTTTTGTCCTTGAGCCTCTTACTGATATCTTTATGCGACTCACTGCAGCATTTGTAACTTCTTTTTATCCTTGACATTAAAGTGCAACGAAATTGCTTGTTTATTTATTTCTCTTTTCATACGACATTTTTTGTCATAAATAAAAAGAAAAATAAAAAATATTTCAACGTTTATATCTGGTGTTTTTTTTTGCGCATTCTAAGCAAAGAAAAAGTTGTTGTCAATTGTCGGCAGACATGCAGACAATTTTTTTCCGCCCACAATATGCAGTTGTAATTCTTTTTTTTTTTTTTTCTTTTGCCGACAATTCTATGTTTTGCGTTTCTTTAGCTATTTTTTTAGTTTCTTTTTTTTCTTTATTTTTTGTCACAACAAATCAATGCAAAGTTGTTTTGAAGTTCTTTGCTTTGGTTTTGCCTTTTTATGATATTTTTTTTTTATGCTGCTAAGTTTTGCATTTCCTTGAATTCTTCTAGTTGCGCAAATTTATTTTATAAATTAAAGGCTTTAAATGCTTGAGCGCATTTGAAGCAACATTTTTTGTATTAGTTTTTTTTTTTAATGTTGTTGTGGGTGTTTTTTTTACTTCTGCTTTAACTTTATCGAGAAGTTAAGCAAGTTCGTACAATTAAAGTTTTCTTTGAGTTGCTACTTTTGAGAGAAGTTTTCTTGCTCAGTATATATCTATATTAGCAAAAAAATATTCAATGAAGACTGTTTTAAAAAATAATTTATTGGAAATTGTGGTACTTTACTTCAAGTAAATTTCTAGAAGGAAGATGAGCATTTCAATAATTGTGACATAAAATGTGAAAATTAGGTGGAAAATGTTAATTAAACTACTTTCTGTTTAATTAGCTTTGTATGAGGCAAGCCAAGAAAACTATTTGAGCGTGAACTGATTTCAGTGAAATTCATGAAAGCAGTTACAGGAAAAGCGTTCGTTATTCACAAAGCTAAGCATAATTCCCTGCTTCTGAGGGAACGCAGTAAAATTAACTGTAAGCGGGTTTCATAAGACGGAAGAACAAGATTTGGGTTCAAATGATGATAACGTAAGAAAAAAGTAAAAACTGTTTCTGAACCGATTTTTATTGCGTCAATCTGTGCGTTTAATTCTAGATTCCTTATTACGGATGCATATTCAAGAATTGATCTTACGAGAGTTATACAAATATAGTAGTTAAATACATTATGAAAGAAATAAAGGTACTAAAGGTACTACAGAAGGTAGAGGTAATACCATAGTAAGTGGTGAGAAAACTCTAACCATAGTAAGTGTTCAAGGAAAATACATTATCTATCGCCAGTAACTTGTGTGTTTTCTTAGTCCACTCAGTTCTCCATCCCTTTACCATTGACTTAATTTTTCTACTCTATTGACCACTCTATAGATATTTTTCCCATTTTTATTTTTAATTTTAAATTGAAATTATGGGATACCTACAAAAAAAATAAAATTTTGCACCATTTCTACTTGAAGACGACATCTGACGCCAATCAAAGAATACGATATAGTTTTCTTTTCAACCTATCCAACAATATGATACACTCCATTCTCGGACTGAAAATACTCATGTTATAACTTAAAGACCATTTTGGCTGTTTTTAAGGACAACCAAAAAAATGTACAGTGCTGAAAAACTTTCTATCTAAGCTTTCATTCTAGGAGGTGTCTTTTTTATATTAATTTTTGGTGAAACGGCTTAATGCTTACCACTCGACTACCGATGTCTCAATAATATACTATAGTGCATAAGATGAGATGCTATACGATGCGATGAGAATGAGAATGAGAATGAGAATGAGAATGAGAATGAGAATGAGAATGAGAATGAGAATGAGAATGAGAATGAGAATGAGAATGAGAATGAGAATGAGAATGAGAATGAGAATGAGAATGAGAATGAGAATGAGAATGAGAATGAGAATGAGAATGAGAATGAGAATGAGAATGAGAATGAGAATGAGAATGAGAATGAGAATGAGAATGAGAATGAGAATGAGAATGAGAATGAGAATGAGAATGAGAATGAGAATGAGAATGAGAATGAGAATGAGAATGAGAATGAGAATGAGAATGAGAATGAGAATGAGAATGAGAATGAGAATGAGAATGAGAATGAGAATGAGAATGAGAATGAGAATGAGAATGAGAATGAGAATGAGAATGAGAATGAGAATGAGAATGAGAATGAGAATGAGAATGAGAATGAGAATGAGAATGAGAATGAGAACGAGAATGAGAATGAGAATGAGATGAGATGACATAAGATGAGATGAGATGAGATGAGATGATGATTTAGCATTTTTTTTGATTTGTGGGATATAAAAGGGTGTGTGGCAATCTACTTTTCGTACAGTTGCCGTAAGCATACAAACTTTACTACCAAACTATAGTCTAATATGGCCAAAGCCATGTAAAATATAGCATTTTTATTGCTTTGTGGACGCTAAAAGGGCGTGGCAAAATTAATATAGCCTATGTTCAGCGCAGTTATTTAACGAAGCGTTTTATATAGGTTTTATAAGAATCAGTCGAGTAGTTAAGGAGTCTATTCGGAACATACAAACATACATACAAACAAACAAAAATATTATAAAGATTTTCGCTCAAAATCTTTCAGAGATGTTACTGTTACTGTTTGTAATTTTCGAAAATTACATTCCAATTCAAATAAATGAAATTTTTTCCAAAATATCAATCTTCTAATAGAGCTATTCAATAAATGATTAAGATTTGATATAAAAATCTTATACAGCGATAATCAATCAATACCAATTCATTAGATTTGTACAAGAAATTTTGAACAAAACTCGTAAGCTCTGCCTTTAAACGGTCATAAATAAAATTAATTCACATTAACGGGGGACATAACATTGGCCGTTTTTTTAAATCGACTTTTTTTATAATTTTGTATTTTAGTTAATATTCTTAAAATTCTAAGAAAAGAAAATTTCATTGAAAAATTCTTACGGATTCAAAAGTTACAGCCAGATTAGTGAAAGCGCATTTTTAATTTTCGCGCTTGTTTTTTCGTACCGGTTGCGGTACGAGCGGGTTCATTTTTTGACGATTTTTTTGTTTTTTGTATTTTTTTAAACTTGATTCGCTATTGTATGACATGAGCTTTTTTACAATTTTTTTTTCGATTTGTTATGAATTTTTAAAGTCAATATTTTTTTTTCCAAAAAACACACTTTCGAAATTGAAACATCACAAAAAATTGAAAAAAAAAAATTAAAAAAGCTCCTGTCATACGATAACCAATTCTGTTAAGATTAAAATAAATTTTTTTTCCAGATCGGACAATTTTTGCGACTCCCAGCGCTGCAACCACGATTCCCCGTTTTTTCTCTGCCGCCAGTTTGGAGCTCTATAAAACCATGTTGGAGTGAAAAATATATTTTTTTGAATTTTCAATTCTCTACAGTAATAAAAACAAATTTTGGAAAACTATTTGTTTTTGATTGAGTTATGAATTTAAAAAAAAGGTATATTTTCTCTGCCGCGAATGTTATGTCCCGCCTTAAAAAACAATTTCGAAAGTTTTATATCTGACATGGCAACTCTTTTCTAAATTGCTTTGATGTACTCATATATTTGGTTTTATCAAAACACCCCCTGTCTCCTACTCATCTATCTCCTCAAAACCGAACCAAGGCAGTCTTGACTGAATAGTTTTGAAACCTGAAATACTTGGTTCAAACCTAAAAAATAATTACTGCATATTTTCAGGCTGAAAATATTTTCGGATAGTATAAGTTCTTACAGCTTAACCGATATTAGGTGAAAAGCATGCCTCAGTCTCTTACATAAGTATTAAGATTACTTAATACGACGGTATAAAACCCTGTCCTAGGACGGGCTGTTTTCACTATATTTTCTATAGTGACATAGCTATGTTGGACTAGAATATCACACTGGTCGCTTAAAAACTTAAAAAAAAAGACAAAATTAACGAATAGATCAATAGAAATATCGCGTGATAATAAATTTAAATTATAATTACTTTTTCTAAATTAATATTTCATTACATCAAAATCATCCACATTAACTTAAATATTCTCTTCTGCCTTTAATAAACCGTCATTGAGGCCATAATTTTTGACGAGTTACACACAGTTTATACAAAAGCCAAAAATTAAAAAAAAAATTGCTTTAAGATTGAATAAAAGATTTACTTTTCTTAAATGGTCTTCACTCAAAGATTCGCAATCTGTCACATTCTTAGCTTGTTGGTTACATATTTCTGCAATTGAAATTTTTAACACACCAACCACAGCAATGTTTTAAATATTCATGCCATCGATTATCGCAAGCAGCATGGCATACAAAATATTTCAAATATGCAAATACAAAATCAAAACAACAACAAGCACAAAAGCAAAAATACAAAAATAAAACAAAAATAAAAACCGGCGGCAAACAAACACATTTTCCATAACAGTAAAAGCGAAGGCGAAAGGCGCTTAATCAAATTTTCTTGAAAATTAACTCAATAATACGACGACAACGACAACGACGACGACAACAGCCGACAAAACAAAAGCGAAAACATGCAAAAAAATTCTTGACTTCGCATTATTATTAACAGCAAAGATGATAAAAACAATAACAACAAATAAAAAAAAAATGCAAAAAAAAAACGCAAAAAACCGCAAACAAGAAAATGAAGGAAAAAAAAACAAACCAACAACAAGTTAGTACCCAAAAACTGTTGTCAAAAGACGCAGCCCCAAACACATGCAAACAAACGCCGCGAAGTATGCTTCAGTAGAAATAAAGGAAGCAGCTGTGGGAAAACGCACTCGGAAGAACTGCTTGTCTGAATGGAAAAGCTTCAGTAACAGCGTCAACAGCATCAAGTAAAGAAGGTGGCTGCGTGCCTGGCTGGCTAGATGGCTGACTGGCTGACTGACATTTTGTTGGAAATACGTTAGAAACCAAAAATATTTTTTTCTTGGTGCCAAAAAAAAACATTCTATAAAACAATGTTTTGTATTTTTTTTTTCTCATTTTCTTTTGTCAACGTTCAGCGCTGCAGTCAGCTTGTCAAGTCAGTCAAATCAGCAGCGTAACTGTTTGTTGCCACTTCCGGTAGATGGCAGGCAACTTCCTGGCAGCTGTTAAGGTTCAGTAGCAAAACTTCGAGCACAGTTGAATTTGAAGTTGGAGTTGATGTTTGTTATTTGCACTGACAGCTGAAAATGAATTGAATTTAATTCTATTACATTTTTTTTTTTTTGCCTCGTCTAAAGCTGCAGGCTTTGTTTTTTGGTGGTTATATGGGCTGGGCGCGAGGCAAGGCAGATATTAAGCAGACTGCATACATTTTAAAAATTTTAAAAATTTAAACTTTTTTATTATAACTTTTGCCAACTTAAGCAATCTTAAATTCTTTGCCTTCAAACACAAAGTACAAAACAAAAGTATTTTTAATTAAATTTGCGCCTAATTTCATGCAACATTTTTTGTTTTGCCCTCACATTCTTTGTGTTAAAACAAAAGCGCGTTAATATTTCTGGCTATGTGCACACGTAAGGATGTTATAAAATCGCAAATCACTGTAATTAGAAAAGTAAACAATAGACAAAACCTGTAGCATGCTTTGTAGCAGCTACTTCAGCTGCTTTAGCTACGACACACGTTTGTTGCTTGAGCAAAGATAAATTGCTGAAAAGAAAAAAAAATAAAAATTGCAAAGCAAACATACACACTCGCACACTTATTGTTTAAACTCATCATACATGCACACTCTTCAGCACACACACATAAACACTCACTCACATATGCCTCATTGTTGCGTTACTTGCAAGCCTTCATCTTCAGCTGGCTTACGTGTTGTGAGCTTGGCACGTTCGAGGCTTAAATGATGCTGCTTTTTAAAAAATTTATAAGATGTGCAAACAAAGGACGCAGCAGCAGCACCAGCAGCAATAAAAACAACAACAACAACAACAACAACAGCAGCAACATGATCTTACAGCAGTTGTTGTTCTAGTTAATATTGCTTTTGTTATTGTTGTTGCTGTGTAAACAAGTGTTGCTTACCCTCCACCTTCATATATTTTCATTCTATGCTGCTAATTGCTGCAGTTAGCGTGTTTACATGCACACGTGATACGTTTCCGTTTCCGCTCTTACCGTTAATGCAATATTATAGAGCTTTGCCATTGCACTACAGTGTTCAACGCTTGTTCGAAGAGCTTTTATAAATGTTGCTCTGACATATGTCTTAAATTGCTGTTGTTGTTGTTACAGCAGCGATTGTTTAAACTTGTTAGCGCCACTTAATGAGCAGAGCGCAACATATGAGCGCGATTTTTTTCCTTTGTCGTGTTGCTAAATAAATTTTGTATGCTAAGTTTAAATATATAATAAGCTTTATTGGCATTTTGTTTGCTGAGAGCTTTAATATAATTTCTAAGACTTACTTGCCAGTAACAAAAACTGGCTGAAAAAAAAGACCGTTCTAATGTCACAGTTAAATTAAATTGATTTAGCTTTTGAAGATTAGTGCGAAAGGCATTAAGTTAATTGAAATATTTTTTTCTAACCGAATTTAATAATTCGAAGCAGTATCAATACTTCTGAATGCAATATTAAAAAAGTTTTTTAACATGTGCATTAAGGTGAGTCCCGCTATCGAAGAATCGAACTGATGAAGTTAAACAAAAAAGGCTATTTTGGGCAAAATTTAGGTCTACCTTAAAAAACATAAACTTTCAAAACAAAGGCGGACCCGCCAAACTGCTTTGACCCTCCTTAATGTGCATGCTAGTGCTATCAGATTTCTTTACACCGCTTTGGAATTGACACAAAAAAAAACAAGATTTTCAAAAACATTACTGGACAAATAATAAATTGAAGGCCATATTGTAAAAACATGATATGCCACACTGCTTTTAGAATTCATATTTTATGTTCATTATGTTTCTTGATGCATTATCAATATCCACTGAAAATATTGCGACCAAAACCTGATTAATTTTGGCCCTATACGTAATAGTTATTTTAAGAATTTTAATGATTTCATACAAATATACATTTTTTAAAAACTTAAAGGTCAATTAGGTGGTGACCGTGGCATGCAGGTTAAGTGTGTGGCCTGGCATGCTCGGAGCCCGGGTTCGATCCCCAGCCGCGGCGAAAAGTTTTTTTCAATAAAAAATTTTTCTGATCGGTCACCACCTCTCTGCAGACAATGGCAAACCTCAGAGAGTAAACAATGCCATGTAAAGCTTCTTGAGAACATAAACTTTAGCCGTTCGGAGTCGGCATAAAACATGTAGGTCCAGTTCTCGGTCAATTGTGTGCAAACATTTAATAACACACACAACACAATTGATCATAAGAAGCTCGGTCAAAGTCCTTTCAAGGGCTGAAATGGCCAATTTGTTTTTTTTTTTTAAAGGTCAATTATGTCGAAATATTTTTTATGTGGCACATAAAGTTTTTACAATAAGCCCTTCAATTGAAACTTAATTGGAAAAACAAAAAAAAATTTAAATTCTTTTTACCAATGCAGGTACTTTGGTATCAAGTGTTCCGCAAAAACTGGATACCGTTTTGAATATACATAAGATGGTAAAATTAGATATAATATCTTCAATCAAGATTTGATGAATTCAATAATAAAAGGATATTTTTTTTGGTAATTTACTTTTTTTAACCATATATTTAAAATGCTCACAATAACTCTAATTTATTTTATTTATTTTTTTCTTTGAAAAAGTTATCAGAAATGAAAAGTTCTCATCTCCGAAAAAAAACTTTAAAATTTCTATTGACTCATCTAGTGAAAATTTACCATTGCAAGAACGCTACAATTAAACAAGTAAAGAAAGTCTAAAGTTGGTCTAGGCCGACTATGAAATACCCTAAACCCACTTTTCAAAAACAAAAAAAATTTTTATTGTAAATAGGCGTGTCTGTGGGCCGATGAAGCCTTTATTTTATATTCATTTAAATGTTGATGAAAAATTTACACATACCAAGTTTTATTCCTATAGCTCCCAGTTAATGCCTTTATTGTGCTTTCGCTATGGGAGGTGGGAGTTTTCATAGACGGATTACTCCCAATTTTTGAACACACCGCAGGTTTGGTATAATATACATACGTACCAAATTTGATCTCTCTATGACAAACATAACCTTATTTAATAAGTTTTAAGCTTTTTGGGTTATATGGGAGGTAGGCGTGTGCATGAGCGGATGATGTTCATTTTTCAAAACCATCTTTGTCTTATCATATAAAACATACGTGCCAAATTTTAGCTCTTTAGGTTGAACAGAAGTTTATTTATTCCGTTTTCAATTTTTGGGTTGTATGGGAGGTAGGCGTCCATTTTTCAAAGCCATCTTTTTTTTGTTATAAAAAACATATGTGCCAAGTTTTAGCTCTGTAGGTTAAACAAAGGCTTATTTATTGCAATTTCAATTTTTGGGTGTATGGGAGGTGAGCGTATCCGTGAGCAGATGACGTCCATTTTTCGAAAACATTTTTTTGTTGATATAAAACAGATACACACCACATTTTATTGTTCCAAACACACCACATTTTATTGATTCCAAAAATATTCAATAGTGGAGATCCTTGGGTGCATGTGACCATGTGTACTAAGTTTCATTCAATTAGCTCTACTCCTTCTTCTTATCCTGTGTTTACGGACAACACACAGACCTTCGGACGGACGGACGGACGGACGGACATGAATAGCTCGACTCACGAGGTGATACTGATCAAGAATATATATACTTTTCTATACCGGACTCGCTTCGTTATATGCGTTACAAACGTTTGCACAAAGTTAATATACCCTGACGTTTCAGGTTTAGGGTATAAAAACAAGCACGTTGAAGGAGCCCAGGATATGCAGCAATTAAAAACTAAGGACACATTTACTTCTATAAGTGGTGACAATCTTAAATAATAGCAATTCCTAAAAGGTATTTTTCATGTCCCACCCGTAACGCTGAATATATGTTTGCTTTAATTAAAATTAATAAAAAAATATTTGATATAAAAAACAAAAACAATGAAGATTGTTATTATTTTGACTTTTCACATCAATAAATTTTTTTTCGAAAATAGGCAGGAACTCACAGAAGTTTAATCATCTTTGAATGAATCTCTTAAATAACATTTTGTGCGGTCCCACACGTAACACTATAAAAAAGGAACATAACTTTGTTATTAATAGTGTAGGGAAAAAATGTTGTTGTATTATAAGTTCCTGCAATGGTATATTTCTGTGAGTTCATCAAAATGCTTCAAATTCATTTTAGTTAAAAAGCTATTTACATTTTAAGTGTTCATTTGTACCACCCGTTACATATGGAATGGCCGAGTTCCCAAATTAAAACATAGACTATAAAAATTCCAAAGACTTCCGTAAGAGGGCTCTTTGCTTTAAGTAGTGCGTTTTAAAGTCTCAATAACTCCTAAACGCCTGGACCGATTCAACTGATAGATAAAAGATAAAACATAAAATATAAAAAATTCCAAAGACTTCCACAAGAGGGTGCTTTAAGTAGAGCATTGTTAAGACTCAATAACTCCTAAAAGAGTTGACCGATTTTACTCAAATTTAGTACGTGAAATAATTTGACCCTACAACAGAATTGAGGCTATTTAAATTTTAGAAAACTTCCGTGAGGGGACGCTTTTTCAATCAACTATGTTTAGCTCATGCACGTCAAAACAGATGAACCAATTCTGTTACCAAATCTGTTACTGAAATAGATCCTATGCTTTAAAAAATTCTTTCGACAAAAAACCGAGGAATGAGCCGAAAGCAAACAAAGTCCAGAACCAAAGACTAATGAAAAAAAAGAAGTTTAACGAATATGAGCAGAAGCTATATAAACATGAAAAAAAATTAACCGAATAGTATCGACCAAAACCGAAGTTGAATGAAGACAATCCAAAAATCGAATCGATGTTTTTGAGATAAAATTGCATATTAAATGCATGCTAAGAAAAACTTTAAAAGCATTTTTCTCGAAATGATTTTTCACACTGGACTCAGAAAAAAGTTTCTCGGAATATGATAAAAAAGCCATCATCTTTAGAGAAAAATGGTCTTTAGTCTAAAAGTCTATAAATATTGTTCCAGAGAATGCCTTTCTCTAAATGCGATACTAAAAGTTCTCTAAAAATAATAAAAAAGCTTTTATGAAAAAGAGAAATATATAAAAATATATCGTTTTTAGAGAAAAAGATTATTTTATTTTTAAGAAAAAATTTGTTTTTATTGAAGAAAATATTTTCTCATAGTGAATTTTTTATCAAAATATAGGAAAAATTTTTCATTTTCAAAAAATTTTTCTCTATAAATAAGAATTTTTTTTTGTGCGAGATAAATATTTATCATTATAAGCCTCGTTTTGTTCACAAGAGGCATAAGTATGATTTAGCTCGGTTTTGTTCACATTTTATTCCTGATTTATGCCAAGAGCATAACTTTAAGAAAAATATTTGAGCTAGAAAATGTCTGGGAGCGTAATTTCTTGCTCTTTTTGTAGTGTTTGCTGAACTTTATGTAATTTACTGAGTGTTTTTTTGCTGTTTTCGTCACAGTACTTCAAAAAACACCGATTAACTTTATTATGTTATTTCGAAACCTGTTTTGCGTCGCAGAATATAGCAGTCGAATTTTTAAATCCTTTTTTTAAGCTATATACTTAAATGCAGAACATTCAGAACAAATAATCGCAAAGGTACGGCGTTAGACTAACGATCTGCATTAACCTGGAGCTTGGGAGAGAAAATAAAAACAAATTACATAAAAAAAAATTATTTCCTTAAGAAAAAATTTGTGAAGTGAAATTCCGGCTGACAAATTATTTTTCCAATTTTGATTGGTTGATTTTGAAAATAAAATTCAGTACTTCCGCAGCGCAGTTGCGATGAACAACAAAATTTAGGAGTTTACATTATTTTTTTTTTCATTTATCTTGTTGCTCAGAGAATATTAACCCTTCGTATGGCAACTGCTCCGATTGGGATGATCTTTTGATTTTTTGAAGCAAAATAATAATAAAAATTACGTTTCTTCATGGTTTCGCAAATTTTTTTATTTGAGCAATGTTTATCATTAAAACATAGTATGATGCATTTCTGCAACAAATGTGTTGAAGGGATGATAAATTATTGATTTAAATATACATTTTCAAAGAATGGACATACTCGATAGAAGTACCACAAAGTACAGTTTGGAATTCTGTTTTTTCTTATTGTGCCCAAAGCTAAAATTCCACCATCCGATAAATATTTAAAAAGTGGTAATGAAGTAAAATAATTATGGAAAAACAGGCGGTTGTTGATGTTTTGGAACCCTCTAATTAATTTATAATGCAATTGGAGGCCACACCAAGGTCTGGCTCATGTAACATGACGATGTTCTCTTTGCCGGTCTCAAACTCAAATTTATAGCAAAAGCTTGAACTACCGCTTAGCACATAAATTTTATATCCCCATTTATGAGGCTTGTTCGGATTATATCTTTTCATGTGATGCCGGGCTTTGGCTGAGCAAATCTGTTCATCAACATCCAAGAACTGCTCCATTGGAACTCTAGCGAAATTTTTGTTAAGTTCTTTTACAAGCGGTCTTATTTTGAATAGCCGATCATGACGAGGATCAGAAGCAGGCACATGGTTCTCATTATTGTTGAAGTGTATGTGGCGTTTGATTTCTTCGAACCTTTTTTGTGACATAACGTTTTGAACTGCAGGCATTCTAATATTTTTTTGACCAGTATTTCGTAACCCTGGGCATGTGTGCAATTGATATAAAGATTAAAAGATAAAAGATAAAGATGATTAAAGATAATGCCAACAAAGTGCCGGATTTCTAAAGTAATGATATTTATATGGTCATTAGGGTCTTTTTGATGAGCGTAAAGATTTGTTTCATTCTTTATTGTCTCAAATAATGATTTTGGAAAAAAGTAAAAAAAAAATTGTGATGACAATGATAGCTCCATTATTTCACGAAGCAAGACGGTGCTGCCCAGAAATGTCAGCTAATTTTCAGTGAAAATCAAATTCCGTTTTCTCCATACGAGTTTGCTTCTGAGCTAATTTATGTTGGCTGCATTGCCATTGGAATGTATCGCGGCATTTATATTAGAATCTTCAATAGTGTCAGCATTCACACCTAAGCTACTTTTGCCCTCGCCTTGACCTTCATAATCCGTGTCACTCACATCTTCTTCGTCTGGCTATAACTAGCTTTTGTCATCTCTTAAGAAGTCCAATTCATCTTCGCTATCCAGACTGTTAATAATCCCAGCTTTTTGCGATGTAGAAACCCGTTTTAGTACCATTATAGCTACAAATAAATGAGTATTGAACATAAAGTATTTTACTATTTTTCAACTCAAGGGACTGTTCTGATGCATATCTGCAACAAAGCTAAATTTTCTACTTACACCTCTTATATGGCAATAGTCAAAAACACGTGATAAATAATACACAAATATAATATTTACCTTTCAAATTATTCAAATGTCAAATAATTTCACTTCGTTTATAACTTATATTTTTTTAAAGAAATTTGGCGATACAGAAGAAACGCACTAAACAAAAAATTTCTGAGAAAATTAACCATTTGCTAAGTATTGAAGAGATTTTGGTGCAGCCGTCTGAAACAATTGAGAAAACATACGATGCCGAATAACATCAAATGCAGCTAGAACAGTTTTTGAATATAGATTGCGAAATAAATTAGTTGAAACGGTGTGATGCAGAAATGCATCACAGCCATACAAAGGGTTAAATTTTATTTTTCATATCGACCAATCAGAATGAAGAATACTCTCAAAATTATTTTTTTAATGAAAAAAATTATAGAATGATAGTGATAAGCAGCGTTGCCATATGGAAGTAAAATACTTCATTTGGAAGTATTTTCAACAAAAAATAAGATTGAAGTATTTCATTGCTAAATTGAAGTATTTTATGCCAGCCAAACAATGTTTGCATACTAAGCATAAAAGTACTTCCACTCTATTATAAATGTTGGTTAACATTATGTGGTTTCAACAGAATGGTGCCACTTGCCACACAGCTAACAAAACAATGGCTCTTTTGCGCGTAAAATTTAAAATGACCGTGTTATCTCACGTGATGGCGATGTCAATTGGCCGCCAAGATCATGTGATTTGACACCGTTGGACTTCTTTCTTTGGGGTTATTTGAAAGAGCTATAAGATGAGATAATTCGGCACATTAACGGCATAGAACCTGAATTATGCCTCAGCGTCATCGAAAATTTACATAATTGAACTATACCAATATTATCATAATAAAAAGAAATAACAAATAATAAATAATTTGTGTTTTATTCAAAATCAACATCGGCTCTTAAAATTTAAACAACCTTTATAAATTTTATATTCTATTGAAATGAACTGAACTGAATCTTATTAAAAGATCTCATTTGTTTTGTTATGTTTTATTAAAAGATCTAAATTGTTTTATAGATCAATCTAGAGTACAAAGTGCTAGTGGCAATTGATTTGAATTATTTTAAATATAAAATTGAAAAATGTATGTTACTTAACCCTCCATCGCTAACCTTAGGGTGGAATCCACCCAGTCGCACTTTCTATGTAAGATTTCTAATGCAATACTTGCGTGACGAACTAACAGTCTCTCTTCAATATTCTCTATTCAATATTTTCAATTCAATTATTTTCAGTTTCTAGTGGTCTGCGAGATATAAGCGTGTCAGCGCGATTAAAATAGGAAGTGTTTGGTTGCTTTACACTCAGGTCAGTTATAAAATACTTTTTTTTATATTTACTTTTTTTTTCAATTAATTCATGAACTAGTTCAAAATTTTTTGTTTGACATTGAAAACAATTCTTTTCATAACAAAACATTTTAAAATGGCGCAAATAATCTGCACTTTATTGAAAACCAACACATTTCTTAGGTTTGAGAAATTATGTCCTTATAATTGAGAATTTCTTTTGTGGGTGGAAAACACCCAGAATAAGTTGTGACGCAACTTGCCATAGGTTATTGATCCAGGGTTAATATTATTATTTTTCAATAAAAAAATATTGTTTATTTTCCTATGCGAAAGGAAAAGTTCGAAAACTTTTACAAGGAAGTATTTTTGGTACAAATTCAGATTTTTCAATACCACAATGAAGAATTTTCTCCGCGGTTCTCTGGCAACGCTGGTGATAAGACCGAGTTATATATTTCAGGCGTTAAAATATCTCGCCGCCATTTTTATCTCCCGCTCAGGAGATAAAAGCCTTAACTCACTATGAACAAATGAAAATATATAATTATCTCGGAGATAAATTTATCCCTCTGTGAACAAAACGGCCCTAAGAGACATTGAAATATTTCTATTTCCCAGAAGTGAACAAATATTTCTTCGGAAATGTGAAAATTTGTTCTAATTGAAGAAAAATTTATTTGAAAAAGAGAAAATTGCTATTATCGAAAATAGAGAAATTTTTCACCGGAGAAAGATATGTTTTTTTTCTGAGTGTGGATGATCATTTTCTTCAGAAACCAGATGACAGATCGACACGTTGACGATGTCATTTTTTTTTAATCATGTCTCGCAGGTAGGGGATAGTCGTCCCCGTTGTCTCAGGTACTAGTTGTCAGAACGACGATATCTTTTGATTCAACACGCTATCGAGTTGAATATCAATGCCATCTATACGCGACAGCGATGACGATTAAGAAGTGTGGCAACGAGGACTACGCATTGGGACAACCCATGAGTGGGGTAACATGTCCCAGACGAGTTGAATTTTTTATAAAGAAAAGTTTTTGATTTATTTTAAAATAATATACGTTATTCATATTATTGAATATTGTTATTTATTGAAGAATAAAATATTGAATTAATGTTTAATAGTTTTGCAGTGCCATTATTGCTTGATTTGTGGGAGTTAGAGCGGTTCATTCAAATTTTGTGACAACAAGTACCACTCTCCCCTACAGTTTTACGGAAATTTGACTAAACACTTTCGACGGACCCCAAAAAACGATAATTTAAAAAATTTTCAAATATAAATGATAATTTTAAAAATGTTAAAATGAGAGCAGTTTTCAAAATTGTCCTTTTTCTGTGCTCGAGGCACAATCCCGAGTAACACCGGGTTATATCCACTAGTCTTTTGTAAATCTTAAACTGAAATGTGTGTAATTGATCTGATCAATGAAAGAAATGCTTTTAAAAGTCTTAATATGTTTAGCGAAAATGAATAATCTAAATTTTAAACTTGAAATTGTTAATGTGAAGAAGGTGCTAAATTCACATCAAATTCTTGTAATCTTAGGTCAATGCTTTGAATCTTGTAATTTTTTTTTAAAGTAAAAGAAGTAGTAGGTACTTAAACTTTTTTTTATGCCATCAGCCATTTCACGCATCTTATTGGAAAGTGTTGTTAGTCCCTCAAAATTTACATATGTCTGACTCTTCGCTACATCATACAACAAAAACCATTGAAAATCATTTGCTAAAAATGAAAGATTTTATAAGCATTTATATGAAGTATGTTTTTGAATTTTGCCACAAAAACTGGAGCAAATCAAAAAAGCATTAATAATATTCGAGTTCTATGGAAAATTTTACTAAAGAAAATGTTATTGTTTTTTGATTCGAAAAATGTAAAGTCGATCTTGTAAAGTTGTTGAATAGGTTTATTTAATCATTTTATTTTGAAAGCAAGAAACTACTACAAAATCAAAGGAAGGTTTGAGATTTTATATTATATGTACTCAAAAACAAAAATACTATTTGGTAACACCAATATACCATCAGTGAGTGTTTAAGGTACTATTACAGTGTGTAAAAAATTAAAAATAATTTTTTGTTTTTTTTAGAATCTGGTTTCTTGAGGTCTTAAGAATGCGTATACGAAATTTTAGAAAAAAATATCAAATAAAAAAAATTATATAACATACATTACATTCGTATGTCGCTCATTTTTTCATATATTATCGTTCATAGAAGAAAATCTAATCGCGTTTTTCTCGAAACAAGTTTTTTCAAATTGGTTTCTAAGATATCTCGAGTTCTGCTTGATCGATTTCGATGAATCTTGATTTATTGTGATCTTCATAAACTCGGTTAAGCACTCTACCTATAAAAAGCAGAGAAACTTTTTTATTTTGTTTTTTACGGCTTAGAATTTCTGCCAAAAAGAGGGGTTTTTTGTAAATTTGTTTTTCAATGCATGCCATTTTTTTTGTTTTGTATTTTTTTTTATTTGCGTAGGTAGAGTGCTCAACTACAACCCTTAACTGAAGAATGCACTTTGATTTTCTACTTTCCGACGCCTTGAAAATGCTGGAGACGAGAAACCAACTTACAACCTTTTTTTAAACACGCCAACTTCAACGACCTCTAGAAAAGAAACCACAAATACAAAAACAAAAAAAACATTTTTTTTAATATCTTCAACTTTAGCTGAACATAATGTAAATACATTTTAATCAAATAATTTAACAATACTATGTAAAAACAATTAATAAAAAAGGTGTTGTTTTTAATAGCTTCACACTGTAATAGTACCTTAAAGAGTGGCTAACTATGTATATTTATTTATTTAAAAAAAAAAAAAAAAAAAACAAAAAAATTAATGTTTACATGTAAGACCTAGTCTTTTAAATGCAATAAGAATTAACAACTAGTCAACAAGTTAAAATATAGACAACCAAAAAAAAAAAAAGAAATACATACTAGTTAAGCTAAAAATTAAGCTATATAAAAAAAAATGATTTGAATAAGCAACCAATTTTAACAACAGAACATAAGTAAGTTACAAATCAAGACTTAAGAATAAATAATGTAAATGTTGATAGAAAGACAGTATTAAGAAAAGTATAGAATAATTTCATGCTTAAAGGTGTGCTTCTTATGGATACTTTTTATTCTAACAGGCAACGAATTCCACAATCTGATTGCATTCACGAAAAATAATCAGTTGGAGTTTAAATAATTACACAGTGCAACACAAAAATTCAAAACAAAAAACACTTATCCCAGCCGAAAGTACTCGATGAGAGGAGAAAAGTAATTTCTGGATTTTGCTAGATTGGTTGCCGTTCGTTTTTTATGAGCCTCTATAATTTGTATGGAGGCTTTGCTATATCTACATTCGTATGGCAAAATCCGTATCAAGGAGTGGTCGTATGAAGTTAATATGTAATGGAAAGTTGTTCATAATTTTATAGGCTACATTTCTTCCCTTGATTGTTTGGTAAAATTTTCAATAGTTCAAGAGCTCTAGTCGAAAAACGGACAAAATCGGTGAAAAAAGTGGTAATTTTTTCGACATTTTTGGGGTTTTGAGCATGAAGATGGAATTTTTCCGACTTAATATATTCAGCGTTTTTGTTGGCCGAGTCAAGAGCTACAACTTTGCTGAAGACTGCAAAAAAAAATTCACAGCATTTTTCGAGCTATGGCCATCCGAAAAATAGAAGAAAATTGCAAAAAAGTGCTCAAAATCGAATTAGGCGAAAAAACTATAGAGGCTCATAAAAAACGAACGGCAACCAATCTAGCAAAATCCAGAAATTACTTTTCTCCTCTCATCGAGTACTTTCGGCTGGGATAAGTGTTTTTTTGTTTGGAGTCAAAAAGTTTAATATTGCGTCACAGTGTTATAAACAGGGATAGTGAGGTTCAGATTTCTATTAGATCTACAAAATTGAAGCTTTTCATAAAGGTAATTGGGTGTTTTGGAATGTATCATATTATATAAAAATAAGCAGTTCCTAGCATCCAGGTAATTAAAAATTTTGCAAACTAGAATTTGATTAGCCATGTGACTGATACGGTCAAACTTCCGAAGGCCATAAACATACCTTACTGCATTGTTAAAAGCATGTTAAAAGCATTATGAGCTGCTGTACTAACTTTTTTCTAGTTGCAATAGGAACAAATGACGCAGTCAACCTTAAGTTTCGCAGGACATAATAGACCTTACTTACAACAGAATTGATATGGTTTACGCAGGAAAGTGAGGTGTTAATGTGGTAACCAAGATTCTTTACTTTATCAACAAAGTTCAGTTCTACTCCATTAAGGTAAATAGCTGGTATCCTAGAGAAAGAGTGACAGGATTTAGAAATCGGCAAGACATATGACTAAACGGGGTTGAGCTTGAGCCTATTAGACTCAGCCCATTCAGTTATTTTCATTAAGTCTTCATTCATCTTACTACACAAATCATCAACAAGATTAATAGGTCTGAACAAGTACAGCTGAAGATCATCACCATATGCATGCATGGTAACATACCGACATTTGCTGAAGATATCGTTAATAAATATTGTAAATAAAAGCGGACCAAGTACAGAGCCTTGAGGAACTCCACAGGTTAAATTACGGAAAGTAGACAGACTATTACCCACCCTTACACGTTGAGACCTTCCAACTAAGTAATCGTATAACAGACGGACAGCCGTGCCAGAAAAATTAAGGTTATTTACCAGTTTCTGACACAAAAGAGAATGGTCAACAGAGTCAAATGAATTGGAGAAATCCAAGAGGCAGAGTAAATTTATATGCCCTAAGTCATATGTCAACCTTATGTCATCTAAAATCTTTAATACTGCTGTAGCGCAACTGTGACCAGGTCGAAAGCCAGACTGAAGTGGAGACATGAGGTCATATTTTTTAATGTGCTCTGAGATTTGTAACGCCATGAGAGATTCAAGTACTTTAGATAATGATGATAGCAAACTAATAGGCCTAAAGTCAGATGGGTCACGGGCATTGGACTTTTTTGCAATGGGAACAATTGTCGCTACTTTCCAAACTTCAGGGAAGCAAGAACTTGTAAAGCAGTGATTTAGAATGTGGGTTAAAGGGCTCAAAATATGCGGTAGAATAATTTTTATGAATTTAATAGGTATTCCGTCTTCACCCACGGCATTTGATTTTATTTTGTAAACACAACGAGCAACGTCACTCTCACTAACAGCAGCAAACTCAAAACTAAACAAACTTACTGAAGGTAAAGTACATGGAATATAAGTCGACAAAGTATCAGAAGACCCTGAACAACCAATGAAATAATCATTGAGAATATCAGTATCAACGTCGCAATCATCAGGCTTAACACTGCATACCCCAGCCTGTCTTAAATTGTTCCAAAGCTTTTTTGAGGGCAATGATGAATCTAACTTGTTCATAAAAAAATGGCGTTTAGATAATTTAACAGATGAGTTAGCTTCATTTCTTGCTCTTTTGTACTCCTCCCAATTAGATGTTGTGGGATTTCTTTTCCAACGGTTGTAAATTCTATTCCGAGTTTTAATGACTGACCTAACATTTCTGTTAAACCACGGACAACATCTGCTAGAAACACGCCGAGTAATAACCGGAACATGTACATCAAACAATGCAAGAATTTTATTTATAAACAAGTAAAGAAAGTCTAAAGTCGGTCTAGGTCGACTATGAAATACCCTAAACCCACTTTTCAAAAACAAAAAATTTTTATTGTAAATGGGCGTGTCCGTGGGCGGATGAAGTCTATATTTTATATGCATTTAAATGTTGATGAAAAATTTACACATACCAAGTTTTATTCCTGTAGCTCACAGTTAATGCCTTTATTGTGCTTTCCCTATGGGAGGTGGGCGTGTTCATGGACGGATTACTTCCAATTTTTGAGCACACCTTAGTTTTGGTATAAAATACATGCATACCAAATTTAATTTCTCTATGACAAACATAACCTTTTTTATTGAGTTTAAAACTTTTTGGGTTGTATGGGAAAAAGGCGTGTCCGTAGGCGGATGACGTCCATTTTTCAAAACCATCTTTGTCTTGTCATAAAAAACATACGTGCCAAATTTTAGCTCTGTAGGTTAAACAGAGGCTTATTTATTGCGTTTTCAATTTTTGGGTTGTATGGGAGGTGGGCGTGTCCGTGAGCGGATGACGTTTATTTTTCGAAGACATCTTTGTGTTTGTATAAAACACATACATATCAAATTTTATTGCTGTAGGTTAATTATGAGCTGAGTTATGCAGTTTTCAATTTTCGCGTTGTATGGTAGGTAGACGTGTCCGTGGGCGGATGATGTCCATTTTTCAAAACCATCTTTGTTTTGTTACAAAAAACATATGTGCCAAATTTTACCTCTGTAGGTTAAACAGAGGCTTATTAATTGCGTTTTCAATTTTTGGGTTGTATGGGAGGTGGGCGTGTCCTTGAGCGGATAACGTCCATTTTTCAAAAACATCTTTGGGTTGATATAAAACAAATATTTACCAAATTTTATTGATATAGGCTTATTATGAGCTGAGTTATGCAGTTTTACATTTTTGCGTTGTATGGGAGGTAGGCGTGTCCGTGGGCGAATTCCAAAAATATTCAATAGTGCAGATCCTTGCGTGCATGTGACCATGTGTACCAAGTTTCATCCAATTATCTCTACTCTTTCTTCTTATCCTGTGTATACGGACAACACACAGACGGACAGACGGACGGACGGACGGACGGACCTGGATAGCTCGACTCACGTGGTGACGCTGATCAAGAATATATATACTTTTCTATACCGGACTCGCTTCGTTCTATGCGTTACAAACGTTTGCACAAAGTTAATATACCCTGACCTTTCAGGTTTAGGGTATAAACAGTTAAGCTTGTCATTAACTGAGCTAAGAGTCCAGCATTCTGACCAATCAATAATAGACAAGTCGAAAAACAGAGACCTGAAATCTAAAGATTTTTAATTCCGAAATGTGATAGTTTTATCAGTGGCAACAGTAGAAAGATTTACATTTATAGTACAAAAAAGAAGATCATGGTCGGAAATTAAGGATATTTGGTCAAATAACAAAATATTAAAAAAATTTTTCTCATCAAATCGATAGAAAATAAAATTTTAAAATAAATTCCTAATCAAAAATAATGTGATGAAATATGTACCGATAAATGAATATACATTCGAATATATTTGGTAAATGTTTCCAATTCGTACATTTTATAAAAAGAAATGCTCAAAAAAATTGGCAATTGCCAATGGTCAGCTCAACTGATGCATTTTTTATCAACGTTGATTGAGAAACAAACCAATTTTTGATTTAAGCAAATTTTGTTAACTATATTTTGTTGTAAATAAACATTGCATCTCTTTGTATTTCTATTCGGATATATTTAGATTAAAAAGTATAAAGTTGCAAATCTAACCAACAAAGCTTGATGAAAATAAATTAAGTGGATTTTTGTACTTTAATAGCATTAGTTATATTTTATTTCAACAAATAATAACATAACATACATGTTTCTAAAAGCAACTCTCCATTAAACTCCAATCATAAACAAAAATGTTGTCAATGCGTCAAGTTAAGGCAATTAAAATGTTCTCATACCAAGCTAATAACTAAACACATGTCAATACAAAATAAAAGATAACAACCAAAAACTGCCAATTAAGTGACAAAAATAAAGCAGCTACCGAAAAAATATAGCAATAATACAGGATCTATAAAAAGAACCCCTTTTTTTTGGGCAACAATATAAAATGAAATAAATAAGAACATAAATAAGGCAAGCCATGCAAAAAACTAACAAAAAAAACAAATTTAAATATTTTGCATACACACACACACTCACATATATGTTCACTTTCAATGCATGTTTTTGTTACTAACACATATGCTTAAATTCAGAGAATATTTATAATTTCCTGGCTCTATTAATAATTCATGACATCTTTTTGGGTTTCACTGGCAGGTTAAACGATAGCAACAACAACAATCAACAACAACAACAAAAGAAAAAGTAGTAAAAATTGGCAAAAATATGAGCAACGTATGTAAAGCAAAGAATCTAATTCAATTTTGCAAATATATTTATTTATGTTGATTTTTTTTTGGGCATGTTTGTGTTAGTTTAGCTGCTTTGGAAAAAAAAAAAATTATATTGACTTTAAAACAGCCTAAAAATAGGCAATATAAAATGTGGGTCAACAGCAAATAAATTGGCACTAAAATATATATAAATGCAGACGTCGTTTACGCAAGCACAGACACAGAGACACAGGCAGAGCCAAAGACTTGCTTGCCTAGCAGTCATTAAATTCATATAACATATAAGCACACACAAATACAAACAAAACCACATAGACACACATACACCCAAAGCACTTAGAGAGCCATAGAGCAGAGTGTTCAAAAAAAAAACAAACAAAATCTCAAAAGGACGCCGGCAGGTCGCACGCTGCTGCTACTCTACTGCTGCTGCTGCTGCTGCTTTTGCTAAAGCTTAAAAGCTTCACTTTGTTGCCAGACATTTAAAGGCTTTCACTGTGCTATTCATTTTGGCTTCTAGGCATGCATATAAATGCTGTATTGCTGTTTGACAGTGTTACTGAGTGTATATGTGTGTGTGTCTTTAGTTTATTTATGCGCACATGTAGGTGTCTATGTATTTGTTTATGTGTGTCAGTGTGCAAAAGTGCCCCTTAAATTTGGTTATTTCTTTTTAGTCCTACATAAAACTAGAGAACTTTATTTTTTATTTTATTTTTAATAAACTTTTGCAAATCCTGTTAAATCTAGCTACAAAAACAAGCACATTAAAAAGGACTTTAAGCGAGAAATTAGCTTAAAATGAAGCACTTTGTTTGTTTTATTTTTAATTTATATTTTTTTTTTTTGCTTGTTTCATTTTTCGAGACAGACAAAAGTTTTTAAATTACTAGACAAACTGCACACACGCATACAGTTAGACATACACTCACACACTCACAGTCACACACAAACGCACGCGCTTGGTAATAAAGCGCTGCAAATAAGCCTCATTAAACTTTGTTGCTTGCCTTGCTTTCTGCCTCTGGTGTGTGAGTTAAAGAGCGCTATAATTAACTTTATTAACATTGAAAGTTTGACATTTTTGGGTTGTTAAAAATTTAAGTTTACCAGCTGCTTATTTTTTATTTTCATTTTTTAGGTTTTTTTTTTTTTGCTAATAAAAGCACTCCATTCGTTGTGTACCTCTTGCATGCTTGTATGCAAAAAATGTTTTAAATGTTTTTCAAGCTAATTAATTTCACTTAAAGCTGTTAATTAAGCTATTTAATAGCATGCATTTAGGCGTTGTTGCAGGCTGTTGGGTTGAGTTAAGAGCAGTTAAATGCTGGATTTGTTAAAGATATTAAATAAATTTTGAGAATTAGAGTTTACGTATGACATTAATGCTGACATTTTTGAAGAGTGCAGTTTTAAAAGCAGAAACGTATAATACTTTTCTATTATATAATATAATAGACATAAAACAAAAACATATAAACAGTTTGAGTTGAGTTTAAGTTTAATTTCTGTTTCAATTTAAAATTAAATTTTTTATTACAATGACAAACTATCCACTTTTTATAGCTGAGTAATAGATAGAGTCGATTTTGTTATTAATTCTACAGCCAACATTGTGTATTCGGTTACGTACTCTCATTCTCTCTTAAGTTACGTACTATTATCTAATAACATTTATCTTTTTATCATTTCATTATCGTACCACCAGTGGCGTAGCGAGGGGGGGGAAGGGGGTGTCATCATGCCCCGGGCGCCACTCGCAGAGGGGCGCCAAATCATTCTCAAGACAAACAAAATTTTGCAAAAAATTTGTTTTAATTAATTAATTCAATAATTAATTTAGCCAACTGTAGGGTACTAATGTAATGCTATGATAATGCTGCCCTTATTTAATATCAGTACTTACATATCTGGCGTTCAACAAAGAATAATAGAAAGAAATAATAAAGCAACTTTTGTTAATTGTGATAACCACACATTAAATTTAGTACGAGCTACTACAGCTAACCAAGATTCAATCTTTGTAACATGTTTTGGAAAATTGATAACATATGTACGTCTCTTTTTCTCACGTTCAACATTACGATGGAAATTGTTAAAAATGCTTTAAAAAATCTGTTAAAGAATCTGTAATGATGGAGCGCCAGAGCGCAAGCAGTTAGCGTTATTGTCGAGGGACTGGAAGAATACGTAGAACTATAAGAAAAATTAGCAGAAGAAAATACTGCCACAAGTGGTACACCAGAAATGCTGCAATCTTTATCTTAAGCCGAATTTAAATATCTTAACTTCCCGTATATTTCTGGCATGAACTCTAAGAGAATTGACCGTGTGCAGCTCAGAGTACAAGGTCCTAAAATTAAGTTTAAAGAAGCGTTCCATGATCTCAAATTATTGGCGACTGAACTTTCAGAAAAAAAAATGGGAAATCGATACAACAATCCGTATAAAATGTCGCCGACAAATGCGCGGAGAATTGACTCGAGATATGGCCTTTCCGCAAAAAGCGAAAAATCTGGAGTTATGTTCTTGTTCGTCTGCATCAGGAAATAATTTATTAATTTACACGACAAGGGACCTTAATTCTAAATTTTGGTATTTACTGGACGTTGAAAATTTATTAAGTAAGGGTCATACGTACAACGATAATACAGATTTAAATGGAACAGAACTTCCATTTAAAGAAAAACATGTTTTTCCAAACCTGAGAGTAGCAATTCAAATAATTATTACTATTTCAGTATCAATGTATCAATCAGTGTAAAATTGAATAAAATATGTAAAATACAGTACAATGTCGAATTTTAGCGTCTTCACTCAAATGCATCTCCTGACCGTATTTTTGCACGCATTTCTTTCGCCGGTAGCTTATATTCTCCACTAAAAATGAAAATAGTTTTCGATTTTTTATGAATTATGATAGCGCAAAAACTACTCATCCAAATGTAAAAATTTGTTGAACAAACATGAAGAAAATTAGAAATTTTATTTGGCTTAGCGTTATTAATAATATTGAATAAGAAGTATACAAGATATATTTCAACATATGCGACAATATTTGAAAAAAGTGAGAAAAACTTTAAAAATCTTATAAAATCTTTAAAAAACACGTAAATCCTAGTACTCTGTCCGTTTGCGTGCAATTTCACTCGCACCATTCATTTTTTTGTTGCGTGAAAATTCTGACAAATATTTTGTTGTGAAGAAATTGAAAAATTAGAGAAAGTCATGCTTTACTTCTCAAAATAGACCAGCCTTATTCATACAAAATTCAATATATCTTTAGTTCGTGTTTGTAAGAGTAGAAAAGAGTTAAAATATCGAATGTTACATGATCAGTTCGATACAATTGATGTCAAAATTAAATAAAGTAAAATTTACTTAATTGAAATAAAAAAATATAAACTTTATTATTTCAGTTAGCGAATAGTTAAGCAAGCAACAGTTATCTTTAACGAATTGTCAAAGTTAGGAATAAACATTGCTAGCAAAGATGTTATGGATACGAGTTAACAGGTTAAGGGTAGTTAAGGGCGATAACCACGGCGATAACCACGATAACCACAAGTGTCTTTAACGCTTATGGGAATTCCACTGATGTTAATGCTCTACATAAAAAATAATTTAAAAGTGAAGTGGCTGAATACTTGGGAAAAAATAAGACTAGCATCACAGAACAACCCAAAAGAATCAAAGCTCAGACTTACTAATATCCTTATACTTTCATTCTTTATTCGTTAACCAACGTTCTGTTCTCTTCATGTTCTTTTATTTCTTAGGCTAATGATATTCTTATTCTGATGTTTGAAACCACCTTTTTTATTTAAACCAATTTAGAAATATATTAAAAAACTTTTAAATGAAATGGTAACATCTAGATGTTACTTGATCTTTGTAGTCGTACAACTAACATTTGTCAAAAGTACCCCAATCAAAAATGTCAAATGTACCCAAATGCTCTCGGCTTCTTTATTTAAATTTTTTTTTGTTTATATTTAGTTTTATTGAAATTCACTTATATTTTCAAAAACATAAATAGTTTTTACCATTTGTAAAAGATGCTCTGATTAACTTTTATAACTCGGTCAGGAAGTCGTTACGTATCAGTGCCGGAAAATAACAGTTACGCGCGCAAAAACACAAGAACTTTTCTGTTACTTTTCTTCATGTAATGCAAGAATCGTTAAACTTCGTGACGATTGCTGAAATACAATGATGCAAAATTTATAAAACAAATTATTGTAAAATAATGTTATACTGAAAACGTCATAGTCAAATGTGCACCAAAATCAAGGGTACCCCAGTTTACCCTACTAGGCTTAACTATAAAAATTTTTTTTGCGATTTTCGTGTTAAGAGACCCTAAATCTATAACAAAATATAATGAACTGTCGTGTACAGAACCTTTTTCTTATTTTGTCGCTAGTGTTATTTGAATTAATGTAATTTAATAAGTGTATTATAATAATTTGTACTAAATATTAAAAAATATATATAATATATCATAATTTTTTTCATTATTTCATTGGGGGCGCCAAAAAATTGTTTTGTCCCGGGCGCCAGTTATGCTCGCTACGCCACTGCGTACCACCAATTATCAATTATCATTATCAATGCTTTGGCTAGACATGGATTTGGAGAAAAGTTTTTTTATTATTGGTTCGATTTTATATACTTGAAAGTTTAAATTGTTGAAGAATAAATTCGAAAATATTTTGTTGCAGAACTTTAGCATCCTTAGTTTCGTTGAAAAGGGTATAAAATCAATTGGTTAATGCCGGGAACCTTAGCCTACGCACATTCTGGAATGCTTACCGATAGCGAAATCGTTGTTGCAGGCGATTTCAATGTCCAATAAGGTGACCTGAAGGCCAATATGTTGAGCTGTTTGCTGAATCGTACCAACTAATTCAATTAGTGAAGGAGCAACATTCCATGAATTGGCCTGCAAAGCCAAAAAAATCTAAGAACTTTATCTCACTTCGCACCATGAAAGATGATATGTGAGTGTCAATGCATCTCTTGGAAATTCTGACCATCTCCGCTGTTTTTTCATATTCGAACGTTTGCACCTCTATGCCGAAATTATGTTTCGCTGATAGAAATGTGAATGCCGCAGGTGTAATGGTAGAGGAAATTATTTTATTGGGTATTCCTTTTCATTCCCTTTCATTCCCAATAAGATGAGAAGCGTTAGGCCAAAGGACCTCGTGGTTTAATAAGACTTTCAGGGTTGCATTCAGGTTAAAAAAGGAAGCCTTTCAGAATGTGAGTTTAAACAAAAATGCTGATACTAAAAGACTTTGCACCAAGGCTAGGAATCGCTGTTATGCAATTCTACACCGCGAAAAGTTTTTTCACGAAACTCGCGTAAGAGAACAGGAGGTTCTTCTCTGTCCCAAAGGCAGCAAAAACTTTTTATCGTTCGTTAAGAGAGTAAAGAACGAGACAACATCGTCGCTTCCAACTCTCTTGAAAGATAATCAAATATTTACTGACTCGGCTGATAAGGCGAACCTGTTGGCTGGATTGTTTGTACAGAACTCCATACTCCCAGCTAGCAATCAGTCACTGCCCTTCACAGAAAGTAAACCTTCTGTAATGCAGGAGATATACTTTCAAACGAGAGCAGTTAAAAGGTTCCTTGTAAACCTTAACATAAGCAAAGCCACCAGTCCTGATAGCATTCCACCAATTGTGCTTAAAGTGCTTGCTTCTACTCTAGCTCGACCATTGCGTAACCTCTTCAAGATCTCTTACAGGAAAGTAGTATTTTCATCTTGCTGGAAAGGTTAATAATGTCCAGCCGGTACCAATAAAGGGAAATTCACAAACTCTGCAAACAACCGACGCAATGCGATATGTTCAATACTCTCCAAAGTCATGAAGAGTGTAGTTAACTTCAACCTTATAAATTATTTGAAGCACAAAGAATTGTTCAGTGACCGCCAATAAGGTTTCCGAAAGGCCCGCTCTATCTGGTAAGTTTATGGCGTTGCCCACTTAAAAATTAAATCAATGCGTTCACTTATTTGGTGAGAGCAAGGTTGTTGCTCTAGATATTTCAAAGGCATTTGATCGAGTGGTGGTGTCGGTGATAACTTCACTCGGTGAATCAAGTGCTTTCTTAGAGATAGGTCGATCAGAGTTCAGAGCCCGCCATCAATGCAGGAGTACCGCAGGGTTCAGTACTATCACCTACTTTGTTTTTGGTTTTAATCAACGACCTTCTGTCGTTGACTCATAAACCAATCCATTCGTTTGCGGACGACAGCAGCATTTGTCATTCATATACGTTCAAAAAACTCCCGAGCTCTTCGGAGATTGAGAGAAAGAGGCGACTCACTCCTTAACAACTTAAAAGAAATCTCCTAGTGAGGTCTTACTAATAGAGAAAAGTTAAATGCAAGCAAGACCCAGTGTTGTTTGTTAAGCCACAAACGAATGGATTTCCCCTTAGCTCGCCTTAATATGAATGGTGTAGATTTTGTGGAATCAGCCGCTCTTGACGTTCTGGGCATTTCAATCGTTTCAATCTTATCTTCGTTGGAATGATCATATTTTTGATGTGTCGAAAGAAGCGACCAAGTGTCTAGGTTTCCTCAAACGGTGCAAAAAATACTTCACTTCAGCTGATCTTCGCACTATTTATACTTCATTTATTAGGCCGAAAATGAATTTCAATTCGCAGATTTGGGTAGGGGTTTCAAGATATCATCTGGATCTTCTGGATTGAATTCAACGTGGGTGCTTAAGGCTTTTATACAGATACTACCATGGGAAGTGTTCACGGGAGATACATGATCTCATTCCACCAGCTCGAGTATTTCCCAGATCAACTCGAGCGGGCCACCAGACTCATTCCTAAAATATTGCCTTGATACCCAATAGAGCCTCGCATTACAGAGAGAATTCGTTCTTCGATCGCACAATAAAATTGTGGAATAATCTCCCTGTGAAACTGTTCCCCTGCAGTTTTGATCTGTGTAAATTTTAATTTAATTCGCCGTCACTACTCCAATTTTCCATCCTCCAAATAAACTTTTACCCGTCTTCCGAATCAACACAATGCTTATGTATTTAAAGGGATCATCCTGAGTGTTGGCTTAAGCTAGAAACAAAAAAATACTCTTTATATATATTGTTTTATTACATATGTTGTTACATTTGAATGTGATCTTTGGAAGAAAGCAACAAGAGTAACATAGTTACTGTACCGAAAAATAATTTCTATATAAAATGCCAACAATTGACGTCGCAATTTGCTTAGCCACAGCAGTCCTATTTTGAGTGTTGTCATTATAAATTGTAATTATAAATTATAAATTATAAATTAAAGTGGTGACCGTGGCATGCAGGTTAAGTGTGTGGCTTAGCATGCTCGGAGCCCGGGTTCGATCCCCAGCCGCGGCGAAAAGTTTTTTCAATAAAAATTTTTCTGATCGGTCACCACCTCTCTGCAGACAATGGCAAACCTCAGAGAGTAAATAATGCCATGTAAAGCTTATTGAGAACATGAGCCGTTCGGAGTCGGCATAAAACATGTAGGTCCAGTTCTCGGTCAATTGTGTGCAAACATTTAATAACACACACAACACAATTGATCATAGGAAGCTCGGTCAAAGTCCTTTCAAGGGCTGAAATGGCCAATTTGTTTTGTTTTTGTTTAATTATAAATTCACATATCTTTTAGAGTTTTTTAATTGAATATTTTCGACGTCGATAAAGCGACAAATAAGGTATTCCTTCCTCAAAATCAAAGAGAAATATAAAGAAAACTCAACTTGAAATTAATGTCATTTACGGAGAAGCTACAAAAACCAGACTGAGCACATCTTAAAAAGTATCAAAATTAAAACTTGCAATTGGAAAACGCCGAGTTCAGCAAATTGTAATCATGAACCGAAACATTAATTGCAAAAAAAAATTTCAAAAAGACCGGACCTTAAGTCTTGTCATAAAGCAGCTATGTTAGAATTTGCAAAAACGCACATAAACTGGACTGCAAATTGGCGCATGTGATTCTTTTGGACAAGAAAAAACTTTGATCTCGATTGTCCAGATGACTTCAATAATTATTGGCATGATAAACATGCAAATAATCTACTAATAATGAATTAGAAACTAGGGCAAGGGCCATTATGATATGGGGAGTTTTTTCATACTACGAGACCATTTCATGAAAATCCTTAATTTTCCAATGTTGAGCAACAAATATATAGCCGTATGAAGTATAGCAAGAGCTTAAATCTGTCATAAGCAAGGTTCGGATTTTGTTGCAAGCCTTTTTTTAAATTGTCGTTATATTTAGTCTATATTAATTTTAGTACCTACATTTATAATTATTTTTCAATATTTTACCTGGAGTTTTTTTTTCTTTTATGAAGAGTTCTTTAGTCTTTATAGTAGCATTTTTTTTCTAATTGTCTTCTTCTTTTTTGTGGCAACATTTCAATAAATATATTAAGATTACCATTTTGTTTTTAAAAAAAAATTTCAATTTCGTTCTGCAAAAAAGCATGCATTAAATTTCAAATTACAAAAAAAAAAAAAAAATTTTATAAAATAACAAGCTTTTTCCTACGCGATCCTCATACATATGTAGGAAGACCCATTTTAATAGTTTTAAAAATTTTGAATGATCTAAAAACATTTGAGTTTATATAGAGAATTGCTCAAATTGCTTTTTAAAAATGTAGCAAACTGTTTTATATGAATAAAGGTCAACAGCATATACATTTTAGTTAACGAAGTGATCACAGGATCCAATAATTCTATTTACAAGGAAAGATCCCCAGGTGACAGTCTCCGTTTTGAATGATTTTCGGTTATGTGATAGAAGACAAAAAGCTAAGGTCGACGTATTTTTTTATACGTGCTCCATCGATGGGGCAGGGTTTCGAACTCGAGTTCAAAAATTAGCGAAAATTTCGTTTTTTTGCTATAAGTTCGCTTCTTTCCATGGAAATATTTACAAATTTGGTACCAAGCGAAAGCTCTTAAAAAACCACATACGATGGCATTAATTTTTCATAAAAAACTTTTGTTGTTGTAATTTTTAGTAATGTTTAGTCGATATCAAAGAAGTATGCTGATACAATTATTTCATATTAATTTATGTTATATTTAAGGCAATTTGTAAACTTACCTTTTTTTTTTTTGTTTTTTTAAATTTGTTACTGTTTATAAAAAAAATTTTGTTTAAAGAAAAAATTTCATTGCATTAAAAGTACCCAATATGGGTATCAAAAATTTTATTTTTTTATGGCCTATTCTCATGTTTAAATAATTTTATCGGAAAAGTTGACATTTCATAGGGCTTCCATACAAAATGTGTGGTTTTTTCTTGTAAGTCTCATAGCAACAGTAAACAATAGTTTGAATCATCCAAAGTATTAAATATGGACATTTTTACGATATGCATAAGAAATGGAATGCATTTTGTTATATTTCTTAAAAAAAAACAATTTTTTGATTTTTGAAAAAATCAAAAAAATCTTCTTCTAATTTCAAAACCTCAACTTTGTGAATGAATAATTCATCAGATATGATAATAATTTTTTTTATTTAAATTTTATAATAAAAAAAAAAACAGTTTTGATAGTATCGTAAGTGTAGACGTAGAATTCCGTTTAAGTTGTAACCTATTCTACTTTGTCTCTTTGGTCCGATTGTTTTGTGCATTTTGCACGTATTTTTATTGGTCTTCCAAAAATTAAAAAATAAATTAATAACACTCAATTATGGACTACTTATCGATGCCAAAACAAAGAAAAAGTTATATAGTAAGTATGATTAAATGAGCAAGCAAAAAGAAACAAGCAAAATTTCAAATTTTTTCGATCATTTTGTTAAGTTTGACAGGTTGAGTTCATTGACTTAGTTGAAAAGAAGGCGAAGCAAATGCACTTTCCATTGGTGCCACTTTCGTCTCTGCCTTAGTTTAACTTAATAAGTTTAACTACTAATTTCAAATTAAAATTAAGACCCCGATTTTTAAAAAATCGTATGGTTACTATATTTCACGCTGAGCACATGTCCTTTCCTCTCGTCTCTGTTTGATATTTAGTTTGCGAGCTACACTTTCTCTTCAATGTATAGTTTGCAAACTACACTCGCTAGTGCAAGTGGGATATGGAATCCAAATTAATTTGCATTAAAAACAAAAATTAAAATTTTACGCCATCTATTGGGTAAAAGCATACAAAGAAATATGATCCAACTCGTTTTTTCAAAAGAGTTAAATCTAACCGGATCACAGACCCATTTCGTTAAATTTGACAGATTGAGTTCATTGACTGAGTTGAAAAGAGGTTCATGAACTCTGGTTTCAAAAAAGTATACTAGAACAGTAGTGCATACATAAACCCAACGCAAAATAATGCTTACAATGCTGCCAAAGCGAACCAATCAGTTCGTGCAAAACCAAAGCATACAAGCATAAACAACGAAAGAAAAACAAAGAAAGCAGCAGACACATAAGCAGCTGATGATTGATTTTTTTATTTAAAAACATGAATTGGTCTTCTTATATTTTACTGATTTGTGAATTTAATATAATAGTGACAAAATCCAAAGTTAGATATTCATTCATCGTAGGATATATCTGATATTTTAGTATATATATTATCTTTGAACGAAGAGTATTAAAGTCTGTAGGTATACCCTAAAGTAATCGCCAAAAACGATGCGTAATGACCTTGAAAAAATCTGTTAAAACGACCCCATACAAACCGCGCTGTAAGACGTAATTCTACGTCAAAACGTTAATTTTAAAATAAGTCCACGTGCTTCAAAGAGCTTTTCGGCTTAAATTCGGTTTGTTATGGTTTTCTTAAAAAAACACCATATATTTGATAGATCTTTAAAAACAGTAACAAATTTAAAAAAAAACAAAAAAAAAAGTAAGTTTGCTTCCCTAACATTGCAAAATATACACTCTTGTAAAATTTTTTTAACTAAAATTTAAAATTTATAAAAAATTTAACACGTTTGGATAACCAACTACTGCGATTCTCCAATTTCTTTCTTGATAAATAATCAACTAAGAAATAGTACAATTTGACTAAAAGCAATTAAATAAAAGCTTTTTTTTCCCTTTTCAATGTCCATTTTGCCTTTTTTTATTTTTTAGCACCACAAAATCTGGGCCCTGGTCATGAGACATTGCATCAGGAATAAAACGCAAATGACATATCAAGCTTTCACAGTTGATATTTTAAAAACTATTCGAAATAATAAAAATTATTATCAAAATATTCTTATGCACAGTTAACAACTACAATATCGACAAAAAAAAAGAAAAGATGAGAAATCTGTGAAATTATTTATGCACTAAGACACTTTTTTTCTCTCTTAGTTCAGCATTAAATAAAACTAGTAAGGTACATCTTCGAATTTAACGAATTTAACAAAGTTAAAAACTCGCACTGCCGATTCGTAAGTGTACAAAATCAGAAATTATAACTGTTTTTATATAAGATTTAAAAAAAATTACTATTTTGATAATGTTTAAAATACATGCATGTCAAATTGTTTTCCTGCAGAGTAAAGACAAGCCTTTTTATAGAGTTTTAAATTTTGGGGTTATATGGGAGGTGGGCGTGTTCATGAGTGGACGACAGCCATTTTTCTAAAACACACACCTAAAGTTTTGACATAAAAAAAAAAAAAACAAATTGGCCATTTCAGCCCTTGAAAGGACTTTGACCGAGCTTCTTATGATCAATTGTGTTGTGTGTGTTATTAAATGTTTGCACACAATTGACCGAGAACTGGACCTACATGTTTTATGCCGACTCCGAACGGCTCATGTTCTCAAGAAGCTTTACATGGCATTATTTACTCTCTGAGGTTTGAAATTGTCTGCAGAGAGGTGGTGACCGATCAGAAAAATTTTATATTGAAAAAACTTTTCGCCGCGGCTGGGGATCGAACCCGGGCTCCGAGCATGCTAAGCCACACACTTAACCTGCATGCCACGGTCACCACACATAGTTTTGACATAGACTACACAAAAACCGAATTTAAGTTTTGTAGCTTAAATATTTGCTTCTCTTAAGAGTTTTCATTATAGAAGTTCTGTGGGATGTTTCTGAGGCGTTATTTTCATACGATTCAGCACATTAACGAACTTGATCTTTATTTTTTAGAAAAAAGCTCAAATATCGAATTTCAGTACGTCAGCTTGAAAATGACGGCTGTAATCGTGTCTACAGACAGACATACGGACAGACGTACATGGCTAAATCAACTCAAGTGGTAATGCTGATCAAGAATATATATACTTTTCTAAACCTACCACGCCTCCTTATGAGCGTTAAACACGTCGTGAAAAAATTAATATAGCCCTTACATTGTACGCGTGGGGTATAAAAATTCTTTGTTGGTCTTGCCGGTATTTGAACTTAGAACAGTCAAGTGATTGACACATACTCGGCTGAACATGAACTTCCAAAACAGTGATAAAAAATCTATAAGTATGTTTTTATATGGGTTTCGTGTTCCGTTAACCAACAGTCAACCGACTGTTGATTTGAAAGTGTCATTTGTTGGATGGTATTTAACGGTAAAATCTGTTATTTCAGCCCATGGTTTGTTTGATGTTAAATCATTTTTTCCTTGAGTGTAATCTCACGTTTTGGAGCAGCCCAATGGCCACCAAGATCATGCTATTTAACACCATTAGACTATTTTTTGTGGGTCTACGTGAAGTCTCTCGTATACAGGGACAAACCAACTACAGATGCAGCCTTGAAAGACAACATTACAGCTGCCATTGTTGAGATATCGACCGAAATTCTGGAAAAAGTATGCCAAAATTGGGTAAGATTTACATAAAGTAATCTTCAAAAAGTGGTAGGCATTGAGCCTTGCAAATAGACATATGATTAAATCGACTTTTCAAATTTTCGACTGTAACATTAAAGTCGGTTCTTCCCCAATTTCATACCAAAAGACAAAAAATGTTCAATACTAAAAAAATCGACTTCTTCATATCAACTTTTAATTTTCTCTGTGAAATCTGTAAAAATCGTTAAAATTTAATTTTTTCAATGAAGTTAAAATTTTAGTTTTTGAATGAAGCTGAAATCAGCTTCAGCTGAAATTATTTAAAGATTAATTATTTGTTTTATTAAAAAAATATTTTAACAAAGAAAAAATATAAATTGTTTCTTCAATACGTAGCCTCACTTTCGATGATGAGTCTTGAGTAGGCCGAGTCATTCTGTATGAATGGAAAAAATGTCAGCCGGTCGGAACCTCAAAAGTTAAAGGAACTCATTACAATGATTTCTGTATACTTTTTTTTCAAATCGGAGAAAATCTGACAAAATTCAATTTTTGACGGTCACTAAGAGTTATAATAAAACAAAATTTTAAGAACTTTTTTGTGCCAAAATGTTGGTATGAGTAAAAAATTTAATATTTTAGCAGATGTGGGTATTAGAGTGGGTCGGCCTCCATACAAAAAAAAAAAGTTTGAAAAAACCACCCCCTATTTTAAAGTTGACCTCGAGAGGATTCCGAAAACAAAAAAAAATTTTTTTTGGACCGCGGGAAAAACAGCCAAAATGGTCTTTTTTGCATAACTTAAGCATTACATGTCAGAACTTAAAAAGTTATATGTCGTTGAAAAGGGCTTAACGAGCACTACGATGTCTTTTTAGAACATTTTGACTTTTGAGGTCATATTAACCAGTAAGTCTCGTTACCCCGATTTACCCCCCCTTAAATTTTTTTTTTTTTTTCATAAGATTAAACTCCTTCAAATTTGTTTAATTTGTGTCAAAAAACTTATTTATTAATTTTAAAAGCAAAGAAGTTATAATAGTTCAAATATTTGATATAATCCTTTTTTTTATAAAAGATTAACTTTTATTTTATTCAATGAATAATTACATATATTTAACAAAATTGTAAAAGAAACGTCACAATATATTCAAGTTTCCCAAAATAAACCTTAGCTTAATAATTTCATACCAAGGGTTTGAAAAATTCTTCACGAATTGCGGCAGCGTGCAAATATTCCTATAGTAGTAAAACCGACGTTATGATAAGTTTATAAAAAATGCACAAAATTCCGGCAGCTCAAAATATTTCCCTCATTCAAATACAAGATTTTTCTTATATGTCAGTGTAAATGTGGCATAGAAACAAATTTCTCATTCTTTCGAACCGTTGTTTTTACCACTGTCGGAATGTTTGCACGATGCCACAATTCTTGAAGAATTTTTTCAACTATTGGTATATAATTATTAAGCTTACGATTTTTGGGAACACTTAAATGACCGATATGTTTCAAAAGCAGTAAATATTCAATAATATCGCGTTTAGTAGGCAATTTTTTTTTTATTGATTTCATTTTTTACGAGAAACATATTTAACGCGCACTCAAATACTCGTTCAACTATTAATTATAAAGAAAAGATAGATATGTACAATTTAGTGACAACTAATACCCTGGAAACAGGGTTCTGTCTATTCAAACATATTTGGTTAAGTAACTATTTAATGAATAAAATGAGAAATTACATTTTTTTTTGTCCATTATTTTAATAATAGGTGAATGAGGGAAATATTTTGAGCTGCCGGAATTTTGTGCATTTTTTATAAACTTATCATAACGTCGGCTTTACTACTATAGGAATATTTGCACGCTGCCGCAATTCGTGAAGAATTTTTCAAACCCTTGGTATGAAATTATTAAGCTAAGGTTTATTTTGGGAAACTTGAATATATTGTGACGTTTCTTTTACAATTTTGTTAAATATATGTAATTATTCATTGAATAAAATAAAAGTTAATCTTTTATAAAAAAAAGGATTATATCAAATATTTGAACTATGATAACTTCTTTGCTTTTAAACTTAATAAATAAGTTTTTTGACACAAATTAAACAAATTTGAAGGAGTTTAATCTTATGAAAAAAAAAAAAAATTTAAGGGGGGGTAAATCGGGGTAACGAGACTTACTTGGTTAATATGACCTCAAAAGTCAAAATGTTCTAAAAAGACATCGTAGTGCTCGTTAAGCCCTTTTCAACGACATATAACTTTTTAAGTTCTGACATGTAATGCTTAAGTTATGCAAAAAAGACCATTTTGGCTGTTTTTCCCGCGGTCCAAAAAAAATTTTTTTTTGTTTTCGGAATCCTCTCGAGGTCAACTTTAAAATAGGGGGTGGTTTTTTCAAACTTTTTTTTTCGACCCACTCTAGTGGGTATGCGTTCTATGAAAAATAAAAAGTTACAATCAAAAACCATGTTTTTTTACCAAAAAGAACCTTCAAGAGAATCAAAATCGCTTCGGCGTATTTTCTGCGATTTGAAAAAAAAAAATATGCAGAAATCATTGCAATGAGTTCCTCTAACCTTTGAGACCCCGAACGGCGGAATATAATTTTCGATCCGGTCTAGTGTTGAGAATAAAATTTTATGATTAGTATTCTACGGTAAGTTCTTGATATACATACCTTGAGAGTTCGTTTTTAGAAATTGATTAAGTATTGTAGTTATCCTAGATTAAAAGAAAAAAAACCAGGGACCGTAATAATTATGAGCAATATCGAAAAAATTAAGAAATCATGATTTTTTTATGATTTTTATTTTTTTGCTCCGATATAAAAATCGTTTTCTGATTTTTATTTTTTAAATCAAAAATAAAAATTATTTTTAAGTTTAATTTTTTTAATTCAAGCATAAAAATAATTTTTGATTTTTATTTTTTTTTACTAAAACATAAAAATCATTTTTGATTTTTATTTTTTTTTTACTCAAACATAAAAATCATTTTTGATTTTTATTTTTTTTACTTTAGCAAAAGAATCATTTTTGATTTTTATTTTTTTTACTCAAGCAAAAAAATCATTTTTGATTTTTATTTTTTAAACAAAAAATAAAAATCGAAAAATGATTTTTATGGGTTTTTTTGTTTTTTTTTTTTTTTTTTTGGTCAGAAATAGAAAGAGTTTTTGATTTTTATTATTTCGCTAAATAACGAGCTTTCTTCTTGTAAGACATTCTTAATAGTTATGTTTTTTATCTCTTCAAAATTTGAAAAGAAACTATGATGACATTAACTTTGATATTTATATTATTGAGAATTTTTAAAATGACAGGCACTAATTTGTATACCCTAAACCTGAAAGGTCAGGGTATATTAACTTTGTGCAAACGTTTGTAACGCATAGAACGAAGCGAGTTCGGTATAGAAAAGTATATATATTCTTGATCAGCGTCACCACGTGAGTCGAGCTATCCATGTCCGTCCAAACGTCCGTCCGCCCGTCCGTCTGTCCGTCCGCCCGTCCGTCTGTCCGTCTGTGTGTTGTCCGTATACACAGGATAAGAAGAAGGAGTTGAGATAATTAGATGAAACTTGGTACACATGGTCACATAAACCCAAGAATCTGCACTACTGAATATTTTTGGAATCCGCCTACTGACACGCCTACCTCCCGTACAATGCGAAAATTGAAAACTGCATAACTCAGCTCATAATTAGCCTACAACAATAAAAACTGGTATGTATGTGTTTTATATCAACACAAAGATGTTTTCGAAAAATGGACGTTATCCGCTCACGGACAATCCCACCTCCCATACAACCCAAAAATTGAAAACGCAATCAATAAGCCTCTGTTTAACCTACAAAGATAAAATTTGGTACATATATTTGCTATGGCAAAACCAAGATAGGTTTGCAAAATGAACGTCATCCGCCTACGGACACGCCTTTTTCCCATACAACCCAAAAAGTTTTAAACTCAATAAATAAGGTTATGTTTGTCGTAGAAAAATTAAATTTGGTATGCATGTATTTTATACCAAAACTAAGGATTGTTCAAAAATTGGAAGTAATGCGTCCATGAACACGCCCACCTCCCATAGCGAAAGCACAATAAAGGCATTAACTGTGAGCTACAGGAATAAAACTTAGTATGTGTAAATTTTTCATCAACATTTAAATGCATATAAAATATAGGCTTCATCCGCCCTTGGAGACGCCCATTTACAATAAAAAGTTTTTGTTTTTGAAAAGTGGGTTTAGGGTATTTCATAGTCGGCCTAGACCGACTTTAGACTTTCTTTACTTGTTAAGAATAAAAATTTGTTCATTTGTTCATTGCTCTTCAGTGTATTATAAATATACTTATATACATAAATTATATTTAAAGGTGAAAATGGCAGAGATTTACCTTTGCGCTCAAATTAAAAATTGGCGAATTATTTGTCTTAAGTGCGATTTGGCATACATTATTTTGATTGGATTTTTAATAATTAATCGACCTATTCGAGGGTCCAGATAAATTGAGGAAATAACGGAAGGATTTTCCAATATTTGTTCTTCACTTTTATCCAAAAATTTGAGCAGCAACCGGCTGTTTTCGCTATTGGTCGATTGAACTTCAAGTTAAAGTTGCATTCATAGTATAAAAACATCCCTAACTGACTCGACTGACTCGACTGACTCGACTGTAGTCTCAATGTTGTTGTATTAACTGGTTTAAGCGTAAGCCCATATTTTCTTTGGATTTCAATTTTTTTTGAAAAATGTACACATGTCTAAGTTTTATTCCTTTTAAATAATGAATTTTAATTTTGAGCAAACATATAAAAATCAAAAATAATTTTTATTTTTGAACAAAATAAATAAAAATCAAAAATAATTTTTATTTCTGAGCCAAAAAAAAAATAACAATCAATAATAATTTTTAATTTTGAGTAAAACAAAACAAAAATCAAAAATAATTTTTATTCCTGAACAAAAAAAAAAAAAAATCCTTATATAATAATTATTTTTAATTTTTATGCTCAACGCTTAAAAAATAAAAATCATTATTTATTCTAAGAGGCAACACAAATTCCAATATTTCGGTATACTGAAAAGTTTTTTCCCACGCTTAGAACATGCTGATATTTTTCATTAAAATTTGAAAAATAATCATTATTTTCGGTCCCTGAAAAAAACAAAAAGTAGTTCCATAGTTCGGCTTACGTTAATTATGACTTTAATAAGTTTCAGTAATTTTTTTTTTTTTTTTTTTGTTCGAAGGCTTTTTTTAGTTAAGTACTGAGGTTTAGAGTTGAGTATCATTTAAGTGCAATGTTTTTCAAATAATTTACTCGATTATAAAATGCAAGCAATCTTTGTATTGAACTCTATGGATTCGATTTTCTCGTCTTCATCACAAAAGCACACTTCAATTGACTAAAAAAAAAAATTTTTAATTTACCCTTAAAAACTGTTTTAAAAAAAACTAACGTAGATATTGATGTTGGTCTACGGGATCACGGAAATTTTGTTGTTTAATAAAACATGTATTAGTTATTTCTTTATCCATACATATGCTTGAAAAAATTATATTTAGTTCTTTACCTCTACAATCAAAAGAAGATGACAATTTCTATGCTTGGAACGAATTTTTAACCTCAAGGGCTTCATGCATTTTTGGAAAGACCTCATCGAAAGAATATTTTCTGAATGTTTCGTTTTTTTCTGCGACATAACTTTTGGCTTTGCCAGAGGGTTCATGTATTTCATTGCAAGTATGAATTTTTCTTTTAAGTGATATCGAAATTATTAGTTCTTAATTTTTGTTGATGCAAGCATCTTAATTAAAACTTAACTAACCAACAAATTAAGAGTTTCCTTTGATAACATTTATGCGCTAAAATAATATCGTCAATATTTTATTTCCTTTTTATTGTACAGAAAATATGAAAAAATGGTCATTCGTCAATATTTTCTTTCCTTTTCTATCGGACAGAGAATATGCTTTTAACAAAATTCTAGATCAGATACCTTCAAGTATAGAATGTTCTCTAAAATTAAGCCGGGTCAACCCACCTCTGCCAAAAGCTTTAAACAACATCAAAAATTATACCTCAAAATTGTAGAGGATAGAGAACATTTTAACAAATGCATAATTTTTTTCTGGTACATTTTATTTATAAAAAAACCGGTCAGTAGCTACTAAGATAATTGAAATGCATATTACTGGATATACGAAAAATTGTCTAAAATTCAATATTGACTCACCTTTAACACAAGTAGTTGTCTCAAGTATTGCCCTGATAGCTGAATGTTACTTTCGGTAACTCAATTCTTAGCTTAGGTTCCTTTTCTGTCTGTTTTTTTTTTATTATTTGATCTGCTTTTAAATAAAATATATTTTTTATTTTTAAGTCAGCACTTGAGATCTTAAAAGCGAAAGCTTTTAACGAGCCAACAATTTATAAAATTGCATTAATTTCAAATTTGCTTAAAACACACAAAAAAAAATTAGCACACGCTGCCGCAAAATATGCAACATTTCTTGCAATCATCTGGATTACAAGCAGATTGGTGGACAACAACAACAACAAAAAAGCACACACAACAACAACAAAAACGACAAGTACAACGCTGACGATGACAACGTTTAACAAGCAACACAAGCAGCGCACGTAAACGTTCACAAATTTCTCCCTCGATTTATTAAAAATGCATGCAACGGGGGCGACACTGGTTGCCGTCGTTGCTCAAAAGGACCCGCTTCGCTAGATCCAATTCGATGCGCGTTATCAAAGTAACTGATTTTTCTCGATATCTTGTATGGTGTAGGCAGAGCAAACGTTCTACGTCATCATCGGCAGCAGACAAAGTTCGGCTGTTGTGCGAGTCACATGCAATACGACAGGAAAGGGAAATTTTCATTCTCTGTGGAAATATTGATGGAAGTAGGGAAATTTGAAGCAATTGCGCTGGAAGGGTGGAAAAACAATGAGAGTGTTCGTAGCGAGCACAAAGGATGCTGAAAGCATGCCAAGCAGCTGTATAGAAATACCGTTAACAGCTGTTAAGCCTATTCAAAGAGACAAATGGCAAGGAATGTGACTGGATGTTAGTTCCACTGGAATTTCCAGTGTAGCTGGAAGTGTTGTCAAATGCTTTTATGTTAAATATACATGAAAAGAGCGCCTTTTGGTAATTCTCTGATGGTTGGAAAGTTGTCTAACATAGCTTAAGAGAATCTGCTGGAAAGTCCAAATAAATTATTTGCTAATGTTGCAAGTCACATTAGATGGAGTTAGTGAATGTTTATGTTGTAATTTTTTTAATATTTATTATATGTGCTATATAATAATTATAAAAACTTATATAAAATATAAAAGTATAATACTTATAAAAACTAGAAAAATTTGTGCTTAACTCATTTAAGCACATTGCCTGAACATATTGTCTGAACAACTAAGTATGTATATTAAAAAACATATTTTATGTATTTAAATATGAAATTTAAAATGACATTAACGCACATATTTACTGAATCCAGCATTTTTGGTATGAAAATTAATAATGTTATTTTGGATATCGTCATTAGTTGGCAAATTCGTCGAACACCTAGTAGGAGTTTATCTTTTACTTGTACAAAAGCACGTCTTACGATGGGTCGCGTTCTTAAAAGTTAACTAACAGACGAAATGATTAATTTTTATTAAAAAAAATTAATGAACCATTTTTAAATTCACCTCGAATCTTGCTTTGCTGCAGTCGTCATCAATATCTCGTTACTGATAAATATCAAATAAACTTTGTTTGCATACTTTCGGGCTGAATATTATTTAGCATAATAAAAGCACATAATAAAATAGCAAGAATGAACAGTTTAGGCGATATTAGGTACAAAGCAAGATGCTTGTTTTTAAGTATTAAGATAGGATTCTAGTTGCAACACTGCGTTTTGCTGAATATTTCATTTAGTAATATTTTTACTGTTTAAGAAATTTATAACAAGATCTTAAGAAAGATAACATCAAGTGAATGCAAAGTTACTATTTAATTGAAATTAATAATATTTTATTCATAACATCAAGATTTATAACATTCTCTAAGCATAACTGTTAATTAAGATATATTTTGCATGCAATATTTTATTTTAAGGACTTTCTCTTATGTGCCAAAGCCACTTTATAACAGCAATTTGCTCTCTTATTTACTTATGTTAAAAATACTGGGAAATTTTTAGAGCATAACATTTCTATGCTCAAAAACTTTGCTGTTAACCCTCACTTTGGCACTATTTACATATGTAAATATCCCAATTTTAAATTTGCCATAACTTCTTTCTTTTTTATTCGATTTGAATATGGCTTGGACTCTGTGGCTATTTTTTTGTTTTCTTTCTGAAAATTCAAAAGTTGTTTTTAATTTTAGAATTTTTTGATACTTTTTGAAAATTTTTCATTTCTATAACGTAGTTTGGTACATATTTACATATGTAAATATTTTGTATTTTAAAGGCTTTTCTGGTGTTTTAACGCATTTTTTGTATTATTTATAGAAAAAAATGATAAGGAAAAACTCTTCACATATTTTTTATATACACATATTTCGTATTTGATAGCTTTTATTGGGAAAATATTAATGAACAAAAATTTTTGGTTCGCTGGCACAACAATATGTCATGTTCTGATATTGTTGCTGGAAGTACTAATTTAATAAAAAAAGTATATTTTCTGTTGAAATGGGATTTTGTTTTTTCATTGGAACTATAAATTTTTTTTAATTTGATCTACATACTTACATTTTGATTATTGGTAAAGGGCTGGACCGTCAAGTGTGCATAATATGTAAAACGCTATATCGTAAGAAGTAATGCATGGATTTGATTGGTTAATAATTTTTTGAATAGGTTACAGAAAAACCTTTCTTTTGATACCCATAAAGCTAGATATTGTTGGAAAAAAAAACACGACTTTTCCAGGCCCATTTTCCCAACTTGCGAACCCTATAACTTCTAAACCATTTGACAACGGTGTGAAATTTTTCCGGAATTGAACTAAGAAGGTATTAATACATATATTCCACCTAAAAAATCATGCAAATTCAGAGGTTCTGTTTATCTTTAATGATGACAAAAAAAAATATTTACAAATGTAAATATGTGCCAGATTACGTAGTAAAAGATTGGTGCCAAAGTGAGGGTTAAGTATCTGGAATAATTACTGTTATCAATTTCTCTGTTTATTTTCATACTTTTTATAATATCTTATGATTCTTATAATTGTTCTCAGTTAATTGGGTGTAACTTTTAATAATAATATTTTGTTTTCTAATACATGATTAATCGAATCTTAAGCAACATGTTTGAAATGCATTTTTTAATAATTGTTGACTGTCAAAAGATGCTAAAATTCAAAGCACTGCAGTTAGTTCATATATTTTCAAAAAAATCTTTGTCTTAAAAATGTTGATCTAACAGCCAATTAAAACACCAAAATGACGATAAGGTTCACATATCATTGAGGGCTTCCTTGAATTGAAATGCAAAGAAATTTTTATATATATTTTTTCTTTTTTGTCTGCGTTACACTTCTAAAGGCATCTGGCATTTTACAATTTAAGCTAAATTAAACCAAATATAACTTAAATATAAGGCTTAAGGAGAGACATAACATTCACGGCAGAGAAAACAGACCTTTTTTGAAAAATTCATAACTCAGTCAAAAACAAACATTTTTCCAAAATTTTTTTTTATTATTGCAGAGAATTGAACAAATTACAAGAAAAAAATATATTTTTCACTCCAACATGGTTTTATAGAGCTTCAAACTGGCGACAGAGAAAAAAAACTGGGCCTCGTGGTTGCAGCGCTGGGAGAGTCTCAAAAATTGTTCGATCTGGAAAAAAAAATATTACTTTTTTTTAAATCTTAACAAAATTGATTATCGCATGTATGACAAGAGCTTTTTTTTAATTTTTTTCAATTTTTGGTGATGTTCCAAATTTGAAAGTGTGTTTTTTTCGAAAAAAGAAGTCTCTTTAAAAATTCATAAAAAATCCAAAACAAAATTATAAAAAAGAAGTCGATTTAAAAAAACGGCCAATGTCATGTCCCCCGTTAAGCTTCTTCAGTTCACATTTAATTTGGTAAACATGACTTTAAAAAAAAAAAACAAATTGGCCATTTCAGCCCTTGAAAGGACTTTGACCGAGCTTCTATGATCAATTGTGTTGTGTGTGTTATTAAATGTTTGCACACAATTAACTGAGAACAGGACCTACATGTTTTATGCCGACTCCGAACGGCTAAAGTTCATGTTCTCAAGCAGCTTTACATGGCATTATTTACTCTCTGAAGTTTGCCATTGTCTGCAGAGAGGTGGTAACCGATCAGAAAAATTTTTTTTATTGAAAAAACTTTTCGCCACGACTGGGGATCGAACTCGGGCTCCGAGCGTGCTAAGCCACACACTTAACCTGCACGCCACAGTCACCACTGTCATGTATTATTAATTTTAAATATTAATAAAAATAATAGCTTAAAAAATTTTAATATTTTCAAAAATTGTATTTTTAATTTTTTTATTTTTTTGTTTTTTTTTCATGAACAATTTTAAAACTTGTTGAAACTTGTTATAACATGGTACACTGGACCAAAGAAGCACATTAAAAGTATGAATTTTTGCATGATCTCCGTGAACCACATTCATGAATTTTGTTCCAGCAACCTATTACATGAGTCACGTGAACTATTCATTACATTAATGTTCAAAATACATGTAAGAAGGGAACATATAATATTTTTAACAAATCCATAATAGTTTTCAATTATCGGTGCTAAAAGAGTTTGCATAGTTTTGTTCGCAATTTTATAATCTATGCACCAACGAACGATTTCATAATTCCAGCAACGGTTGCAAAGCCCTTTTACTTTTACTTTCAAACGGCAAGTGCAAAATCAAGATTTTTTTTTCAAATATTATTGTATAGTATATTACTTATTTCTTACTACATTATTTTTTTTTTTTTTTTTTAATGGAATTTTAAAAAGTTATGAAACGTTTTCTTAAAAATTTAAGAAAATTCAATATATGTCAGTCAAATGATCAAACAGAACGTCTATAAGAACGCCAAAACGTCTGATTTATGTACATTAGAATAAATTTTGGAAATTTGTTCTGTCAAATGATGATGCAAAGACTTAGAAAATTTAAGCTATTGATCAACTTATGCTTAAAATTCGAAAATCGCCGAAAAACCTGCTTTGTAGAGAACATCACATAGCTATATTCAAAAGAAAATAGAATCACATATTTTACATATCGCACACTAAATACAAAACAGTCAAAAAAAAAAACAAATTGGCCATTTCAGCCCTTGAAAGGACTTTGACCGAGCTTCTTATAATCAATTGTGTTGTGTGTGTTATTAAATGTTTGCACACAATTGACCGAGAACTGGACCTACATGTTTTATGCCGACTCCGAACGGCTAAAGTTCATGTTCTCAAGCAGCTTTACATGGCATTATTTACTCTCTGAGGTTTGCCATTGTCTACAGAGAGGTGGTAACCGATCAGAAAAATTTGTTTATTGAAAAAACTTTTCGCCACGACTGGGGATCGAACTCGGGCTCCGAGCGTGCTAAGCCACACACTTAAAATGCACGCCACAGTCACCACTGTCTGTGAAATTATTAATAAAAATAATAGCTTAAAAAATTTTGATATTTTCAAAAATTTAATTTTTAATTTTTTTATTTTTTTGTTTTTTTTTTTCATGAACAAACTTAAAACTTGTTGAAACTTGTTATAACATCGTACACTGGACCAAAGAAGCACATTAAAAGTATGAATTTTTGCATGATCTCCGTGAACCACATTCATGAATTTTGTTCCAGCAACCTATTACATGAGTCACGTGAACTATTCATTACATTAATGTTCAATATACATGTAAGAAGGGAACATATAATATTTTTAACAAATCCATAATTGTTTTCAATTATCGGTGCTAAAAGAGTTTGCATAGTTTTGTTCGCAATTTTATAATCTATGCACCAACGAACGATTTCATAATTCCAGCAACGGTTGCAAAGCCCTTTTACTTTTACTTTCAAACGGCAAGTGCAAAATCAAGATTTTTTTTTCAAATATTATTGTATAGTATATTACTTATTTCTTACTACATTATTTTTTTTTTTTTTTTTTAATGGAATTTTAAAAAGTTATGAAACGTTTTCTTAAAAATTTAAGAAAATTCAATATATGTCAGTCAAATGATCAAACAGAACGTCTATAAGAACGCCAAAACGTCTGATTTATGTACATTAGAATAAATTTTGGAAATTTGTTCTGTCAAATGATGATGCAAAGACTTAGAAAATTTAAGCTATTGATCAACTTATGCTTAAAATTCGAAAATCGCCGAAAAACCTGCTTTGTAGAGAACATCACATAGCTATATTCAAAAGAAAATAGAATCACATATTTTACATATCGCACACTAAATACAAAACAGTCAAAAAAAAAAACAAATTGGCCATTTCAGCCCTTGAAAGGACTTTGACCGAGCTTCTTATAATCAATTGTGTTGTGTGTGTTATTAAATGTTTGCACACAATTGACCGAGAACTGGACCTACATGTTTTATGCCGACTCCGAACGGCTCATGTTCTCAAGAAGCTTTACATGACATTATTTACTCTCTGAGGTTTGCCATTGTCTGCAGAGAGGTGGTGACCGATCAGAAAAATTTTATATTGAAAAAACTTTTCGCCGCGGCTGGGGATCGAACCCGGGCTCCGAGCATGCTAAGCCACACACTTAACCTGCATGCCACGGTCACCACCAAAACAGTCACAATTCAAAAAACAAGACTTTTCAAGAGAAGCGAAAAATAAAACTCTATTTTAAACTAACTGCAGAAGAAAAGCTATTTTTATTTAAGCACACAAACTTCATTCTTTTAGTCAATGAAGAAAAAATTGAAAAAGATAGTGATATATCTGTTTTGTGAATTGATTTATAACAAAATTCGATGTAAAAAAATTTTGAGTTGTGACTGTTTTGTATTTAGTGTGCGATATATGTACAATTAACATGTGCTTCATGCATGTTTGCCACTTTTTTTGTGAACTGTGCTTGCTCTCTTTGCGTTGGTATATGTATTTAATTCACAAAAATTATGAACGATTCATATTTCGCTTGTACTGCTTCATGATTTACTAAATTTTTTATTGATACAAAAATTAATTTTAGCATTCTAAGCAAAGTTTGTTTCTAGTTATTTTGGTAACATTGAGTACAAATCCTTACAAAAATATTTTTAAAAATGAAAAGATAGTCGTGGAACGCCAAAACAAAGTAATTGTTTTTCGTTGATCATACACGGAGAGAAATTTGAGCTAGAAACAATCCCAAACCAATTTATTTTGAGAGTGATTCTGAGCTAAGCCGTAATGTTCTTGATATCAAGCCTATATCTAATTGTTTATCAAAAAATTAACACGCCCATTTGTGCACAATTTACGTGATGCTTGGATCATTTATTTATCGTGGTGACCGTGGCATGCAGGTTAAATACACACTTGCTAAGCCACACGACTAAGCATGCTCGAGGCCCGAGTTCGATCCCCAGTCGCGGTGAAAAGTTTTTTCAATAAAAAAATTTTTCTGATCGGCCACCACCTCTTTGCAGACAATGGCAAACTTCAGCCGTTTGGATTCGGCATAAAATATGTAGGTCCAGTTCTCGGTCAATTGTGTGCAAACAATTAATAACACACACAATACAATTGATCATAAGAAGCTCAGTCAAAACCATTGCAAGGGCTGAAATGGCCAGTTTGTTTTTGTTGTTTTTTGGATCATTTATTAAAAAATTAGTATGCTCACTTGTGCCCAATTTACGTCATTTTGGTATTGTTTATAAATACAAAAAACATGCTAATTTGTGTCCAATGCATGCCACTTATGGATTGATAATAAAAAAAAATGAATGTGCTCAATTTAAGGAATTTTGTAATTTTTTATCAAAATATGTCAAATGTCAGATTTTGAAAAAATTTAAATAAAAAAATACAAAAAATATTCAAACAGCTTTTGTCCAAAATGTACATGTTTTCAAGTAATACAGAAAAAAAAACTAAAAATTACGTTAAGCAAAATAAAAATTATATATACAGTGGCGAGCATAAATGTTTCAATGTTTATAGTTTTTGAACATTTATCTTCATAAATTCTGTATTATTAAAGAAAATGCAACCAATATTGTTTTATTTCATTCTTTATTTATTTTTTCCAAATGTACCACAAGCGAAATTAAAAATTCAAAAACACAAAAAATGTCAAGCGCAAAAACTTAACCGTGCAGCATTCAAACACTTTTGCACGGAATGATCTTGTCATTATAGTTAGCTATGAATTTACCGTTATGCACTTTATTTCCGTTGAAATTTGTTGTCGCTCTCACATTGTCAATTGTGCAAAGAAATTGCGTTAAAATATTTGTTGATTGTGTGCAGATCGGTTCGTTTTTTTGCGATTAATACAAAATGCGTAAAATATCCAAAGAAATAGAAAATAACATAGTGGTGTTAACAGAAAAAGGCAAGTCCACTCGCGAAATTGCAAAAATATTAAAAATCTGCAATTTTACAGTATATTGCGCTCAAAAAAGGCGAAATGTAAAAAGCAGTTCCATCACGAAAGGTCGCCGAAGGTTGCTGACAAATGCAGATGCCCGAATTATGGAGCGTTTAATGACGCGCAAAGACTCTTCAACTCCGAAATTGGCTGCTGCACAAATAAATAAGGACGTCAGTGAGTGGACCGCGCGCAGAGCCATTCGTAGGATTGGTCTTGTATCCGCAGTCAAACAAAAAAACCTGCTCTGTCAGACAAAATATGAAGGCGCGGTTAAAGTTCTGCAAAGACTACAAAAATTGAAGCGTTGATGATTGGAAGCGTGTGATCTGGTCGGATGAAACAAAAATCAACCATTTCCAGTCAGATGGGAAGGAGTACTTCTGGCACCGACCTCATGAAACCCTTCAGAATCATCAGGTAAAGCAAACTGTTAAACATGGTGGTGGAAGCCTAATGACATGGGGCTGCTTTACATGGTGGCACGTCGGTCACTCTAAAAAGTAAAGCGTATTTTAAAGACTGCCTTTAAATCAACTTGTGCCTGAATTTAAGCATGTTTTGAATTGTAATATTCTAAATGCTTGAAAACCCAAAGAAGCATATTTGAAGTCAGCTTTTGGATGTTGATTTTCAGACAAGCTAGCTAAATTTAAACCAATTTATTGGTTTTTATATTAAAAATGTCTACAATTCATCATATGAGTCTTAATTTAAGATAGCTTGCATTGCTATTCAGGCCAGTTTGTTTACGATAAGAGCTGAAATTCAGCGAAGGTAAGGCTGCATTTACCATTTAACTGCCTTTAAGTAAGACATCATTGAATGCTGTTTTACAGCATAAAAAGGCAAAAGTAATTTCAGCAAAAGCTGTCTTAATGCTGTTGCAGCTTATTTTAAGACAGTTTTTTTACCTAATATTAAGATTTACTTTTTACAGTGGTCCACTTGTTAAAATTGAAGTAATTATGAAGAAGGAGGATTACCTCAACATACTCCAAACCAATTTACCAGAATTTGTTGATAAGAGTGCATATCCTGAAGAAGAAGTACTCTTTCAACTGGACGGCGACCCCAAACACACCGCCAAAATTGGTTGTCTATTCAGCGATTCCAAGTGCTAAAGTGGCCTGCGCAGAGCCCAGATCTAAGCCCAATTGAAAATTTGTGGGCTCTACTTAAAAGGAAGTTGGGACAGTATGAAAGGGCCCCCAAAAATATTGATGAGCTTTGGCTAAGAGTGCAAGAAGAATGGACAAACATACCAAACACTTATATTGAAAAATTGGTAGAGAGTATTCCAAAACGAGTAAAAAGTGTCATAAAAAATAAAGGGCTGTGGACAAAATATTAAAAAAAAAATTCATTTTTAGTTTTTTTTTAACGTGCAAAAATGTTTGAATAGGGTATTAATTAGTTTTTGCATTGTACAGTTTTAGTATTTTCTTTTTTTTGACTTTTTCATATATTTAATTAATAAAAAATAAAACATAAAACTCTGATTGCATTTTCTTTAATAATGAAAATTTGGTGGACACATAAGTATGAAAGCGATAAACATTCAAACATTAATGCTCGCCACTGTATATTATATTATAGATATGTTTCATCCAATTCGGACAAGAAAATATAATTAATAAATATATTCTCTGCAGTTTTATGCACTTTTATTCTAACAGGAAGAACAACCAATTGAGAATTACATCGTTCGGTTGCTCATATTTTTGATGTGCATAAACAACAACAAAATTAATTTTTTTTTAAATCAAGCCCAAGATTACACGTATTAAGCACAAATTGACGTGTTTATTAAAAAAGCGCATATCAAGCCTAATTTTCGGCATAAACTGCGAACAAGTATAGCATAGGGGAAGAGTGGCATGAAAGAGCCAAGTTTTGAAAGAATCATCTTGATTTACGCGGTAGTTTTCAAACAAATAAGAAGCAATACTCGCCATATGGCACCCTCGAACATTTGACAGTTCACTGATAATAAACGACTATGGTGATAATAAGTGTTCACTGATAATAAACTAAGTAAGTTTATCAGAACATTTTATTTGTTTTGAGACGTCTTCACCTTTAAAACTAACAGTAATATTATTATACTATAATTTTATGGATATATTAGGCCTACCAATAACATATTTATTTTGCCGGAAAAATCTTGATTTCATACTAATTTTTGAGGTTATGTTTCTTTGGACAATATGTTTTGAAAGAGCTGGGCTGTGGTGGTATGAAGAAGCGTAAAGGAAGTTTAAATTATTTTTGTCAAAAATGTTTTTTACACTGAGAAAAAAACACATACCTTGCTCCGGTAAAAAATTTCTCTATTTTCGATATAGAAATTTTCTCTTTTTCAAATAAAACTTTCTTAAATTAGAATAAATTTTCACATTTTCGAAGAAATATTTCTTTATTTCTAGGAAATGGAAATATTTTAATGTCTCTAATAATGATAAGTATTTTTCTCGCACAAAAATTTCTCATTTATAGAGAAAAATTTATTGAAAATGAAAAAATTTTCTTATATTTTGATAAAAAATTCACTAAGAGAAGTATTTTCTTCAATAAAAACAAATCTTTTCTCAAAAATAAAAAGTTTTTTCTCAAAAAACGATATATTTTTCTTTTTCATGGATATATTTTTCTTTTTCATGGAAACTTTTTACCATTTTTAGAGAATTTTTAGTATCGAAATTAGAGAATAGCATTCTCTGGAGCAAAGTCTATACCATTTTTCTCTAAATATGATGCTTTTTTTATCATATTCCGATAAGCTTTTTTCTGAGTGTAGTGTTTTAAACCTCTTATTTTGTTTTTGGAATAGGTCTTATTATTAAAGATTTTCTTCAAAGCGATTTAATTTTTTTGCTAAAAATATTTTTAAGTTTTTTAACTATTTCTTGTTTTAAGTTTTGAATTTTTTTATTTATTTAATTTGTTTTTGTAAAAACAATACTTTTTATAATAACAATTAATATTTTTAATAAAATATTCGTTATTTTTCGTGTTAAGTCTTGTAATAAGAAGATGGCTTTTTCAAAACTTTGGTTGGCTCTTTCAATGCCCATGTGTTATGAAAGAGCCGAATTTCATGTTTTTTTATAAATGGCTACAGGTCCAAGAATATTGTTGATTTTGGAAAATATTTCATGGTATTACGTTCATAAATGAATGAGAAAATATTTTTGATGCAAGAATTATAATTTAATTAATTATTTTTATATATTTTGTAACTTTTTTAAAACTGGCTCTTTCATGCCACTCTTCCCCTATTTTAAGATGGTTTTGAGCTCTATTGAGCTGATTTTAGTTACGAACGTTTTGAGCTTGATTTTAGCCCATTTTTTTCCGTATATGTTGAAGTTAATACTTTTAACGCGCTTAAGTTCTTAAGCGATAATAATTTCAATACAAAGAACAGATGAAGAGAATCTCGTTAATGAATTGCAGTATTGATTGTTGATAGATGCTGAAAGACACCACGCGAGCACAATATTAAGGATCTCGTAAAATATAAAATATTTTTTAAAAAATCCAGAATAAGCATTATAGAAGGTTAGAAATTTTCGTACAATCACAAGATTATAGGTATTACATTTTCGTTGAAGATGTGCATGAATAAATTTTTGTTCATTACTTTTTAATATTTCTATATATTAGAGTGTCCGGTGACCAAAATTCGACTTATTAACATACACTATCTGTTGATTCGATACAAAATAAATGTAAAAAACAAATTTTCTTCAAAAAAAAAAAAAAACTCTGATCGATTTAAAAAAAATTTATCAAAGTCAATTCAGAAACACGTGAGAACATGATTCTTAACTGTTTTCCCTAGCCTATTTATATGGAGCTAGATGATTTTGTGTATCGATACCAATATTAGGTCTGTTTTCGTGCACACTTCATGTAAAGTTCGAGTAATACGGATTATTTGATTATCCGTCAAAATGAGAAATTTGCCAAAAAGTACGGAAAGGGTTTCAAGTAAGTTTCAAACACAAAAGCTGGTTTTTGAAAAAAATTAAATTTCATTTCTTTGTTTTGTAGTTAAAACACGTTCGTAAAACACAAAAATTCAATTTTATCACTTTGACAATCAGCTGTTTGAAGCTCGAGTTTTTTAAGTAAAGTTCGAGTAATAGAGAGCTACCAAAAATGACATTTTGCTAGTTCTTCTTCTCTCTCGTGCTGGAAAAATATGTAAAGAAACGCTTTCGAGTATCTTCAAGTTATTTGCAGTGAGTACGGAAACAGACCTATTATTAGTGACTTTTAAAAAAACTAATTTCTTTTGGTATACATTTTTTATGATCTGAAGCAACTTTCCTCGTAACCGAATTTTCTAACTTTTTTATATAGATTGAGAAAATTGACAAAATTGAAAATATTTCTCATTTTGTTGATCTTGTATATCAACAACCAAACCTATCAGGGTTTTGAAAAACGATATAAATGAACAAATAAATATCACGCCTTTAACAATTAAATCAATATAACGGTAAAACTACTTTCAAGAGCTTAAACGGCTAATTCGCTTATTTTCTCTAAAACTCAAATAGTTTTATGTTCAGTTCAATTTAGATTTTGCTGTTCTTCTATAATTATAATTATAATGCAGTTTTTGCATAAAACACAAATAAATTTAGATTTATATATTGTTGTTTTTATTATGTGTAGTAAAAATATGTGCACAATATATCAACGACTTAGAAGTAAGACAAAGTAAACGGTCACTTAGTTAAACTGTTAAAATAATTTATTATATTAATGTCGAGAGAGAGTTACTAGATTATTTTTACGAACAAGCTAAAAGAAATGCAATGAATGTGATAAGATTTTTCAGCATAAATCTCTAAAATCTTTTTTGTGTTTCTTTTGTAAGCCAATTTGTAAGTATTTAAATGGCACACGAATTCAAAATAGAGAAAAGTGTGTGTGTGTGTGAGTTTGTGAAAAGTTTATAGCACCACAAGATAGTGAAAAAGAAATACTTGTGCTTTTTACTATCATTGCAGCAGCAGCAGCAGCAGCAACGCTGATGAGCATGTTAAGTATTAAAACGGAAGGAAGTGCATTTCCGACAGGAAGCTGAACACATACCCACAGACGCACAAATACTAGTATAGAAATAAAAAATAACACGTGCTCTGTGCTCCCCTTAGTCAGCAGCCACTATTCAATTGCAGATACAAACATGCACACACACACGCAGAGACGCATACATTACACACACGTCGAAACACAAACATTCACTCACATTGCGTAAACAGCTAATTGAATTTCCGCACGCATCTGGTGTGAGGTAAGAAGCATCAAGATGGCGTTAAAAATGGCGCACGTTGCCAAAGCTTTGAACTAAAAATTGCGAAAAAAAAAAACAAAATGCAAACGTTATCAGTTTGTTTTGAAAAGCGCAGCACGCAAAGCTTTCATTTTAATTTTAAGCAACTTGCTTGATTTCAGCTTAATTCAGTTCTTGTGCTTTTTGTAAACTTTCAGATTTTATACCAAGCCGGAAGTGCGACAATTATTCCCACGCATAAGAATTGTAAAAGATCTTAGTATAATAGTAGTTGTAGAAGACTTTGCTAGTAGTTCTTTTAATTTTATTAAAAGCTTTTTTAATTTGCTGCTTAAACAGATGAGCTGTTTCTTTGAAACAAATACAAAGAGCATCAGCACAGCAGTCAGACAAGCATTTACTTAGCTCTTTCGCTTAAGATATCGCTTACTTACTTCTTCCAGCAATTTTTGCAAATTTTTTTCTACGTTTAGCGTTGCTAACATAGCAGTGCTGCTCGTCTCGACAGTTTAACGTTATGTTTGAACTTTACTATACGGTTGCAGCAGCAACTTTATGTGTGTGTGTTTGTGTGTGTATGTGGATATGTGTTGGCTTCTATTGGCTTTAGAGTTTGCGTTTGCGTGTGCGTTTTTAGCTACCTGCAGAAAGCTGCGGATTCTAACTTCTTTGCATTCTGTGGGTTTTGTTGGTAGTTCTCTAACTTTTTTTAAAGTTGCTGCTGGGTTTTTGTAAATAATTTTTTTTTTTTTGTTTCAAATGAATAGTTAGTTGAACGCATTCAAGCACAAAAAGCATTCTTTCACATTAACACTGACATGTAAGGCACACACATGCTGCTACAGTGACTTTCATTTAATAAATTCCTGAAAAGTTTTAGATATAAATATTGATCGATATAAAAATACCGCTACTCATATTTCATACTTCATATTTCAAATTTCATATTTCATATTTCATATTTCATATTTCATATTTCATATTTCATATTTCATATTTCATATTTCATATTTCATATTTCATATTTCATATTTCATATTTCATATTTCATATTTCATATTTCATATTTCATATTTCATATTTCATATTTCATATTTCATATTTCATATTTCATATTTCATATTTCATATTTCATATTTCATATTTCATATTTCATATTTCATATTTCATATTTCATATTTCATATTTCATATTTCATATTTCATATTTCATATTTCATATTTCATATTTCATATTTCATATTTCATATTTCATATTTCATATTTCATATTTCATATTTCATATTTCATATTTCATATTTCATATTTCATATTTCATATTTCATATTTCATATTTCATATTTCATATTTCATATTTCATATTTCATATTTCATATTTCATATTTCATATTTCATATTTCATATTTCATATTTCATATTTCATATTTCATATTTCATATTTCATATTTCATATTTCATATTTCATATTTCATATTTCATATTTCATATTTCATATTTCATATTTCATATTTCATATTTCATATTTCATATTTCATATTTCATATTTCATATTTCATATTTCATATTTCATATTTCATATTTCATATTTCATATTTCATATTTCATATTTCATATTTCATATTTCATATTTCATATTTCATATTTCATATTTCATATTTCATATTTCATATTTCATATTTCATATTTCATATTTCATATTTCATATTTCATATTTCATATTTCATATTTCATATTTCATATTTCATATTTCATATTTCATATTTCATATTTCATATTTCATATTTCATATTTCATATTTCATATTTCATATTTCATATTTCATATTTCATATTTCATATTTCATATTTCATATTTCATATTTCATATTTCATATTTCATATTTCATATTTCATATTTCATATTTCATATTTCATATTTCATATTTCATATTTCATATTTCATATTTCATATTTCATATTTCATATTTCATATTTCATATTTCATATTTCATATTTATTTCATATTTCATATTTCATATTTCATATTTCATATTTCATATTTCATATTTCATATTTCATATTTCATATTTCATATTTCATATTTCATATTTCATATTTCATATTTCATATTTCATATTTCATATTTCATATTTCATATTTCATATTTCATATTTCATATTTCATATTTCATATTTCATATTTCATATTTCATATTTCATATTTCATATTTCATATTTCATATTTCATATTTATTTCATATTTCATATTTCATATTTCATATTTCATATTTCATATTTCATATTTCATATTTCATATTTCATATTTCATATTTCATATTTCATATTTCATATTTCATATTTCATATTTCATATTTCATATTTCATATTTCATATTTCATATTTCATATTTCATATTTCATATTTCATATTTCATATTTCATATTTCATATTTCATATTTCATATTTCATATTTCATATTTCATATTTCATATTTCATATTTCATATTTCATATTTCATATTTCATATTTCATATTTCATATTTCATATTTCATATTTCATATTTCATATTTCATATTTCATATTTCATATTTCATATTTCATATTTATTTCATATTTCATATTTCATATTTCATATTTCATATTTCATATTTCATATTTCATATTTCATATTTCATATTTCATATTTCATATTTCATATTTCATATTTCATATTTCATATTTCATATTTCATATTTCATATTTCATATTTCATATTTCATATTTCATATTTCATATTTCATATTTCATATTTCATATTTCATATTTCATATTTCATATTTCATATTTTATATTTCATATTTCATATTTTATGTTACATTTGACTCAACCAAATAACTCGAACCAGCATCTCAATACTTTTCAGGACACACAAAATTTGCGGAGGAAAAATAAAATGTTCTACATTTTGCACAACTTGCACTTCAGCTGTCTATCGTTATCTGTCCATTATGCCAAAAAGTCAGCAATGCAATGAGCAGCAGTAACAGCAGCAGCAGCAGCAGCAGCATGAAGCGAGCAACAAACACTCAATTTTAGAGCAATGAACGAAACTCTAGCAACTCAAATGAAGCAGCCGAAAAACTTTCATATTTTCTTAAAACATTTACTAGAGTAAAGTGCAGACCACAACGCAAGGAACGCAATGTAGAGCTGTTACTGCTGCTGTTGCTTGTTTTAGCTGTTGTTGTTGTTGTTGTTGCAACTGCAGCTGTTGCTAAACTGCACTTAACGAACGCATTTCTTGGCATAACAAACTCGCTGCGGTGGTCCAGTCGTCAACTTGTAACAGAAGAATCAACGCCAACAGCAGCTGCAGCAGCAGCAAAGATAATGGCAGCGCATCAACCGATCAAGCCAAAACCAAATCAACTCAACATAGCCAGTCGAGTGTGAGAAAAACATTACCAAACACCAGCCAAAATATACTTTACAATATGCGTGCGAAAGTGTTGCGATAAGTATTGAAAAAAAAAAATATCAGTTTGCAAATTTTTGCATCTGTGATAGCAGTGCAACCAAAGCTCTAGCAGTAGCAGCAGCAGAGTTTTAATGCATACTTTTTGGCACCTTGACATGATTGTGATTTTTGGATTAAGCTACGAGATTGGCGTTAAAAACTTTGCGTTCACTTTAAGTAATGCGAGTGTAAATGAGCGGCAAAAGTTTTCGGCATCAATGTCTTTGGCAGCAAAACTGCTTTTCGTGACAACATTAAAGCATATTTTTTGGTGTTAACGAACTTGTGCACGTTAAGCTGCTGTTGCTGCTGATGCAGTGTGGCAGAGTTAAGAGTTGAGAGTTTTTTTATGAATTTGGAAATTTGATAAAAATTCAATTAAAAGTTTATAAAACATTAAAGCAACTTAAGCATATGAGAGCAAAAAGTTAAGAAGTTTTCAAGCTTTGTGCTAAAAACAACTAAAGCTTAAAAGTATGCAGCACTAGATGACAGTTATTGTTTTCATACGAAAATAATGCAGTTTTAAACATTTTAAAATACTTTTAAGCGTTTTAAAAGACAGTTTAAGATTTTCAAATTTTTCACTCAAATTTATTTTTAAGGTTTGACATAACATTCGCGGCAGAGAAAACAGACCTTTTTTTAAAATTCATAACTCAGTCAAAAAAAAAAAATTTTTCCAAAATTTTTTATTTATTTTTGTGTTATTATTGCAAAGAATTGAACAGATTATAAGAAAAAAAAATTCAACAAATTATATTTTTCACTCCAACATGGTTTTATAGAGCTCCAAACTGGCGGCAGAGAAAAAAACGGGGCCTCGTGATTGCAGCGCTGGGAGTCGCAAAAATTGTCCGATCAGGAAAATAAATGACTTTTTTAAATCTTAACAAAATTGTTTATCGTATGACAGGAGCTTTTTTAAAATTTTTTTTTAATTTTTGGAGTTGTTCCAAATTAGAAAGTGTGTTTTTTCATACAATAGCGCGTGTCATACAATAGCGAATGAAGTTTAAAAATATACAACAAAAAAAATTTAAAAATTTTAAATTACTTTTAAACGTTTTAACAGACAGTTTAAAATTTTCAAATTTATTTTTAAGGTGGGACATAACATTCGCGGCTGAGAAAACAGACCTTTTTTTAAAATTCATAACTCAGTAAAAAACAAACATTTAACAAGTTTTTTATTATTGTAGATAATTGAACAAATTACTAGAAAAAAATCCAAAAAAATATATTTTTCACTCCAACATGGTTTTATAGAGCTCCAAAATGGCCGCAGAGAAAAAAACGGGTCGCTGGGAGTCGCAGAAATTGTCCGATTTGGAAAAAAATTACTTGTTTAAATCTTTACAAAATTGGTTATCGTATGACAGAAGCTTTTTTAAAAAAATTTTTTTTAATTTTTGGTGATGTTCCAAATTTGAAAGTGTGTTTTTTCGAAAAAATAATGATTTTAAAAATTCATAAAAACCCGATAAAAAATTTAAAAAAGTTCGTGTCATACGATAGCGTATGCATACGATAGCGTATGAAGTTTAAAAAAATAAAAAAAAAAAAAATTTCGTCAAAAATGAACCCGCTAGTGCCGCAACCAGTACGAAAAATATGGTTTCGAGATAAACGCGTTCAAAGTTTGTGAACAAAGAAAAATGCAAAGAAAAATAAAAATGCGCTGTCACTAATCCACAGCAGCACTTTTGAACTGGCAAAATTATTCCATGAAATTTTTTTTCTTTGAATTTTAAGAATATTTACAAAATTACACAATTAAAAAAAAACAATCTCAATAAACGGCCAATGTCATGTCCCCCCTTAACATAAAAATTAGCCTTGCCCTGAGTTTTGGTCTGCGCCAGCAACGCCTGTGTTAATTAATCATCAAATAAAGTGGTTAACCACTTTAGGTCTGGCATACTTTAATATTGTTGTTTTTTTTTTATATTTTTTTTATATAATTTTGTTTGCTTGTGTTTAAGTTTGTTTACGCTTGAACAAGTGTTGAACGAGTAACTTAATAATATTGATAAGGGACAAAATCCACAAAATATGCTGTGTTTTGGTTTTTGTTAGAGTTTGCCGACCAAAAAAGGTCGGCTTTCTGTGCTTAGCCAAAACATACAATTTTTTTTTTTTTTTCTCTATATTTTTAACAAAAATCTTAATAATCCATGAAAGGCTGCATGAGTTTGCTGTGGCAGTTAGACATTAGTTAGTTCTTAAATCATCACTCAACCAATTTGTTGTCCAATGCATGTGGAACAAATTTAACATTTGTTTCTTCGGCATCATCACATCATTAGAAAAGTTTTTGGGAACAGCAACATATGTTTGATTAAATTAGCTTGAAATTTAAATACAGTAATCTATGGTGCTATCTCTAAAGCGATTACATAATCATCTGCTTGTAAGTATTAATAATTAAGTGGTGTGCAGTTATGAGGTTTGATTGCTTTTAATGGTGTTTTAAGCTGTGTGAGGCTATCATTAGCAGTAATTTTTGATGGTATTCTAAAAATATAAAGAAATTTTAAGACATATGTTTTAAGACTTGAACTATTTATTTAAACAAAAAAATATTTTAAATAACAAGCCTAAATATTAAAGCAATATTTTTTTAAATTACATAAAGAATTTATTTTTAATAAAAACATTTAAATTAAGTGTTGTTAAAATCATACAATAAATAACTCGATGCCATTTAGAAGGCAACCTCAACAAAGGGTTGCCCACATAAATTTTACACTAACAACGCATTAGTAAACAATTTACAGTGTATGCAAAAACAAATTCGTTAATTTCTGCCAACATTCAGCACGACACATTCACATTTGCACAAGAACGGCACAAAAAGCACTTCTGGGAAATAGCAACAACAACAACAACAATAAGAACAATAACAACGACTGCCAGTGATAATGTTAATGTGTTTGAAAGTATGTGATAAACTGCAGGGTAATGAATTAACACCTAGAAAAGAGGACCAAACAAGCAACCGACCGAAGGGAACAACCGGATGCCAGCTGCTACAAGCGTACTCTGACCCTTGAGCGTTATCATATTTGGACAGAGATGCAGAGAAGCAGAGAAGCGTAAAAATAAAGAGTAGGAATGCACATACAAAGACGGAAAATTACAAAAAAAAAAAACCAAAAAAAAAAGGACAAACACAACTGACTGGCCAAGAGTATTAATGCCAAGAAAACCCCAAAAATTATTCTTAGCCACTGTACGCTGGTGTATAGCAAGGATATTGTGTAGAATTGGTGATAAAGTAAAGAGGTTGGCATAAAACAAAAGCATATTTTTTTCTATTCGCTTTTTTGGAAATATGTTTACATTATGTTGTTTTATTGCTGCTGCTTTGTTGTGTTTATTTTGCTATTTTTTATTGTTTTTTTTTTTGTATTTTTTTTGTTTTTTTCTCGTCAGTGCTTAACTCAAAATAATTATTTTGGTATGTTTACGGAAATGTGCAGCAACTAGACGTTTCCGTTGCCGTTTGCGTCGTCGTCGTTTGTTGTAAATTAAAATTCGGTTAGAATAAGCAAAAGATGGTGTGAAATAAACGTTGATGACAATTTTTAAATAATGTAGAGTAGTCCACTGAGCTAATAGCGAAGGTTTCACGAAGGTTTCACGAAGATTTTGCGAAGGTTTTGAAAATTTATTTTTGATTTATAGCTGAGAGGCCTATTTGAGAGGCATTTGATGAAAATTTTACACATACCAAGTTTTACTGCAAAAGCTCACATGTCAATACTTTTGCAGTATTTTCGTTATTGTGTGTTGTCTGGAAAGTGGGCGTGTTCGTAGATGGATAACGCTTAATTTTTAAACACATCTTAGTGTGATTTAAAAAAGATAAATACCAAATTTCATCTCTGTACGTTAAACATATGCTTATTTATGTAGTTTTAGTTTTTTGGGTTATATCGGAGGAAGGCGTCTCCGTAGTTGGATGATGCCTATTTTATATATTATGTATTATAAATTATATATTTTATATAAATTAATTTATATATTATTTTATAAGCAAAATATATTTGCTTTGTTATAAAATACATACGACCCATATTGTTTCTCGATTAGACAAACTTACGCTTGTTTGTTCAATTTTAAATTCTTTGTTTTATGCGAGGTAGACGTGTCCATATGTGGATGTCGACTATTTTTTTTAAAATGTCTTTGGTTTGCTATAAAACCATAAGCACCAAATTTTATTCCTGCACGTTAAACATAAGCTTACTTATTGAGTTTTTAATTTCAGGGTTGCATGGGAGGTGGACGTGTCCCTGGGCAGATTACACCCATTTTTTAAAATTTTTGTTTTATTATAAAATACAAACGTACCAAATCTAATTGTTGTAAGTTATTTATGAGCTTACTTATGCAGTTTTAAATTATTGCGTTGTATGGGAGGAAGGCGTGTCCGCGGGCGTATTTCAAAAATATTCAATTGTACAAATCCTTGGTTTCATGCGACTATGTGTACCGAGTTTCATTCAATTATCTGAACTCCTTTTTATCCTGTGTATACGGACAACACACAGACGGACAGACGGACAGACGGACGGACGAACGGACGGACGAACGGACGAACTGACGCTGATCAAGAATATATATATTCTATTTTACACCGGACTCGGTTATTTCTATGTGTTACAAACGTTTGCACAAAGACCTGACCTGACCTGACCTGACATGACCTGACCTGACCTGACCTGACCTGACCTGACCTGACCTGACCTGACCTGACCTGACCTGACCTGACCTGACCTGACCTGACCTAACTTGACCTGACCTGACCTGACCTGACCTGACCTGACCTGACCTGACCTGACCTGACCTGACCTAACCTGACCTGACCTGACCTGACCTGACCTGACCTGACCTGACCTGACCTGACATGACCTGACCTGACCTGACCTGACCTGACCTGACCTGACCTGACCTGACCTGACCTGACCTGACCTGACCTGACCTGACCTGACCTGACCTGACCTGACCTGACCTGACCTGACCTGACCTGACCTGACCTGACCTGACCTGACCTGACCTGACCTGACCTGACCTGACCTGACCTGACCTGACCTGACCTGACCTGACCTGACCTGACCTGACCTGACCTGACCTGACCTGACCTGACCTGACCTGACCTGACCTGACCTGACCTGACCTGACCTGACCTGACCTGACCTGACCTGACCTGACCTGACCTGACCTGACCTGACCTGACCTGACCTGACCTGACCTGACCTGACCTGACCTGACCTGACCTGACCTGACCTGACCTGACCTGACCTGACCTGACCTGACCTGACCTGACCTGACCTGACCTGACCTGACCTGACCTGACCTGACCTGACCTGACCTGACCTGACCTGACCTGACCTGACCTGACCTGACCTGACCTGACCTGACCTGACCTCACTTTTCAGGTTTAGGGTATAAAGAAATGTTGCGCAAACAAATTTGGCTTAATACATAAATTTAGTATATGGGCATTTCCACAGAAAGGTCTACCGGGACCGAAACAAAAATTGTTAAATAAACAAATAATTTTGTTTATATTATTTAAAAAAAATGCTTGAATTTTTATAATTTACTGCATTTACAACTAATTTCAGTTTTTATTCTGAGAAAATTGGCCTGATATCTGAGAAATATGTTTTTCTTGCTTTTAGCTGCTTTTAAGGACTTTTTCTCTTTAGTTTTTTTCGTTCATTTATCAACGTTATGTTTGCACTCTTCTTATAAAATCCATCTATAAACAACAAATAAAAAATAAAAAGATACCAAACAAAACACGATTAACGGTAAATTTTTTATATTGCTTTAACTTCTATTCGAGTGTCGCGTTCTTGTACCTAAATCATCATTTGTTATCAGAACTTCGTGATCGTTCTTAGCAAGTGTCTGAAAATTGTAACTTAAATCAAATTTGGTCGCCTTATTATAAAAAAAAAGTTACTGCAGGTATAAATCATACTAAACATTTAATATTGATCATCAAAATGTGTCGCGTTCGCGATCATGCGCCGTATTTTTAAAACACTTTGTATGGGAAAGAATGGAAAGGTTTCATTCGATTTTTCTGAATTTATTGCTAAGTGTTAATAGTTCAAATTAAAGCTCATAAGCTAATTCTCAAGTCATTGCATTGATTTTTAGTAGATTTTTAAGAAATTTTCCAATTTGAGAACGTCAATTTGTATGGGAGGTATACGTGGTTTTCATCCTATTGGGATTATTTTCGAACATGATCTTTATTTTTACGATATAAGCTTAAATATCGAATTTCATTATTATAACTTAATAATAACGGCTGTAATCATGTCAACAGATGGGGGGACAAACAAAAACAGGGTTGCCATGGTTAAAACAACTTAGAAGTTGATACTGCAGTATAATAAATGCACTTTTCTGTATTTGCCACGTCTACTTATAGGCGTAAAAAACGTCGTCATAAAGTAAATAACCACATACGTAGTACGGGTGGGGTTACAAACAAATATCATAATTTTTCTCACTGGCCTCATATGTACTTTTGTTTTTTTTTTTATTAATATTACTTATATACAACTCACAAATAATATTTACGATGTTTTTGGTAGGTAATGCAATATTTAGCTGAAATTACTTTAACTAATTGTTATTAAAAACCTGATGAGAAAAAATGTCGCGTGCTAGATGTCGCGTTCGCGATCAGGCTTAAGCTCAATAAAAAAAGAACGAATAGAAATATGTCAAAATGACAAATATTTCTTGAAATCCACATAAATCTTATTTAATTTACAATTAACCGCTTTAAAATATTATGTTACGTTTCGCAGATATCTGCATTTTTCTAGATGCAGTCGAAAACGAGTTCCATTTTTTGTCGCGTTCGCGATGCCATGTTTATTGCTTATATTTTGGAAACATAAAATCTAGAGAACCTAACTTTTTTTTCTAAATATAGTGCTAATAAAATGATATCTAAAACTTGAAAAAAAAGAAAATTTGTCTTGAGTTTTCTTTATTATTTTGCTCCTCAAAGGCGTACGAATGTCGCGTTCGCGACTATGGAAATGCCCATATGTTTATTCTACATAAATCATATATATATATCTTATACTTTTCATATATGCAAAAAAAAATGTATCATATGTGTATAAAATAGGAATTATATAAATTATATACATAATTTATATTTTATGTATCCATGTATCCATCATATGTGTATAAAATATTTATCATATGTGTATCATATATGCTACATATATGCATCATATTTTAAAATATATGCTACATATGTATCATAAATGTCACATATGTATCATATAAGTGTAATTTATGCATCGTATATGTAAATTATATGTATTATATATTTATCACATGCATATCGTATGTGCTTTATCTAGGCATTATGTGTGCATATACACGTCATATATTTATCAGAAGTGTACCATATATGTATCATAAATGTATCATATAAGTGTCACATATGCATCATACATACACCATAATTTATTGTATATGAATCAAGTATTTGTCATATTTGTATAACATATTTATCATAAATGAATTAAGTGTGTATCATTTGTGTATCATATATATATAGCCTGTATGTATCACATATGAATTATACATATGGCGCGCGTGTTCGTGCATCTTAAGTGTGTTGCGTGCGAGCCAACAAATTTCGGTTGACCTGGGTACGAATCAACATTTGACACAGAAAGTTCTTTCAATAGCAAATAATTTTTCTGATCGGCCGTCGCCTCTCTGCAAACAAAAGCAAGGCCTAGAAAATAAAATAATGTCATTTAAATCTTCTTTAGAATATTAGCCATTCGGAGTCAGCATAAAACAAGTATGTACGGCTCTTGGTCAATTCCGTACAAACATTTATAGCATAACCAGTGGTGTTGATATAGGTATGGTCTACGGGTCCGGATCCCCTCCCCCCCCCTCTAGAGCCATGAGCCATATTTGAAATTCGTTGTCAATTGATTCTATTAAGTTAAAAGGTGTTTTAAATAGTTTTCATGAACTGAGCTCAAATGAAATTAAAAGAACACTGAGAAGAACAACGTACTTAAGAATTAAACAAAAAATTTTAATATATAAATTTAATGCATTTGCGTTTCTACAAAACAAAATTTTAAAACAACCGTATTTCAAATTCAACTATAAACTGTTTTTTTGTAATTCTCTTATTATTTCTTTGGGTAACAAAAAATGAAACAGTTTCGATAGTATCGTAAGTGTAGACTTTGAATTCCGTTTAAGTTATAACCTCTTCTACTTTGTCTCTTTGGTCCGATTGTTTTGTCCATTTTGCACGTATTTTTAATTAATCTTCGGAAAATTTACAAATAAATTTATAACATTCAATTATGGAATTCTTATCGAGACCAAAAAAAAACAAATTGGCCATTTCAGCCCATGAAAGGACTTTGACCGAGCTTCTTATGATCAATTGTGTTGTGTGTGTTATTAAATATTTGCACACAATTGACCGAGAACTGGACCTACATGTTTTATGCCGACTCCGAACGGCTTAAGTTCATGTTCTCAAGAAGATTTACTTGGCATTATTTACTCTCTGATGTTTGCCATTGTCTGCAGAGAGGTGGTGACCGATCAGAAAAATTTTTATTGAAAAAACTTTTCGCCGCGACTGGGTCTCCGAACTCGGTCTCCGAACATGCTAAGCCATACACTTAACCTGCATGCCACCGGTGCCACATACTGTAATAAATACAAATCTTTTAAAAGAAGATAAAGCATTAAATGCCGCTCTGGCTGAAGGAATTTGATCCTCTAATGCAATCTAAGTGTGAATTTATTTTATAACGGTTATTTCGGTTTCAAAAAAGCGAGGATTTCAAATATCTAGTCACATTTTGCTTTTGACATGCATTCGGCGTCGCTATATGTGAAAATATTTTACCATATTTTATGAAAACTGTGTCGCTTTATGTGAACTCGTCGTTATATCCGACGACGTTAAAAGCGAACTCAGTTTCTAAGGAATAATCAATCAAAATGTGCGGACTTCAAGAATACGACGTTTTAACAGAAATATTGTTATAACAGAGGTAAATATAAGTGAATTCTTCTGTATTTAAGTTTAATGATTGATTATTTTCGAATGATAAAAACTTGAGTTTGTAAACGAAAAGGTTCATAAACGAATGAAAAATGTATATATTTTAAAAAATTTAACAAAAAAATTCATGTGCTAATATTTTAGGAGTTACAAATGTTCTTTAACTTTAAACATCTATCCTTATGTTTTTGCATTAATTGCCAAAAATTTTCAAATCGATCAAAGAAAGGAATAAATCTGATTAGTTAGTTTACGACGTTAAACATTCAGTTTAAATTCTAGACATTTTTATTTTATTTTTTAAAAAACGTTTTATTTGTAAGTAACCATTTCTTGGAGCAGAGCCAAGCAATAATGCTTTTCTACATCTCTTAAAACATTTATTTTAAACTCCTTTCCCTAAAGGTATGCTACAATATTTTTATGTGTTGCTTGTCTTTTTGTCACATCCTGTATACTGTGTTCTGTGTGCAATAAGCACTGCTTGTGCTTGTCCAGTGCTGACTAAAGTTATGGTTTCGGTCACATTGCAGACAGGTCGGATAACCCCAGGCAGCAGCAGAGACAGCAGCCTGGCAGAGCTTGTCTCCATACAGACACAGACACAGTCAGGCGGTCTTACAAACACATACCAAAAACATAGTCACAAACTAATATTCCAACACACAAAGCACAGGCAGATCTAAACAGCTACAAAATAAAAAATAAAAAAAAATGCCAAACAACCCAAACAACAAAACAGAGCGAAACCTCAAGCAAAACAAAATTAAACAAAACAAAACTCTACAAAACAGCACAAGCACAAAGCAAAGCAATAGCAAGAGCATAAGCAAAAGCCATAGAAGCAGGGGAATAAATTTATGAACAATGTAGTGGGTGGCTTAATGGCGGGGTAATAAATGTCCTTTCCAAGTTGATTAAATTAACGAGCACCGCAGCAGCAGCAGGCCCAAAACAAAAGTGCAAAAATAAGAAGGGGTGGCACCCAAAAAAACACACAACAACAGCATAGATAAAAGGAGTGATGAACTTGATTCCTTGCTTTTACAGCTTGGCAGGATGATGATATGCCCTGCCATGTCAAGCCAGTAGGCCAGTAAAAGAACGCTTAAAGGCGGGTAAATGGGCAGGAAAAATGAACTGTGTGAAATAATTTAATGTTATAATTAGGAATAGTAAAATATATCGAAATATAACTAATTGAACTTGCTGCTGGGAAAAGGCTGGACAAGAACAATTCACGAAAGAAGCATGCAGTGAGAAAAATGTTAATACAATTAAGACGGCTGATAACAGCTTTTAACAGATGTTTACAAAACAAATCATTCAGAATTAAAACATTTTCTTTTTTTAGAAACAAATTGCGTAAAAAAATATAAAATCAAGTTCGAATCACGGCCAAACTCGAAAATGTAATTCTGTTAAAAAAAACGCTTGCCCGAGTTGAGGATTGAACTCGGGAATTGTTGGCTTGCATGCCACTATTTGCAAGTACGACCACGGCAGCTGATGTCATGTCGAGAGCAAAATTATAATATTTTAATAAATAATATTTAATATTTAATAAATAAAATTTTAATATTTTTTAATAATTAATATTTTAATTTAAAAGAAAAGATTTTCATTCAGTTTTATTTAGTGCAGTTTTTTTCTCAAATTTATACACAAAAAAAAAAAATAATTTACATAACCTTCGCGAAACTATGTTTTTTGGCCTAACATTTAGTTACGACATTGTGAGATTATTTATGATCGTTCTAAGTCATAAAGAACATAAAATCAGGTATGAACGGAATTAAGTATGAACGGACACGCCCACCTCCCATACAATACAAAAATTCAAAACTCAATAAATAAGCTTGTGTTTAACATACTGAAGTAAGTTTTGGTATGCATGTATTTTATATGAAAAGAAAGATGTTTTCAAAACAATGGGTGTCAACCACCCACGGACACGCCCACCTCCCATAAAACCCAAAAATTTAAAACTTCATAAATAAACTTATATTTAACCTATGAATATAAAATTTGGTATGTGTGTACTTCATACCAAAACTACGATGACTTCAAAAATTTGGCGTAATCCTTCAAGAAGAGCCTACCTCCCATACAATACATAATAGCGAAAACACTATAAAGGCTTTAACATGTGAGCTACAAGAATAAAACTTAGTATGTGTAAATTTTTCATCAAATTTAAATGCAAATAAATTATGGGCTTCATCCGCCCACGAAAACAACCATTTTCAATAATATTATTGTATTTTGAAATAGTAATTTTAGGGTATCTCATAGTCGGGCTAGACCGACTTTAGACTTTCTTAACTTGTTTTGTGATAATTTCGTTTTTCAACTTGGTTTTGAAATTTTTATCCCTATAAAAATACGAAATAATTTCAATAATTTACTTACCATGCTACAAACTAATTCATAGAGCATTGAATGCGAATGCCAAAGACATATATATAGATAGAAGAGAGAGAGAGAAAAAGAGGCTATTTTAAGCGAAAAAAGGCAACCATGCAATTTTTTTTTCTTTATTTTGGTAAAAATTAAATTTTTTGTTAATGAACGAATTTTGCCTTCAACGTTCGTGGCGGCGCACACTGTGTCAACCGCGGCAATAAATCAATTTGGACCTACTCTCCGATTTGATGATTTTGACGATTTTTACACAGACTGTTAAAAACTATCTAAGGGTCATGTGTGGAAAATTTCATGCAAATATCTTCATTAGTTTTTTGTCCAGGGCAGTGCAAAGTTGAAGTATGTGAACAAGTGTCAAATGTGATAGTTTTCTATGTCATATTCAAAAGCTTGTTACTTATAAACTATACACCCAATGTTCCTTACAAGTAGTTTTTTTCTCTTTAAATAGACATTAAGCATTAGTAAAATAAAAAAAAAAATTAAAAAAAAAGCCACAAAAATCAAAATTTATGATTTTCCGTTAAACTTGTAGTTGTGTGCGAAGCAGTGCGACACATGGAGACATATACCAAATTAAAGCTGAGGGTCTCAGCTAACAGATTAATAAAAAAAAACCTGCCCCAATCTGCCCGCCGCCGAAAAACCAATAAACAACGCCGCCGAGTTGTTAATAAATGAAATAGAGTGAAACTGTATTGGAGTTGTAGGGGGGATATTCTTTATATTTTCAAAACAGCATTTAATAGATGTTAAAATCATTTTAAAGCATAGACATTCTAGTTACAAATTTACAGAAGATATGGTATTTTTAAAATGTCAGTTATATAAAACTGGGCGGATTAAGTTCATATTTTCAGGAGCACATTCTACAACTATAATATTAATGTTTTGTGAAAATTGAGTTGATATATTTTAAATCATGAAAGTAAGGCCACATTTTCTATTGAAGTTGTATGGGAGGTGGTGGTAAAAGTGGGCGTATTTTTAAAAAAAAAATTAAAATTTTTAAAAAATTTAAAATAAATGTGTGCAAAATTTCATGAAGCTACGCGTCCTCCTTTATTGACGTCCATTAAATACACTACACGGCCACAGTGTGCGGCGTGGGTTCGAATCCCACCATCGACACTAATTTTTGCAGCAATTTTTTATTATTTTGTATGGGTTTTTATTAATTTTAATTATTGTTATTTATATTTTTCAAATAAGTTTATTATTTTCTATTTATTTGACACTGAACGAATTTTTCCAGCGGAGAAAGTGGTGGTCTGTGCTCGGCTCCCACGGTCGACACTTTTTTTTATCAATTTTTTATTATTTTTAACAATTTTTATTCTTGTTGATATTTCTTAAATTATTTTCTGGTTGGTTTTTATTTATTTTTATGAATTAAAAGCTTTGTTGGATCAACCAAAACTTAAAAAAAAAAATTTTAAATCTTCTTCAAAATATAACAAAAGTATTGAAATATTAAAAAAAAAAGTAATATAATATTTTTTTCTGTTGATACAAAGAAGCTTTTTAGTTTTGATTCATAGAAATAATCAGGAAAATAAGAAAATAAATTGAAAACTAGTAAGGTATATCTTCGACTTGGCCGAAGTTAAAATACCCCCACGACTGATTCTTAAGGGTTAAATAATCTTAAATTAGAGAGCTTTTTGTATGAGATTTTAGAAGATTTTGTTATTTTTATGTGTCTAAAATACAAACATATCAAATTGTTTTTCTGAAGCATAAATATAAGCCTTTTTATAAAATATTAAATTTTGGGGTTGTATAGGAGGTGGGCGTGTTAGTGGGTGGATGACGCCCATTTTTCTAACACACCTAAGTTTAAACATAGAACACACAAATACCGAGTTTCAGTTTTGTAACTTTAATATTAGTCTCTTTATAGAGTTTTCAATTTTGGGGTTGTATGGGAGGTGGGCGTGTAAGTGGGTGAATAACGCCCATTTTTCTAACACAATTAAGTTTTGATATAGAACACACAAACACCGAGTTTCAGTTTTGTAACTTTGATATTAGCCTCTTAATAGAGTTTTCATTATTTGTGTTGTATGGGAGGTAGGCGTGGTTTTCAACCGATTTAGCCCATTCTCGAACTTGATCTTAGTTTTTTAGAAAAAAGCTTAAATATCGAATTTCAGCACAATAGTTTCAAAATTACGGCTGTAATCGTGTCCACAGACAGACAGACAGACAGACGGACAGACAGACGGACAGACAGACAGACGGACATGGCTAAATCAACTCAGGTGGTGATGCTGATCAAGAATATATATACTTTTCTTTACCTACCACGCCTCCTTATGGGCGTTACACACGTCGTGACAAAATTAATATACCCCTTACGCAGTACGCGTGGGGGTATAAATATAAACAACGATTCAAATTAATGAAAATAATAAAAAATTGCTAGAACATATAATTGTCGGTCGTGGGATTCGAACCCATGCCATCATAATCGCTGGCCTATCTAGAAACGTACAGCATATTGAATGCAAGTGCATCGCAGACAAGATTCGGTTAAAAATCTACTGCATCACACTTTCGCAGTACTGCACTTCGGCTAAACATCTAGGCTATATAGTTTTTGTTGCAAAAACTAAATGAGAAATATATTAAACCGGTGGTGTTCAGCGACAAGATCGAATCTAAAAACTACATTGATAAAGAACAGAGTGCGGTGTTGTTGCTGCTTTCTGGCTATTTCAGCTATTTCCACTGTTTTCTTGGTAAAGCTTAAAAATAAAAACAAAGAATTGAACTCGCTATCATCAGATTGATAGAAGGAAGCTCTATCCACTGCGCTTTCATTTCCATACTTAATGTGGGAAAATTAACTTATCATATTCGGCAGGAAAATGAAGGTATTTGTTAAATGTTTGAAAACTCGGGAAAACGAAATTTCCCAGAGATGAGACTGGACCCAGCTGGATTGATTTTTCAGTCTCCTCTTCATCTACATTGTAAATTTCATCAATATCGTTAGAGCTGTTTTCGAGAACGCAGTTGCAAATATCTTATATATTAATACGTGAACATTAAACGCGTTTGTCGTACGCTTTTTTTGGTATTAATTAAAACTCAAAATTAATGCAACTTATACCATTCGACAGGTTATATTGCCCAAATGTGCAGAATGTATATATAAATGATATATCTGATAGAGGGGGTTCCCAACCTTCTAAGACAGAAATTAAATTTTTGAGATAAAAACCCGCTCTTTGAACAATATGAAATTTCGTTGACGAAGATGTTTTGAGTTGGTCGAATTTGAATTTTTAAAAGTAACAATTTCTTAAAAAAATTTAGTTTTATCCATTCGTCAATTGTAAAATTTGTAAAAAATGTGTTTTGAATTCAAAAACTTGACTTTCCATGTGAATATCTTGGTTGAATTTTTACGGTTTTTCAATTTTTTCTAATTTTTTCTGAAAGTTTGTTAAATTTTCTTTCAAATGTGATATAAATTATAGCAAAGTTCTAACCAAAAGTATTTTTAATGAATTTTCTTATTATTGTCGATAGTTATTTTGCGTGTGTTTCAGCCAAATGCCAAGAGAGAGAAAAAAACTGTCTCAAATTGAATGTTCTAAATTGGGAAGCCAATATCTCCGCCATCTGTATATAAATTTTATTTATTTCTTTTTTGTATTTTAGTCTTATTAATTAACTTAAAAAATCTTTTAAAAGTAATACCGTTTTTTGTTTTTTTATATTTAAATTATTCCTTTTAAAAAAAAACCATAAAATTTGATTTATTTTTAAAATCTGGGGTAAAAATGATTTTTACTGTGAAAAGACAAAAACTCAAAATTGCATTTTTGATTTGCTTTCAAAGTCTGTACCGAATTTTAGGTGAATTTATTTTGTCTTGGCACTAAATTAATAAACTGTCCGTGCCATCAAAAAAAAATCAAGGCTACCTACCTCATATGATTTCTTTGACAAAATTAAATTTTTTAAAGTGTTGTTTTTCTGTTTTTGAACAAAATAATTAAATAAAAAAATAATTTTTTTGAAGAAAATAGCTTCATATCTCCAATCAATTATGAGTTATAGCTTCGAACTTTTTTTAATCATCTCGCATATAATTATAAATAGGCAATCAATAAATTGGTCAAATTTTGACCCCAGGCGATACTAGTGTATATAAATATTGCTCGTTTAGAAATCATTTTTGGAAGGTCATGAAGGATAATTTTTTTGTGTTAAAAAAATGATTTGAAAAAGCAAAAAATTATTATTAAACTTGTATAGAAGCTCGTCATACGACGGGTCGTATTCAAAATAATTAGGTAGCAAACGATATGGCATTCATTCACCTCAAATGTTGTTTTGTTTCAGTCGTCGTCAATGTGTCCTTGATGATAAATATCAAATATATTTTGCATGCATACTTTTAGGCTAACAATTTTTACATATAAAAAGCACTGTAATCACGTAACAGGTTCTGGTCCAGGCTAACATGTTCAACCTATACATAGCAATAACAACTATAACAGTTTGAGTGATATAGAGTAAGAAGCAGGAAGGATGCTTTTCTTTAATATATTAGATATGTTGACGGTGAACTAATACAGCTCTGACACTGCGGCTTTATGTGATGTATATTATTTTATATATTAAGATGATATTGACATTATATTAAAAATAAAAAAATTCTTAAGCTAACAGAAAGCAGTCTACAAATATGCAAAAAAAATTTGTTTGCATGCTTTTTATAACTAAGTGCAATTTTACATTAAAACAGCTCTTTTAAAAAAAAATATAAAAAGCATTTCCAAAACAACTACAAGTTTCAAGGCTGTTCTGTTGCCTTAAAATATAGCAGAAAACAAAACAATTTTCGGTAAATATTTTTGTTTTTCGCTTTTCAAACATTCAAGTTATTTTGAACAAATTTCCATTTTATTTATATATTGTATGTAAATTTAAGGTTACAAGCAGCAATTTGTAAAAGATTTTATTGGATTTTGATCGAACGCACATCACGTTATTTCCAGATAATGAGATTTGAAATTGCCGCAAAACAAAAAAAAAAAAAAAATGAGCAAAAGTCAAGACTTCGCTGACTGCGTGCGCCTACAATACAACAACACATGAAGGAATAACAAAAATTATTATTTGTATTTTTTTATTTTTTTTTAAACAAAACTGCTTAAAAATTCATGAATGTGCGTACGACGTTTTATTATATAAAATTTTTTGTTTTCTTACTGCTGGCACTAACACAAGCTTATGAATATTAAAACATACAGATAGAAAGCAACAAACATATGTATTGCATGTTAAGCAGAGCAATCAACCACATGAGTGTGTGGGTGGCCACACAGATGAGTGAGTGAGTGAGTGATGGGGTGAGTGAGGGAAGGCATGAGTAAGTGTGTGCTAAGCTATGCCTTTAGCTAGATGTTTACATATGTTTGTTCCATTAAATCATAATTTCTTACGCATAACCCGCACAACACTTGCGGTATTCATTTCTTGCGCTTAAGTTTAAACCTCGAGCAGGTGTGCATCGTCTATACGCTGTAGGCAAATGCGTAGACAGGTGAGCGCGATAAAAGTCCCCAATGAACAAGAAAAAAAAACACACATTATGCCAAATATTAATAGCAATCAAAAATGTTTGCAAAACTCTTAAGCTTTAAGTGAGTTTGTTTGAGTGTGCAAATAAAAATGAAAAAAAAAAATGATACCGAAATTCTCAAGAGCTGCCTAGCCTAGGAAGTGCAAATTCCAAGCAAATAAAAAAAAAATTTGCTTCATTTTCTATTATTATAAAGTCAACACAAAATTATATACAACAGCCAAAAAGTATGCTGCATAACTGCACACATACACACACTCACACACACGCATACTCAATTGTAAGCAAATTAAAGAAAAACACTTTGTTCGTATATAAAGTGAAAGAACAAGCAAGATATGCAAAGAATAAAAAAATAAAGAAAAACCAAACAAGTAAAATGTCGCCACTTCCGCAACCGCTTGTGTTGTGTTATGTTTTTTATTTTTTTTAGCGTTTTTGTGCTTTTTTTTTTTGTTTTGTTTTGTTTCCCGTTCACTTGTCGTCAACATGCAAAATTCAATTTCAAACTAATAAAACGTGCCGCAAACCCTGTCGCTTTACACACGCATAGAAAGCAGAAAAAAAAAATACAAACAACAAAATGCTCCCCTGTTGCTGGCAACATGTTGACGTGTTGAATTTTGAAATATTGCCAGTGGTAAACATGCAGGCGGCAGAGCATGGGCTAAATCTTGGGGCCCACATTTGCTGATCGTATGCTAAAAAGTTTCGCTAAATATTATTGATGATGGTTGAATGTGGTAGTTGACTGCGGTTGGCGCTGCCATTGCGTTTGGGAATTGAATATTTGCTGTTTTTTGTTGCTTATTTTATTATTGCTTTTTTTTCCCCTGTGTTTTTGTTGTATTTTTTTATTCTATATGCACACACAAAACTTCAACACCAACACCACTTCATGTGCTTATTTGCATATTTGGCCTTTTTTTTCTACTGTTTGGTTGTAGCATCAACGGCAACATATGTTGTTACCAAGTCGTTAAAACTGCTGCCATGAAAAAGTAAATTGCAAAAATTTTTCACATTGTTTCTGATAATGAAATTTCCATAAAAGGTTGATTTCTTTAATGTACTGCTAATGAGAAAACTTTACGCTGTGGAAGTATGGAATGCATAATAAAACTCAATTATTGTGAATATTGCGATGAGGATCGAAAAAAAAACAACAGCTACTTATTCAGTATTGCTTGTCTTTCTGATATGCAGTTTTGTATGTTTTTTTATTCTCATGAAATAAGTGTCTCATATGACAAACATATCAATTTTTTGGAAAAATATGTTGCCTCTTATTATGTCTCTGATGCTTCAGCCGATTTTAAATTCTATAGAACTGTAACAAAATAAACTCAATTACAATGTTAAATGTAGGCCATCTGTGAGTTTGTTTGAAAATCTCATGTTATTTTGACATTGACAGCTATTTTGAAATAGCTGTTCAGAAAGATCGACAGAAACTCAGTATGAAACTTGCGCAGCATGAAATGAACCGCTTTAGCGAATGAAATAAGGACCAAAACCAAAAATTTTGAATTCATTTTTATCTAATTTATCATTAAAATGAATGTCTCTCTATTCATCAGCATAGTCAGAATTTCGCTCAGGGCAGGCTCAATTATTTTTTCATGTAGCTTATATCAAAACTAGTATAGAAGCCCGTCATACGACGAGTTGTATTAAAAAAAATTAAGTAGCAGACGATAAGACATTTTTCATTCACCTCAAATGTTGTTTTGTTCCGGTCGTCATCAATGTGTCCTAACTTAAAAATAAATTTTGTGTGCATACTTTAAGGCTAACAATTTTTCATTTAAAAAACACTGTAATATTGAAACAGGTTCTGGTTCAGGCTAAACATGTTTTAAAAAGAATAGCAACTATAGGAGTTTGAGCGATATAGAGCACGGAGCAAGACGCTCGTCTTTTGTATATTAAAATTAAAGGTTTTTGTTTTTTTAAGAATTTTTGGAATGATCCAACATGCTAATACGTGAAAATACCCCACAACATGTCGTTACCGCCAACATGGTGTCTTTAAATGGCATCTTCAAGTCGGTGACAAAAATAATGCTTTCCATCTCACTGATATCAATAAAATTTCAATTCTCCGAACCAGATACCTCGCTTAGAGTCCATATGCAGTTAAAACATGTGTTGCTTGACATTTATTAACCGAGCCTTAACACCTTCCCTTACCAACAACTCGAAGGTAACGTCATAATGTGGGATTGATTAACTAAGCGGAATGTTTGACTCTTGTAAAAAAGATCAATGCAATAAGGAATATAGAGGACTATCTGAATATAAAAGAGCACCTTTATCCCAATTTATTTAAGATAATTACCTCTTCTGAAGAAGAAGTCATATTTCAACAGGATGGTAATTAATACACATCTCGAAAATTGTAACAGAATGGCTGAGTGAACAAAGATTTTATATTGATGAAGTGGAAGGAAAAAGTGTCGACCTCAATTTGGTTGAAAATTTGGGGTCAATATTGAAATGACTGCCGGTTTAATACTAAATAGTCACATTGAATCTGGAAAAGCTCTGGCAACATGTGCAACAGGAACGGCAAAATATTCCAAAAAAAATATTGAAAATTTGATAGAAAGCATTCAATATACTATAAAACGGAAAAGAAACAAAAATCGAAATTGAAATTGAAATTGAAATCAAAATCAAAATCAAAATCAAAATCAAAATCAAAATCAAAATCAAAATCAAAATCAAAATCAAAATCAAAATCACAATCAAAATCAAAATCAAAATCAAAATCAAAATCAAAATCAAAATCAAAATCAAAATCAAAATCAAAATCAAAATCAAAATCAAAATCAAAATCAAAATCAAAATCAAAATCAAAATCAAAATCAAAATCAAAATCAAAATCAAAATCAAAATCAAAATCAAAATCAAAATCAAAATCAAAATCAAAATCAAAATCAAAATCAAAATCAAAATCAAAATCAAAATCAAAATCAAAATCAAAATCAAAATCAAAATCAAAATCAAAATCAAAATCAAAATCAAAATCAAAATCAAAATCAAAATCAAAATCAAAATCAAAATCAAAATCAAAATCAAAATCAAAATCAAAATCAAAATCAAAATCAAAATCAAAATCAAAATCAAAATCAAAATCAAAATCAAAATCAAAATCAAAATCAAAATCAAAATCAAAATCAAAATCAAAATCAAAATCAAAATCAAAATCAAAATCAAAATCAAAATCAAAATCAAAATCAAAATCAAAATCAAAATCAAAATCAAAATCAAAATCAAAATCAAAATCAAAATCAAAATCAAAATCAAAATCAAAATCAAAATCAAAATCAAAATCAAAATCAAAATCAAAATCAAAATCAAAATCAAAATCAAAATCAAAATCAAAATCAAAATCAAAATCAAAATCAAAATCAAAATCAAAATCAAAATCAAAATCAAAATCAAAATCAAAATCAAAATCAAAATCAAAATCAAAATCAAAATCAAAATCAAAATCAAAATCAAAATCAAAATCAAAATCAAAATCAAAATCAAATCAAAATCAAAATCAAAATCAAAATCAAAATCAAAATCAAAATCAAAATCAAAATCAAAATCAAAATCAAAATCAAAATCAAAATCAAAATCAAAATCAAAATCAAAATCAAAATCAAAATCAAAATCAAAATCAAAATCAAAATCAAAATCAAAATCAAAATCAAAATCAAAATCAAAATCAAAATCAAAATCAAAATCAAAATCAAAATCAAAATCAAAATCAAAATCAAAATCAAAATCAAAATCAAAATCAAAATCAAAATCAAAATCAAAATCAAAATCAAAATCAAAATCAAAATCAAAATCAAAATCAAAATCAAAATCAAAATCAAAATCAAAATCAAAATCAAAATCAAAATCAAAATCAAAATCAAAATCAAAATCAAAATCAAAATCAAAATCAAAATCAAAATCAAAATCAAAATCAAAATCAAAATCAAAATCAAAATCAAAATCAAAATCAAAATCAAAATCAAAATCAAAATCAAAATCAAAATCAAAATCAAAATCAAAATCAAAATCAAAATCAAAATCAAAATCAAAATCAAAATCAAAATCAAAATCAAAATCAAAATCAAAATCAAAATCAAAATCAAAATCAAAATCAAAATCAAAATCAAAATCAAAATCAAAATCAAAATCAAAATCAAAATCAAAATCAAAATCAAAATCAAAATCAAAATCAAAATCAAAATCAAAATCAAAATCAAAATCAAAATCAAAATCAAAATCAAAATCAAAATCAAAATCAAAATCAAAATCAAAATCAAAATCAAAATCAAAATCAAAATCAAAATCAAAATCAAAATCAAAATCAAAATCAAAATCAAAATCAAAATCAAAATCAAAATCAAAATCAAAATCAAAATCAAAATCAAAATCAAAATCAAAATCAAAATCAAAATCAAAATCAAAATCAAAATCAAAATCAAAATCAAAATCAAAATCAAAATCAAAATCAAAATCAAAATCAAAATCAAAATCAAAATCAAAATCAAAATCAAAATCAAAATCAAAATCAAAATCAAAATCAAAATCAAAATCAAAATCAAAATCAAAATCAAAATCAAAATCAAAATCAAAATCAAAATCAAAATCAAAATCAAAATCAAAATCAAAATCAAAATCAAAATCAAAATCAAAATCAAAATCAAAATCAAAATCAAAATCAAAAAATTGAAATTGAAATTGAAATTGAAATTGAAATTGAAATTGAAATTGAAATTGAAATTGAAATTGAAATTGAAATTGAAATTGAAATTGAAATTGAAATTGAAATTGAAATTGAAATTGAAATTGAAATTGAAATTGAAATTGAAATTGAAATTGAAATTGAAATTGAAATTGAAATTGAAATTGAAATTGAAATTGAAATTGAAATTGAAATTGAAATTGAAATTGAAATTGAAATTGAAATTGAAATTGAAATTGAAATTGAAATTGAAATTGAAATTGAAATTGAAATTGAAATTGAAATTGAAATTGAAATTGAAATTGAAATTGAAATTGAAATTAAAATTGAAATTGAAATTGAAATTGAAATAGAAATTGAAATTGAAATTGAAATTGAAATTGAAATTGAAATTGAAATTGAAATTGAAATTGAAATTGAAATTGAAATTGAAATTGAAATTGAAATTGAAATTGAAATTGAAATTGAAATTGAAATTGAAAAGAAATGAAAATAAAATATTTCCTCAAAACTATAGCTTCACATGTGGTCATCTTTCTGAATTCCAAGTCAACAATTTTCATAATGGTTGAAATGGGCAATGAAGCTTTCGTAATTGTTCCTGAAAAAATAAACAAGAACATAAACTTCTCTAAGCGTTTTGACTCAAAAACCAACAAACAAAAAAAACGAGACGAAATAAAAATAGCAACTCGTGTCTTGACTCTGAAGTGGAATGATGCTTCAGTTTAAGCTCGCTTTAAAACACGTTTTGCTCTTAACAACACTTCCGTTAACTAACCTATGCTGTCTGAACTGTGTGGACATACATTTTTTTAAGAACTCAAAAGCTTCCACTTTGAATGGAGGCTTTGAAAAACAGAAGACAAAAAAAGCAACCAAATATGTGAATCATGCTTTTGGGCGTGTTACTGTGATAACACAGTAGCACAATTTTAAATTTTTTGCAAAATTAAATTATCACTAGAAGTTACTTCAGACAAAAATTGTTCTCAGCTGATTTATAGGACCAAAAATATTAAGTAAGTTCTTATTTACTCAATGCAAGGAGTTATTCATCTGAAGATATTTGGAGTTATTTATCTGACAGAAAAGATATTTCAGTTCTGAGAGGCTTTAAATATATGATTGAAATTTATATTAATTAGTATTCAAACGAAAAGTTTTATTAAGCCGTTAAACGTAGCATTTATTTGTCTCTTTTACCAGAAACTGTTGTTCTGAAATTATTTCATATGTTGTACTGTGTACAAGTGACAAAACAAAAAACTTCAAATGGTAAAACTGTGTGTCCAAAAAAAAAAAAAAAACAAAAAAAAAAATAAAACAAAAATACTGCGGGCACTTGTATAGCGTGTTGGCAGGGTTATATAAGGAGGACGCGATGGCTATGAACAGGTCAGAAGTGCAGCTGTCTGACTTAGGATTTATGTGAACTCCAATGCATACGCAAAACAAGAGCGTCATAATTGCAACTCCGGTTCACACAGACAACATGGAATAGATGCAATAACAACAATAATAACAACAACAACATCAAAACTACAATAGCAGCAATAAAAACAAAAACACAACGAAACAACCGTAAACAAAAAATCAACAATTGAAGTGCGTGCCAGGACAACACTTTTCAAGGATGCTTTACAAATTTTATGCACTTTTGTGTAGTTTTTAAATATAATTTTTTTTTGCGCTTAGACAAAATTTTACATGTATGCCATATGTGTGTGTATGTGTGTGTGTATGCTTGAATTTTTCCTAGCTCGTATTTGCATAGCACTCGAACTGTGTGCATGTGTTTTAAGCGTCGTGCGTTAGCAAGTTGTTGTGGCGCATTGATGGCAACAATGGGTGGCATCAACGAATTTTTTTTTTTTTTTTGCTAAAGCAAAAATATTTCACGTTGTGCCTGTGTTGCCGCTATCATTGTTGTTGTTGTTTTTTTTCTTGATTTTTAATTTTGTGTTTTGTTTCAAATATACGCTGACTGTTGATGTGTTTTTCGTTTTGCTATTTTTCGAGTAGCTGTTGCTGTTGTTGTTGTTGTTGTTATTTTGAAAAGTTGTTGTTAACGTTAACGTTGTTTGTGTCTAACATGGCACAAAACGAAATTTAATTACAGAGAAAACTCGTTATATTTGCATTTCAATTGCTTGTTGTTGTTATTGTTTGAATGTATACGCGTGTATTTGTTTATGTGTGGGTGTGTGTATGTGTGGTATGAGTGTGTGGACTTCCTTTTTTATACTGTTTGGTTTTATTTCGTTTTATTCTCTTGCTATTTATAATTGTTTTTTTTTTCTCAAAGCTACTAAGAATTTTTTGGGGCATTCTGTAGGTACTTTTGTTCAGAATCGTAGTCAAGAAGAATTTTTTCTTTTGTTTTGATGCAAATTCTTTCAAAATACTTACGCTGGCATTAACAAATTTACTTTTTAATTATTAATTTATTATTAAAATTAAATTATTCTTTATACAAAATTTGAAAGTTTCTTCTTAAAGTATTTAATAAAGCATTTGTTTATGCTCGGCTATGTACATATATTACGTAACCAGATGGTATCCAAAGGGAGAACATGTCCTCCTTTCTCTTAAAATTTCCTCCTTTCATTTAAAATTTTTATACCCTAAACCTGAAAGGTCGGAATAAATTAACTTTGTCCGGTATAGAAAAGTTAATATATTCTGATCAGCGTCACCACGTGAGTCGAGCTATCCATGTCCGTCCGTCCGTCCGTCCGTCTGTCCGTCTGTGTGTTGTCCGTATACACAGGATAAGAAGAAGGAGTTGAGCAAATTGGATGAAACTTGGTACACATGGTCACATGAACCCAAGGATCTGCACTATTGAATATTTTTGGAATCCGCCCACGGACACGCCTACCTCCCATAAAACGCAAAAATTTAAAACTGCATAACTCAGTTCATAACAAGCCTACAACAATAAAATTTGGTGTGTATTTGTTTTATACCAACACAAAAATGCTTTTGAAAAATGGACATCATCCGCTCACGGACACACCCACCTCCCATAAAACCCAAAAATTGAAAACGGAATAAATAAACTTTTGTTCAACCTACAGACATACAATTTAGCACGTGTGTTTTTTTATGACAAAAAAAAAGATGGTTTGGAAAAATGGACATCATCCGCCCACGGACACGCCTACCTACCATACAACGCAAAAATTGAAAAATGCATAAATAAGCTCATAATTAACCTACAACAATACAATATAGTGTGTATGTGTTCTGTATCAACACAAAGATGTCTTCATAAAATGGGTGTCATCCGCCCACGAACACGCCCACTTCCCATACAACCCAAAAATTTAAAATTGCATAAATAAGCCTCTGTTTAACCTACAGATATAAAATTTAGCACATGTGTTTTTTATGACAAAACAAAGACGATTTGGAAAAATGGATATCATCCGCTAACAGACACGCCTACCTCCCATATAACGCAAAAATTGAAAACTGCATAAATAAGCTCATAATTAACCTACAACAATAAAACTTGGTGTGTATGTGTTCTCTATTAACACAAAAATGTCTTCGAAAAATGGGTGTTATCCGTTCACGGACACGCCCACCTCCCATACAACGCAAAAATTGAAAACGTAATAAATAAGCCTATGTTTAACGAACAGATATAAAATTTGGCACTTATGACAAAACAAAGATAGTTTTGGAAAATGGACATCATCCGCTCACGGACACGCCTACTTCCCACACAACCCAAAAAGTTTAAAACTGAATAAATAAGATTATGTTTGTCATAGATAGATCAAATTTGGTTTGTATGTATTTTATACCAAAACTAAGGTATGTTAAAAAATTGGGAGCAATTCGTCCATGAACACGCCCACCTCCCATAGCGAAAGCATAATAAAGGCATTAACTCTGAGCTACAGGAATAATACTTGGTATGTGTAAGTAAGTTTTGCTTCAAATTTAAATGCATATAAAATATAGGCTTCATCCGCCCACGGACACGCCCATTTTCAATAATATAATACATTTTTTTTTTTGGAAAAGTTGGTTTAGGGTATTTCATAGTCGGCCTAGACCGACTTTAGACGTTCTTTACTTGATTTTACTGACATTATTTTCATATAATTTTAAATTCTTCCTTTCTTGCTCATTACTTAGATGTTAATGTTCTTTATTACCAATATCTTACGTCACATATATCACACCTTAATATTGGTAATGTTCTTTATTACCAATATTAATATTAAGTGCATATTTTTAATAACAAAATTGGCCTTGTTTTTGTTATTTGTTAAAAGAAACCAACCAAGTGGTTGATTTTAGAAATCTTATTGAATTATATTGAAATTTTGTCTGCCTTAACATTTTTGTGCAAAGCAGTCTCCGTAGATCTCCTTTTCAGGTTGGCATGTTGGGCTTTGGATATTTATGTTTTGTCAAGTATGTTTCAAGGATAAATGTCTCGAATTCTCTGCAGTGTTTTAAGTACGAATGATGACAGACTAATGAGTCCTTAGCAGTTTCAGGACCCCGCCTGCCAACTTTTGAAATAAAGATAACCTTGACTCTTCTCTAGCTCCTTGAAGTTTAGTTAAGGCGCATAAAGTTTTTGAATATTTTCAGGAGCAAGAATGTTACCACTTCTTTAATTTTTTGAAGCATTACTGGTAGTATGCCATCTGGGCCTGGAGATTTATAGGGTGAGAAGGTTTTTTATCGCCCACATGATATTTTTCTTTGTAATAATGGGATTTATGAGAATCATAGGGACACTTACCAACATCTGCCTTCGTGAGGGTTCGTCATTACATGTATTTTTAAAGCCGGATAAAAGTGTGTCCAGTTGTCCTGTGTGTCTAGTAGTTCAAAAGACTCCGTAGTAGATTTTGACCAAGAACTATCCTCTTTCTTTTTAAGACAAGAGCTGGAGTATTCCTTGGATATGATTTTACTAAGTCTAGCCGATGCTTTAAGGTTATGCATTGATGAATTAGATATATTCTTCCCAAGATCGCTTTTTCAAGTCACGAATGGATTAATTGTAGGTGTCCTCTGTGTGTCATTTATAAAAGATTCGCCCGAAGTTTGGAGGAAAGGATTTCTTTCTGCCACTTTAAAATGGACAAAAGACTCTAAAGGCGACATGGATGACCTTCTCCAGTGTCTCTTCAGGAGATTCAACCGCTGTTGATATCTGAGTATGGGCTATTCTCAGATTTTTTGAGCAAGCAACGCTGGCAACTGGTATACCAGTTAGTAAGATTTTAATAACGAAATCGTTGTGGAGCCTCTATCTGCATGTTTAGATCGAATATAATCTGAATATAACTGCTGTGGTCCGAGAAGGAACATTTACTGTTTACTCTCCGATTAACCACACCAAAGGATTCGTTGTCGGGTCTAAATCTAACACCTCTTTCCAACCAGTAAAAATGGCTGAGTTCGAAAAGGTAAAGGTCGATATATTCCCCATATTGTGTTTATTGAGATGTGATTAATTAACATAATAAAATAAACTAGTATCGCCTGGGCTCGAAATTCGACCAATTTATTGATTGCCTACTTATAAATATATGCGAGATGATTAAAATAAATTCGAGGCTATAACTCTTAATTGATTGGAGATATGAAGCTTTTTTCTTAAAAAAATAATTTTTTTATTTTAATATTTTTTCAAAAACAGAAAAACAACATTTTAAAAAAATTTAATTTTGTCAAAGAAATCATAGGGGGTAGGTAGCCTTGATTTTTTTTGATGGCACGGACAGTTTATTAATTAAGTGTCAAGACAAAATAAATTCACATCAAATTCGGTAAAGACTTTGAAAGCAAATCAAAAATTCAATTTTGAGTTTTTGTTTTTTTACAACAAAAATCATTTTTATCCCATTTTTTAAGAATTATTCAAATTTTATGGTCTTTTTTTAAAAGGAATAATTTAAATATAAACAAACAAAAACCGGTATTATTTTCAAAAGATTTTTTAAGTTAACTGATAAGACTTAAATAAAAAAAAAAAATAAATAAAATCTATTAACAGATGGTGGAGATATTGGCTTCTCAATTTAGAACATTCAATTTGAGACAGTTTTTTTCTCTCTCTTGGCATTTGGTTGAAACACACGCTAAATAACTAACGAAAATATTAAGAAAATTCATTTTAAAATTCTTTAGGTTAGAACTTTGATGTAATTTTTATCGTATTTAAAAGAAAACTGAACAAACTTTTAGAAAAAATTAGAAAAATTTAAAAACCGTTAAAATTCGATAAAGATATGGACATGGAAAGTCAAATTTTTGAATTCAAAACACATTTTTTTTACACATTTTACAATTGACGAATGTATAAAACTACATTATTTTAAGAAATTGTTACTTTTAAAAAAATTAAAAATCGACCAACTCAAAAACTCTCTCTCAACCAAATTTCATGTTAATCAAAGTGCGAGTTTTTTCTCAAAAATTTAATTTCTCTCTTAGAAGGTTGAGCACCCCCTCTATCAGATATATCATTTATATATATACATTCTGCACATCTGGGCAATATAACCTTTCGAATAATATAAGTTTTATTTATTTTGAGTGTTAATTAATACCAAAAAAGCGTACGACAAACTTTAATATTCACGTATTAATAATCAAAAATAAATACACGTCGTTCTTGCGATGGCATCCCAGCCCAGCAGAAGTGTGTTGTTTGATGGTTTTACCAGGTCAACTAGAGATCTGACTTTTCGAGAAACAAACTTAATAAAGGATAAAAAAATCGCATTTTTTGGCTTTAGGTTTTTATATATCCTTTTTATAATAAGTTGCGACAATTATCTAGAAGTACATTTTTGTGAGCCATCTAGAAGTTTTGCTTCTAATCTGCCTATACACACATATAAATACTTTTTATGAAGTGTATCCATCACTTTCTCACTTTCTCAAAAGTACATACCAGGAGGTGGAGATTTTTAAAATATTTTTGCAAAAAATTTGAAAAACTGACTTATTAGACCCCAGTGTGCAATATTTTGTTAATGATTATTTTACGCCAGTTGGTCATTGTTAATAATTTTTAGCTGCTGCAGTAAAATGAAAACAACAAAAACAACAGCAACAAAAATATATTGCAACAACAACAACAACAACAATTTGTACAACAACTAGTATTCAGACAGGCAAAAATAAAACACAGCCTGTTCTAAACTGTTTTGCCCAGCCCACTTTGGCTCAGAATCAATGTATTTTTTTGGCTGCCAAATGCAGACCAAAAAACATTGACAACAAAAACAACAACAACAACAACAACAACAACAACAACAAATTGGTGTACAGCATCGAAAATCCCTGCCAAATTGTGCGAACGAGCTCTTAAGTGAAAATTGGATTAGGCCCCAGGGGCTAACTCGATGGTTTGGTGTCGTCACCGTATCGTACGAGTCCAACATCATAAAGGTGAGTGGGTGTGGGGGGTTAGTTAGATCTGTGTGTTTGTATGTCTGTGCTCTTGAGCTATAGGCTTATTTGCTGTCACACATACTCGTAGCTAGTATTGCAGGTCACAAGATTAAAGCCTAATGTTTCAAAAATTGATTTTCATCAACATGAATAGCACGAAAGTAAGAAACAGACGGAAATAAAATAGAAGCAAAAAGCAAGCAGAAAAAAAAAAATCATTTTGTGTAAAATGTAGCATACTCTTAGGCGTTTGTTGTTCCAATAGCAAATCTGCAGAATTAAGCTAATGAGACGCAAGTGTCGAGCATGTATTTAGTACGAACGCCTTACAGCAGCAGCAGCGGCAACAGTAGCAACGTCGCACCATGGTCAATGTACGGCAAACAAAAACACACAAACACACACACCAATGACCTTCTGTCGACTGACTACCACCCAACGCCGCTACTGTACACACTGCAGACGTAGCTTGTTTGTCATTGAGAGCGTTAATGCTGTGTTGACTGAAGTTGACAGGCGTGGCGGCGGCAGCAGCAAAATTATTTGCCACGTTTGCCAGCTGCTGGAGTGTTAAGCAGGGGACGATAAATAGTGTGTGTGTGTGTCCACCTTGCCCTTAAGCGGTGTGTGTGTGTGTGTGCTATATATTGACATGGTCATGCATCAGCTCTTGAGCCTATAGCCGAAGGTGGCTACCGGCGAGATTTGGCGGGATTTTCCTCTACATTGCGAGGTGACTGAAATGTGTCTGTTTTGTGGCATGTTGTTGTTTTTGTTGTTTTATTTTGTACTTCTGCTCTTGTTTAAGTCGCTGTAGTTGTTGTTATTTTGGTGGTCGTTGCTGTTGATGTTATTATGGTCGTTTCTTGCTGAGCTGCCGCAGTTGATCTGTCTGTGTTGTCAAAGTATCAGCAGCAGCAGCAGCAGCAGCAGCATGTCCTGCAAGTATTTAAATTAATTTTTAATAAGCTGCCTGCTTTAAGGAATCTCTGCGTGTCGCATAATTAAAAGCAATAGATTTTGGCTAACAGCAGACACGCACATCTATGTCTTCCATAAGTAAAGGCCTTCATAGTCTGGCACATTAAGCGATTACAACGCTTGTTTGCTTTCAACACTTAAACTGTATATTATTTTAATTGTGTTATTAAGATATAGGACCGCATCTGCGAGGTTTTGACAAGTTTAAATTTATCATTTTATAATTCAGATTATTCATAAATAATTCGAATGTTATTCAAAGTCGCAGCATGAAGAGCTGAAGTGATAGTATATTTTCAGAAATTGAAAAGATATTTTGAAAAACATGTCGCACAACGTCGTACGTTTGGTAAATGGGATAAAAATTAAGGAAATTTTTATACTAAAAAGAAAAGAAAATTTTATTTTAAGAATAATTAAGAATTGTTTTATAAAAACAATACAAAAACTATTTTAGATATATATCATTTTAACAAAATTGATGCCGGTTCTGCATGTAAACCCTGAACTGTACGAAACCCTCATTCGTTGATCCTTACGCTCATTGAAAACCAAAGACCGCGCCAAATTTGACTATATGACTGACCTGTTAACAATTCTATCGAGGCCAACGGCTTAAAATAATGATTTAATTAGATCTTTTTAATCTTTGCTAACTTTGTTTTCTTATATAAATCCGGATTTAACTATTATTTTTCTCTAAATTTCTTTCATACGTTCCTTTAGTGTCGGCTTTCACTTTTGAAGTGAAACTTCTTTAGCCACGTATACAATAACGGCGAACAAAACGGGTATTAAAACCGATGAAACGAATGAAACTGCGACGAATTAAGGTGAATTTAGGTCAACTAAGGTGAATTTAGGTGAATTTGGTTGAAATAAGGTATTCGAAATACCTTATAAATCCGAAGCAAAAAATTATCAAACAATGGTTTGAGTCCGAACTAACAGATCAAAATTTGAACTCAATCAACAAAGTTTTAGACCGTACTTTTTTAAGGTCGAATTGCACAACTAGATACGTTATGCTTCAATTTCCAACCATGACACTTTACGCTGGAATTTTCGAACAGTATGATTCAATGGCCAATCGGATGCAATAAGATTATCTGAGAACACAGACGGGTCATTGCTTCATGAATTTCATTGATTCCATGAATCATTTGGACTTAAATGGATGTTTCTTTGGCCAATCGGATGCAATAGGATTATCATTATCAACAATGTTATTTTTTAACATGATAACGCTCGGCCACATGTTATGCAGCCGGTCAAAGCATACCTTGAAACGCTGAAATGGAAAGTCTCACACCTACTATTTGCTTTCTTTGATGACGCATGACCTTGAGAATCAGCACTTTCGCTATTATAAAATAAACTTAATCTTTTAGTGACTTTCATAAAAAGTCTTATAACTTTTTAGTAAGACTAAGTTTAAAACTCTCTACATTTTTGGGTTAAAGTTTCACTTTTTCCGTGCGTGTAGGTCACATAAATACTTTTTTTCTTGATGTTTTCGTCATCTTTCATTTCTAATACAAAAAAAAAATTACAAAAAAAAAATTAAATGTCACTCACGTTTCACTTCTTCAAATGCTTTTTTAATGAAAAATAATTGCGTCTGCTTGACTTAAAAAAATACAAAATTCACTTATCTTATATCAAAAGTATATCCAAGACATAAATTGTGCCAGCAAATTATTTTTCAAGATAATTCAACTTATCAATAAAATTGTCACTCACGTTTCACTCTTGAATTATGAATTAAATTATATTTTTCGATAGAAAATGATTTTTTTAAAAAATTTTAATATTCACTTTTCCATAGAAAATATTTTAGTTGTGAATATTATATAACTGTACTTTGATATTGAAATCGCAAAATACTAAATTACAAAAAATAAAAAAACTACAATTTTTTTTAACTTGCTACAGATTAAAAAAATACATTCAATAAAATCAGTTAAAATTTAAGGATACAATATGTTTTTTTTCAAAATACTGTTACCGTAGGAAAACACAAACAATATCCTTAAAGGTGCATGAATTTTTATTGAACTTAAAGCATTTTTATTTTTTAAGGTTTAAGTTTACTTTTTCTGGATTTGCCATTTTATTTTTTTTTTATTCTAGAACAACTTCTATTGAATATTTACCACATATAGTTTTCACAACTAAAAATTGTCTCTTAGAAAATTATTTAATTAAAAAAAATTTGATGTTCACATAATAATCTCTGAAACTATTGGTCAGCATTAAATTTTTTCAAATTTCAGAGTGCTTTCCATGGGTTAAAATAAATTTATTCAACATACAAGAGATAATTGCAAGTTATATAGTTTAAAAAATGGATACTTTGTAAAATTTTTAATATTTGTTACTTGTAACAACAAAATTAAATTAACATTTTTATTTAATTGTACATAGCTAGTCTTTTTTAACCCTCACTTTGGCACTATTTACATATGTAAATATCCCAATTTTAAATTTGCTATAACTCCTTTCTTTTTTATTCGATTTGAATATGGCTTGGACTCTGTGGCTATTTTTTGGTTTTCTTTCTGAAAATTCAAAAGTTGTTTTTAATTTTAGAATTTTTTGATACTTTTTGAAAATTTTTCATTCCTATAACGTAGTTTGGTACATATTTACATATGTAAATATTTTGTATTTGAAAGGCTTTTCTGGTGTTTTAACGCATTTTTTGTCTTATTTATAGAAAAAAATGATAAGGAAAAACTCTTCACATATTAATTATATATACAAATTTCATATTTGATAGCTTTTATTGGAAAAATAATAATGAATAGAATTGCTTACCGGGACACCGATGCACAAATCAATATTTTAAATTTACGGTTTTAATTTGTCATTATTACTTTGTTAATCAAAACAAATTCTTTTCTTTATTAAGTTTAAACTACGATGTTTCACAACTGATCAATAAAAACTCTTTTCTTACTATAACACTTCAACTCTTTTCAGCTAAGTGAAACACTCGCTTCATTTTAATTCTGCTTTTCGGGAGAAAAATAAAGGTACGCAGAAATGAAATCGTGAAAAAATAATTGTCAACGCAGTGTGTTTTTCAAATGCAAAAAATATGCAAAGTTCAAAAACCCCCTTATAGAATATATGAAAAAAAGGAACAATTGAAGTTGTGTGGAAACAGCACCAGTTTTATGACAATATGTCATGTGTTGATATTTATGCTGGAAGTGCTAATTTAATGAAAAAAATTTCATTTTTTGTTGAAATTTGTTTTGTTTATTCATTGGCACTATACATTTTTTTTTAATTTGATTTTCATAATTATATTTTGGTTATTTCGTAAAGGGCTGGATCGTCAAGTGTTCATAATATGTAAAACGCTATATCGAAAGAAGTAATGCATGGATTTCAATGGTTAGTAATTTTTTGAATAGGATACAGAATAACCTTTCTTTTGATACCCATAATGCTAGATTTTGTTGGAAAATTAAAAAAAAAACACGACTTTTCCAGGCCCATATTCTCAACATGCGAACCCTATAACTTCTAAACCACTTGAGAGCGGCGTGAAATTTTTCCGGAATTGGACTTAGAAGGTGTTAATACATATATTCCGCCTAAAAAATAATGCAAATTTTTAGTTTCTGTTTGTCTTTAAGAATGCCAAAAAAATATTTACAAATGTAAATAGTGCCAGATTACGTAGTAAAAGATTGGTGCCAAAGTGAGGGTTAAATTCATATAAACATTAAACCAGTTTTGACATACACACACACATAAATGGTATGCCGCAGGCGATATCATTAAAACTGAAGAGAGAGAGAGAGGAATAAAACATACTCAGCAAAGAAGCAATGAGCATAAAACCAGTTCTGACCAGTGGTGCCGTTTTGGATATATATAGCCAAAAGTGGCTATTTTTTTTGATCGTGATCAGTTTTGGCAATTTGGCGATTTTATTTGGTTTTATTTTTTTATTAATGTTAACGATTTTTCAGAGCCTGCTTCATATTCCCTGATAGATTTTAAACATTTTCAAAAATCCATCCTCCAACAAACGCCGAAATGAGCGAAAGAAGATTTTGAAAATTTTTGTGACTAGCGTATTCATTGCTTAAGCATCTGAAAAGCGATGCATTTTCCCAAAAACACTTGGGCGAATTACTGGTGCATCGCAAAATTCACTTCTCTGTCAATCGTCTTCCAAATGTTTGCAGGGAAATGATTTGAAATTTGAGAGTGAATTCTCTCTTCATTTGAACACGACCTGCCAGTGATGCTAATCGTGAAGCCGAGCGCAAAAATATCCAATAATTTGACATGCAACATCTCGAATCATGTGTCACATAAGAGTATGCAACAATGTATATAACTTTGATCATTGAAAGTAATTGTGATTTGTTTTCAAAAGTAAAATTAAGCAAGTCAGCATGGAAAAGTAAGTTGACGACCACTCCGCCACACATAAAAAATTCTTGTTTCACTTGATTTCACTTTCTCACCTACTTATCTTTCTCCCATTTCTGAACCAAGGCAGACTTGACTGAATAGGTTTGACACCTGAAATCCTTGGTTTGATTCTAAAAAAAATGCAATACTTTTTTTTACTTCCGAAAATGCAAACCTTACTTTTATGAAGTTTTCTCTACTCTTATCAAGTATAAAATAAATGAGCTAAGGTCCTTCTATATTAAAGGTCCGTCTATTTAAAGGATATATGCCCTAAATATGTTTAAAACATGCTCTTATATTTTGAATATATTATTTTATATAACATACTTAAAAACAAACATGTTTGTAAATCTATTTCCAGTAAAAAACGGTAGTAAGTTTTACAAAAAACAAGTTAGTAAAAAAAGGTATGAATGTTAGTTTTGTTTCTTTTTTTCTAATACAATTAATAAATCTTTTGGCTATTTTTTTTACATTTTGGCTATTTTTATTTTGTCTTTTGGGTATAAAAATAAATTTACTCTGGCAACACTGGTTCTGACACACGCATATACATAACCAGTATACTGCAGGCGATATCATCAAGACGGAAGAGAGAGCGAGAGAGGGGATAACACATACTTAGCAAAGCTATCAACATAAAACTAGTTTCAGCATAATGGCCTCGCAGCTAGGAATGAAGGTTTAAAAGGCCAGTCGCAGCATTGAGCGGTCTCTTGTTTTTCGTGCAGTCAAAGCGGTCGGACGTATTGGATTATCAGTGGTGAGTGTTACCTTGTGGAGTCAGAGTTCTTTTTGGAAATTTGTGTAGACTTATTATCGGTGGTAAGTCTTCTTCCCCGATTATATTTTGTTTCCACTCATAGGTGCCGCGATTACGTATTGGTGGTAAGCTTTCTTCCCCGATATTGTAGTCAAACTTCTTCGATAGGATTCAGGGTTCTCTTGCCGATTTCTGTAAACATATCATCGGTTTTAAGTTTTCTTCCCCGATAATATTTTGTTTCAACTCGTAAGTGCCGCGATTACGTATTGGTGGTAAGCTTTCTTCCCCAATATTGTTGTCAAACTTCTTCAGTTGCCAGGCTAGTAGATCATATCAAGACAAGGTCACACTTCCTCACAGAACGCTCTAATTCCGTCAAAGAAGCACATAACAGTCGGCAACAACAGTCCAACAAGTTTAACTTCATCTCAACATCTCCAGCAAGGTCTGTATCAGCGCGAACAAGTCAACATCTCCAGCACCGTCTGTGTCATCGCCAGAAAGTCAATGTCAACTCAAGGACATAACTAAGTACGTCGCCAACAAGTCAATGTCAACTCAAGGACATAACTCAGTACATCGCCAGCAAGGTCTGTATCATCGCCAGAAAGTCAATGTCAACTCAAGGACATAACTAAGTACGTCTTCAACAAGTCAATGTCAACTCAAGGACATAACTACGCACATCGTCAACAAGTCAATGTCAACTCAAGGACATAACTAAGTACGTCGCCAACAAGTCAATGTCAACTCAAGGACATAACTCAGTACATCGCCAGCAAGGTCTGTATCATCGCCAGAAAGTCAATGTCAACTCAAGGACATAACTAAGTACGTCGTCAACAAGTCAAGGTCAACTCAAGGACATATCTGTGTGTATAAAGCTATAGATTTTTCTTATTCAAATAAGCCACGATGAATATTATTGATAATAATTTAATAACTAATAAACTAAGAAGAAATATCTGTACATAAGCAAAAAGGGTCTCTTATTATTATAAATTTTCTGCAACGAACCCTGGACACCGGCGAGTATACCCCAGCTGTAAAATCCGGAAAACGGAAATTCGTTACAAACTGTGAAGAACGATATTTTTCAAACCAATAAAACAACTTTATATTGAATGTATTGAAAACGTATTATTTTTAATGAAACCCATATTTCCACTCTTTTGACCTTTTGACTCTACTGACTGTTTCTACTGAAAACTGCATTCACTGCTCATTAATTTTTGTTGGAATGTATTTGTCGAAAATTACTGAAAAAACCATATAAGAGTTATAAATGAGAGATTTTTTGAAAAAATAATATATTAAATCCAGAAAAAAACTGCATTGTTTGTTATCTTTTTGTGTTGAAGTCCAAAAACTATGAAGAAGTCTAAGAAATGATATAATATTTTGTAATTTCGATCTAAAGGTGCCCAAAACCAATTTTTTAGTTTTTGTTATAATTAAGAAACATAACGGCAGAGATAGTCTGATATATATTCTGAAGAAATTTTATTGAAAAAGCCAACCAGTTACAAACTACAAGCAATAAAATAGGGCATTTAACCTCAAAAGTCTTCCACATCCACAAGTTTCAGCAAACAAATGTGTATGAATTCGTGTCCAAAACTTAAAAATTTATAAAAAAGTTCCATTTTACTCGAAAAAGGGTGAAATCATGCTTTTCGGGCATGTCTTCGAAATTTTTTAAAAAACTATCAGTCATATTTTTAATCACCAATTTCCAATTTTTGTACGTCTGTTTCAATGTAATTTTTTAGAGATTGCTTTTTTTTAAACAGTTATTTTATTTTTAGTGAAAAAAACGTATTAATCAATTCTTATTTTTTAAAATATTTTAAAAATCATTATTTATGTAAAACATAAGAGAATCTAAAGTATACAAGTCAAATGACGATTTTCAGCATATTATTGAGGGTTTTTGGGTTGTAACTCGTCGACTAATTGATATTTTTTCAATCTGCAAAAGCCAAATTATTGCTTGAGATCTGTGCAACAATTAAAATTTTTTAATTTAATACTTCTACCTAAATCGCTATTTATTTAATGGTTTTGGGATTTTTAAGAAAAATTTTAATTTTGCATTTGACTGCAAAGTTCGAAGGTCGATTAAAAAAATTCAAACCAACATATACAAACGCCGCGTTACGGGTCTTCTAATTTAGTCTCTATTTTCACCCCTCACTCTCAGAATCGACCTTACTTTTGCTAACCAGAATTTGCTCCATAGTGTAATTGTAATGGTTTAAAAAAAAAAAAATAAAAAAACTTAAAATATCTGTAATAAGCCCTAAAATCTCGATAGTAACATCTTCACAAACCACTGTAAACAAGCAATTACTGAATTGTATTCGACTTTAACTTCGAATAAAAGCATATGTTAAGATGCGTACAAGAGAACAACTTGAGTGCATTCAAATAGCGTTTTGAATGTCTCGTCAAAATACGATTCTGCATTAAAATTAATGCGCAAATATATGTACCAATCGCTTTGGTACGAATGCCGTACAGTACAAACGATGACGAATACCTGCGAAACATGAATGTCCGACGAAGCCAGACATTCGCAACATTCGCCAAAAGCAATGAATATTCACGTTTTATGTTTATTCGCAGCAAGGAAAAAAATGTTAACTGCAGTCTGTAGCAGCGATCACCAGCGCCTTAACTCTTTCCAATAGAGCTTCAGCTCACACACGTGTTTCGAACTATGAGAGCGAGAAAAATAAATAAAATATATGAAAAAAACAGAAAAAGCGGGATATCTCGAAAACGTAGCGAGAAATGTAGCCAAAAATAACCACTTTTAACCGGTTTCCAAGCGAGATGGTATTATCGAGACGCGTAGATAGAGGGCGTCACACTATATCAAAATATTGCACCAAAAATATTAAAAAAAAAAAAAAGATTTAGGCCACAAATAACCACTTTTTACTAAGAGTTAAAAAACTTATGAAAAGCAGCAGCAAACACTCGAGCTTCCAGCAAATCAATTCGCAGTCGTCACACACTGTGCTAAGCAGCAATCGTTGTTTACGAACTCAAGTGGTATGCATGCATTTTTTGTTTTTTTGTGCGATTGGGTCTGACGATGATTATTATTCGAATGTCTCATGTAGTCTCATGTAGTTCTCTGATGTGTACAACACTTCATGCTTAATGTGGAAACTTCCTTTTCTTTTGGATCTTTGCCAAGTGAAGTTAAACTTGTTTAAGAGAAAAATTTCGAAGTTTGCCTAAAATTATAAGAAGCATCAACAAATATAAATATTCAGTTTTATTATTTTCGTTTTAAACATTTTTCAGCAAAATTTTTCGTATTGCCTTGATTTGCATTCGATTCTAAAACGCATTACATAAATATTGGTGAACAATAATGCATTATATTGTATATTTCTCGTAATAGAGTTTGTAATGTCAGGCATTTTTGCTTTTGAAATGATTGTTCTGTTTTTTAGATAATTGAAATTTTTTGTTTGAATTTTAATTTTGCCTCAAACGTGTCAAATTTTTGTAATTTTGAATATCAAAAAATGCAAGATTTATGAATGAATTACAGAAAAATGTGTTAAAGGTATATATAATACATAAATTAATTACCTGATATATATATCTATTAAATAAAAGCATTTGCTCAGTTAAAGAAGAAATTCAATGACTCTTGATTGGTGTTGTTGATCTTCCCTTGATCTGGTGTTGAGAGAGATGTACGAAAAAACTTATTTTTTTTTAATATTTGAATCGCTTTTCTTTTTTGTTAATAAAGAAGTGATTATTGAGAAGATGTTTATCATCAAGTTTAATAATTGCTTACATAAGTACTACCATGTCAAGCGAAAGCTTCTTCAATTACCTCCAATGACATGCCTGTATTAAAATAATGGGTTCCGTAAGCGAGAGGGTAAGCGATGATTGAAATTTTCTGGATTACTTTTTCGATAACATGTAAACGAAGATTTTGCTGTGTTGTTTTAAGCATTATAGCCATTATATACAGTTCCATGATCTGGACAAATAACTGATTGGTTCATCTTTTGTTAGAAAAACTGCAAAAAACAAAACCAACTCTAATTCGTCCTGGAATTGGTAACCTATTTGACTGTTGCATCTGTCCACGAAAACAAAAAAAAACATCTTTCAACAAAACCTAGTTTGTAACTTCCAAATCACTGGCGAGCCAATCTCTCAAGTCGCGCTGTTACCAGCCAGCCAGCATATCATGCGCCTTACGATCAGCACTTGCTTGATACCAAAACCAGTCAGATCAGTCTTCACTGCATCTCTGGCGTGCTTCAATCTTGGTAAACGCGTAACAAAAAATCCGTATAAAAACAACTTTGCTTTGCTTATATTTTTAAAAATGAATTATGTCATTTAAAAACGATTAGTGAAAAAACAGAAAAATTCTTCTTATCCAAAATTTTGAAAAATCTTTAAAATATGTACACATTTGGTTAAATTTAATTGATTCTACGCTATTCATTAAAAAAAAATCAAAAAAAAAGTAAAGAAAATAACAATACTAAAAAGTTACAAAAAGAAAAATAAAAAAAAAAAACAAAATAACATGAAAAAAAAGTTAACGTACTAATAACTATTTGAAAAGAAAACCTAAACTATATTTACTTCTTCTAAGAAGAGAAAAAAAAAAGAAAAGAAACATAACTACAAGTGACAAAGCAAAACATAAAATTCCTGTAATAGAGTCTTTCTCATATTAATAATTGTTTAATAGCATCATCTAGATCGGTAATCATCGTTAAATGGAAGGCCTTTCAACATGATCGTGAATAATTACTGTAAGCAATTTAATTTTATAAGATACATTTTTTATGTTCCTAATGTAATTTTTAACACCTTGTATAAAACACCCACTACATACTTTACGTAACAGAGGTTGAGCTACGTTCAATCTCCGCCCTTACACTGAGAAAAAAACACATACCTTGCTCCGGTAAAAAATTTCTCTATTTTTAACCGACTTCAAAAAGGAGGAGGTTCTCAAGTTGGTTGGTTTCTCTGTTTTTTTTTTTTTTTTTTTTTTTTTTTTTTTTTGTGAATGTATGTACATCGATTACTCCTAAAGTACTTGCCCGATTGCCATAATTTTTTGTCAACATATAGAGATTATCAACGCGGAGGTGCCCGTTTATGAAAGGGGGCGGTATTCGGAAAAGGGGCGTGTCTCTATAAGAAAAACACTGTATCTCAGTAAATATTGACACTACGGTAATAAAATTCACAGTAAAACTACAAGGGCAAGCACAAGTATTAAAAATAACGATCACTTAAGTGGGCGTAATTCTAAAAAAGGGTGTGGCAATATTATAAAAACTCTGTATCTCAAAGAAAATTGACACTAGAGTACTGAAATTAAGTACAGAGGTAGGTACAATTGTTGGAAATTACTATAACAAAAGTGGGCGTAATTCGACAAAGGGGTGTGGCAATATAAGAGAATTACTGTGTCTCGAATAATAATGATACTAGGGTACAGAAATTTATTACAAAGGTAGGAAAAATTACTACAAATTTTTGTAAAAAAAATAAATGGGCGTTAATCGAGAAGGGGAGTGGCAATATTAAAAAAAACACTGTATCTCGATTACTATTGACACTACGATACTAAAATTTAGTACAAAGGTAGGTACAAATATAACAAATAACTGTCAGTAATGTGGGCGGTATTCGATAAAGGGGCGTGTCACTGTAAGAAAAACACTGTATTTCAGTATATATTGACACTAGAGTACTAGAACTAATAAAATTCACAGAAAAAATGCAAGGGAGGGTAAAAAAATAACAGTCAATTAAGTGGGCGTTAGTCGAAAAAGAGGTGTGGCAATATTAGAAAAACTCTGTATCTCGAATGATATTGACACTAGAGTACTAAAGTTAACTACAGGGGTAGGCACAGTTATAAATCAATTAATTTCAATACAGTGGACCTTGTTTGATAAAGGGGTGTGGCAATATATAAAATACACTGTATCGCGAATAATATTGACACTAGAGTACTGATATTTAGTATAGAGGTAGGCACACTTATAACAAGTTATTGTGAATAAAGTGGGCGTCATTCGACAAAGGGGTGTGGCAATATTATAAAACACTAAATCGAATACTGACACTACTAACTGAAAAAGTACAGACGTAGGCACAATTATAACAAATTACTACCGAAGAATTGGGCGTTATTCGACTAAGGGGTGTGGCAGTGTGTAAGAAACTGTATCATATTGACTTAAGGGTGGTAAAATTCATTGTTAGAGTGGGTAGAACTATTGAAAACACTATGACAAAGAGTGTGATATTCTCGAAAAAGAGGCGTGTCAATATTATAAATACACTATATTTCAGTCAATATTGTCATTGGGGTAGTGATAAAAATACAAGAGTAGGTACTGATAAACATACTGACAAAGACCAGAATAAGAAACGACAGAAAAGCATTTTCCATATTATGAGCATAAATAATTGGTGTTTAATTAATTTATACACTTTTTTAATATATATCATTTTCTCTAAAAAGAAAGAAATAAAAACTTTTTAACAAAAATAAAAACTTTTTAACAAAAAAAAAAACCTACTTCAAAATCACTAGAAAGTAAAAAATAATTTTAAATTACTTTTACTATTTATTTCTTGGTCAAATTTGTATTTTTATAATAAATATATTTATTTTTTTATGATAATAAAAGCTTCTAGTCAGCGCTAATCATTGACGTAAAATCATGATTTTTTCGCCATCCCTACTCTATTTAAGACTTTTTTATTTGTAAATATCCTGCTTGGGTGACGCTGTATTAATTTGTAATCTTAATTTTTCTTAAATCTTAATTAAAATGCCTTATGTGTGTTGCAGCTGCATAAAAAATCTGATTATATTAGCGCCGACTTCGAAGCTCTTATTATCATAAAAAAATAAATATATTTATTATAAAAATACAAATTTGACCAAGAAATAAATAGTAAAAGTAATTTAAAATTATTTTTTACTTTCTAGTGATTTTGAAGTAGGTTTTTTTTTTTGTTAAAAAGTTTTTATTGATAAATAGCAATTTTCTCTTTTTCAAATAAAATTTTCTTCAATTAGAATAAATTTTCACATTTTCGAAGAAATATTTCTTTACTTCTAGGAAATGGAAATATTTCAATGTCTCTAATAATGATAAGTATTTTTCTCGCACAAAAAATTTCTCATTTATAGAGAAATTTTATTGAAAATGAAAAACTTTTCTTATATTTTGATAAAAAATTCACTATGAGAAGTATTTTCTTCAATAAAAACAAATATTTTCTAAAAAAAAAAAAAGTATTTTTATCTAAAAACGATATATTTTTCTATTTCATGGAAGCTTTTTATCATTTTTAGAGAAGTTTTAGTATCGCAATTAGAGAAAAGCATTCTCTGGAGCAAAGTCTATACCATTTTTCTCTAAATATGATGCTTTTTTTATCATATTCCGAGACACTTTTTTCTGAGTGTACGTAGCGGAAAGATCATATGCAACCTATCTCTGTAAATCTTGTTTGTTTTTTTTTTTCTCTCGCTATTAAAACTTTGCACTATAGCCAAAGTTTAATACTACTCATAGAATTATCCGCGAATTAAATACTTGATTATAATTTTTTTTTGTTCTTAATTTTTTTACATTAAGTTTTTACAAATTTTTTAATTTTTTTTAATAAAAAATTTTACAAAAACAAATAAAAACCATGAGTTGTTTTAGTTTTTGTTAAATTTTGTTTAAGAATATTCTTATCAAGATACCAAATTTTTGTTTTCTCTCTTTTATCTCAGTATTATCTAAATAACAGAGGGAGAGTCATGGAGGGAGACTCAAGATCGTGCATCTTATCTACATATTAAGAAATGCATGCAGTTTTGTGTTGACGAAATCACTTATTGTTTTTTCTAATTTCTGAACTAATGTTTTTTCAAATTGTTATGTGCTTCTCGTTAGTTATTTGGATAGTTTCCAGACAATTAATAATTTTTTTTTTTTTGTAAAAATAAATATCGCCTTCTTAAAGGACTCTATTAATTAAATGTTCCCAGTGATAGTACCTTAAAGTAAGGCAGTCAAGAACCTCTCCACAGACTGATTAGCTAGTTGTTTATACGGGTCCCGACCGACTGCATCTACTCTCGTACACTCTTCAACACTGTTGACCATTGGAGTTTGTTAACCATTTGGGTATTTATTTATATCTAAGCAATTTGAATACTTAAAAATAATAACATAAGAACTAAATTTTATAATTAACAGAGAGTATCTTAATTTACAATGGTACCATATCTTAATTGGAAGAATACATTAGAGAGGGGGAGGAAGTGGTGTTGGAGTTAAGAAGGATATTTTGGAGTAGTGTTCTGCTCAGGTGAAAATCGAATTCACTGTTCAAATTATTGGTTATCCTAAGCATTCTGGTTATAGGTTCACTGCATCCATAGTCGGTGCGGTGAAAGTTAAGGTGGAAGAGAGGTATAGACATAAGGTTGCATGGGTTGGTCGACATAAGTTTGTATGCGCCGATAGATTTTCATATCATCAGCATACACAGATACTGCGTTCTTTGAGATAAGATTTAATCCATGATATAAACAGAGATGGAAAACCAAAGGCTGTAAGCTTAAGAAGGATGATAGTGTGTGAGAAGACCACTTTCCAACGAGCATAAAGTGTTTGACAAACAAATTGTTTGAGTTTTGTGGTAGTCGATCTATCCTAGAGAAAACCATGTTGACTAGGAGGAAAGATAGATTTGAATTGGAAGAAGAGAATGTCGTAGATAATACTTTAAAAAATTTTGGGAGTACATGACAGCTTAGCAATAGGTCTGTTATTAGAAATATAATTTTTAGGTCCTTTTTTATGTAAAGGAATTATGTACGAATTCTTCCATAACTTTGGAAAAACTGAGTTAGAAATAGAAAGTTGAAAGAGTATCAAAAGGGGATGAGCCAAAAAAATCGCGAATGTTTTGATGACAATAGCAGGCAACCCATCAGGTCCAGGGGAAAAATCATGTTTTAGATTATGTAGCTTTGCTAAGAAATCAGTTGAGCACAATTCCTTAGTGAAGAAAAGTATTCATTGTCTAGTTCATCCTTACGACTTATGAATGACTGACTGAAGAAATTTGCAGATAGGTTTTCAATTATTTCCGGGTTATCTGAGGAGATACCTGAAAAAGTAAGGGTAGAAGGGTAGTAACCAGATTTGCTTTTAATATTAATGAAGTTTTTAGGATCCGATACCAATTTTGTTTGAATATGAGCAAGATAAGACTCATATAGATAGATGTTCACAGAGTGCAGAAAAACGGTTATAGGCGTTAACATAATTTGTGAGGTTAATAGAAAAACGAGAAGTTAAATAAGTGCGCCAAAGTTTGTTCCTTTTATTACGAAGTGAACGTAATTCCTTATTGTACCAGTGGGGAGATGACAAAAAATTCTTCTGCCTATTAAATGGGACAGATTGTGTGAAGCAGTCGAAAATTTTGTCATAGAAGAGAGCAACAGCATTATCAACATTTTCATGGGCATTACCGAAAAGATGTTGGAAATCGATTCTACTGATTAAGATCTCAAGTTTTACAAAATCAGTTTTCCGAAAGTTGAAGCTATACGCGTGTTCAAAGTGTGTGTTTATGATATTATTGTTGTAAGAAAGGGTAAGAGATTGAGGTGAATGGTAGTGATCGAGTGTTGAAAGTAGGTGTTTACTCGTAGAGACTACACAATTATCTGAATCTGAAGAAAAGACAAGGTCTAATTGTCTACCTATATTGTTTGTTACTCCGCTCAACTGGTAAAGGCCAGAGTCTAAAAGGCAGCTAGTAAAGAGTATTTCTATTCCAGATGTAGCATTTGAGGGGAAATAATGGCACTCGTCATCTAAAAGAACTCATTGAAGGCTGGGAAGATTAAAGTCCCCCAGAAATATAACTGTGTCAGATGGGTCAATAAGATCAAAAAGTGAATCAATTGCGTCTACTGCAAGCTATAGCAGCAGATAATGAATATGAACCGCTTTGCAATACAAACTTTGGCACATATAAATTCAAAATTAGCTGTATGGGATGTTTTTTACAAAGGAAGAGTCGAAGCGATTGTGAATTGCAAGAAGGACACCACGACCTGAGGAGAGATTATCTTTATCGAGTCCATCGTCTCTGAACACCACGAAATCAGACGCAAATACCTCAGTATCCTTGAAATCCTGGGTAAGATTGGTCTCAGTTAGGGCAAAAATATCGTAGGGATAGGTTATCTAAAAGATACAAGTTGTAACCTAACGCTGCCCAATTGTTTACACATACATTACAGTTTCTTACTCATTCCTCCGTCTACCAGACTCAGCCAGCGTCTTTCAGGCAGAACTTCTTGCGATAAGAGAGGTTAGTGGGCCTCAAAATATCAGATCTGAGGTACAAACAATGCATAACGTGTCTTTAGAGAATTGATACAGAACATAAAACAATTTAAACAAAAAAAAAAAAATATAAAAATGTTTGAAAATGTCAAACAAGCCAACTTGAAAAACCTGGTTTTTCGAACAACACGAAATTGTGGATACCAGCACATTAAAACCGAAATAATCGAAAAATGAATAAAAATCGGTTTTTCGAATAAAAATGCACCTGGCTCGATAGCCCTAAACAACATCAAACATATTATATCTGCAACTGAATTTATATCTGCTGAATTCAAGGTTAAAGCTTTCAAAATTGCGGTAAAAAAATGGCACAAAATCGCAATAATTTCAATATTACATATCAAATGAAAGAAATTCAAATTTCACGTTGCTTGGTATATAAATTTTTGTTGTTGTTTTTTTTTTTGTTGTTGTAGATTTTAACAAATGATTGTTCAAATTGTATTGATTGACATAACCGTTTCGTAACCAAACTTTTGTATGTGAATTTTCATATAATTAAGTTAGATACCTTTTTCTTTGTTTTTATTTAAAGTGTGGAATGTTACTTAACTAAACTCTAAAACTAGTGTTTCTTTCTAAAGTGTAAGTTCAGATACACCAATGCATCCATCTTTAATTTGAAATTCTTAAATTCATACAGAGTACAGTGAACTCTTGGTAATAAAAGCACAGTACATAATACATGACTAACATGCGTTCAATAAATTCTTTCCACACTTAGGCGCTACTTTGAAAATTTATTAATTTAGTAACCTAAAGAAAATAAATATAGAACAAACATTACAAATACACACACATACATACACAGTTTACACAGCCAAATACTCGCTTAACAACTCTTAGCAAAACAAGACAATAAAATATAAAGGACACATAACAAAAGGACGAAATGAAATTATTATTTGTCCAGTCAACTGCGGAAAATAAAATACATTTTCACGCTTTTTCGCTATTCTGTTTTTTTTTTGTTGTTGTTTACATACATTGTTGTTGTTGTTGTTGTTGTTGTTGTTGTTGTTGTTGTTGTTGTTGTGGCTGTTGTTGTGGCTGTTGTTGTTGTTGTTGCTATAGTTATTGTTTTGACTGCGCTGGTTATTGCTCGTGTTGTTATTTGGTCTTGTTGTTGCTTACTTCATTATGTAACACGTTGTTATTTGTTGCTGTTATTTGTTGCTGTTATTGTGCTGATTGCTATTGTTGTTGGTTATGTTGTTGTAACTCCGCTTGTTGTTCTCGTTATAACATACTTTACTCGCGCCCCAACGTAATGGCTCATAAATTTTAAGCCTCTAAAAATATAAGCTCACATAAGCTATTGCCAGCTTTTCGGCATGAGTTGCCATCGTAAAGTGAAAACAAACAAAATATTTTTTTGTTATATTTTTTTTTTTCTTCTATACCAACATTTTTCTCTTGCCACGAACGCAATTTAAGGCAATTTTTATTTATTTAACAATGAAATTACTTTTAAAGCATTGAGGCAGTTTTAAGTCAATTAAAATGTATGTTATACGAAGAAGTCTGTTCATTTGAATCATGCAAAATAAAAGCTTAATTTTTGATAAAAGCTATTTTTCAAATATTTTATAAATTCTGTGTCGATAAGGAATAACCGCTAAAGTTGAGTTAGGACAAAGTGAGGTTATGATTTGCATTGCATTTTTTCGCAGCGAAAAACACTAGTTCAGAAATTTTTATGGTTGTACATTAAAAATTAAATATTTGAGGCCATCAAATCTTAATAGCAAAAGTCAGCGAACTCTGATATCAGATAGCGATTTTTATCTTAAAAATGCTCTTCTGAAATTTTGAAAATGAGTTAAGCTGTTATTCTTTGTCGACACAGAATTGTTGTTGTTTTATTTCATTACTACATTGTCATTGTTATATTTTATGTTTTTGTTTTTTTTTTGTGACAAAATTATTTGCAGCAAATTTTTAACAACGTAAATTTTTAAAAAAATCCCATAAGGAATTCACTGTTGCGTTAACAAACACATAAACTTCTCAGAAGAACATATAAAAATCCATTAAAAAAAATTAAAAACTTCCTGTCGTTATGATTTTTAGTGTTAAGTAAATTTACATAAAATATATAAAATTACATTAAAATAAAAGTTTCAAGGCATTCATTTAATTTTATTTGAAACTGGACAGTCTTAAGAGCTCAACTTAAGAACACTTAAAGAAATAAACTGCTCGTTCAAGTAAAGTACGCTTGAGGCGTGTGTGCATTTCTGTGTTAAATATTTTTTATTAACATTTGACCAATAAATTTATATATGAAGTTATTAAACAAAATATACAGTGATTTTTTCGTATATATTTTTGTATGCTTTTTATGAAATTTAATAAGAAAACAAAAATAGATTATTTTAAATGGTTTTTAAATTCCTAAAATTGCACTTATTCAGAATTTTTATGTATAGTACTGGTTTTTCAAATTCTCTTGCAAAATTGTATGTATATTTTTTTCCATTGTATGGCAATCCTAAACAAGCAAACACATTCGTCACTTCCACTCTAAAATAGGCGTTAGCTTACTTTGTTTGTGATTTACTAAAGAAGTTAAGTAGTTTTCAGTGATATGAAAAAGAGAAAGGGTTGCCACATACACACATACATATATATAGCTGAAGCTCAGAAAATATGTGTAGAAATTTTAACAAATGGTATTGACTGTGCACTATAATATAAATAACAACAGCAACAACGAGATATTATGATTTACTAATTATGAGCTGCTGTACAAAAACACAACAACAACAACTTCATCAACAACAACAATTATAACAATAATAACAACAATGGCATTACTAACAACAATGCCCACAATTACAACAATAACCTTATCAAAAACAATAAGAAATATTATCCATGCCTTAGCAATAAAGTTCAAATCTTAGATTAACATTTTAATGGTTTCAATGGTCAGTGCATAGCTATTGTTGTTATTATTCTACTTGTTTTTGCTGTTTTCCCAATAAAGCTGTTAAGTCGTGTTATTGTGTTGATAAAGTGCTAAAGCTCATAACTTCAAAATTTAATTAAGTTGAATATTAATAAATTCCAGATACACATAAGTATTTTAATTTATTCGCTCTCAAGAAGTGATTATTTATTGAATATTAATAAGATTTTGCTAGCACTCAAACCAACGGATATTGCAATTGTAAATTATATTTATTGCTCAGCTTTACTAGAAGTCAGTTAATAGGATCACACAGTGCAACGATTCCATATAAAAAGCGGCCAAAAATAGAAGGAGTTACCGTAGAATCATGAAACTTTGTGGAAATTTATTCTTTGATAAAAAAAAATTGGCCAATTAATACACCTACCTCTCATATAACTAAAATCAGTAATCTTATATATTTTTCCAAAACACCATCCCAGATTAATAGAATTTGTTAAATCTTATTAATTTAAGGAAAAAACTAGTTGGTGCAAAACAAAAATCTAATCGGCCAACTAATTCACCCACTGCTTATATAATCGAAATCGGTAATCTGGTTTATTTCCACAATAAAAAATCCCAGAGCAATGCAATTTGCTTCAACTACACTCAGAAAAAAATTTCTCGGAATCTTATATATTAATACGTGAGTGAACATTAAAGTTTGTCGCACGCTTTTCTGGTATTAATTAAAACTCGAAATAAATGAAACTTATATCATTCGAAAGGCTATGTTGCCCAGATGTGCAGAATGTATATATAAATGATATATCTGATAGAGGGGGTTCCCAACCTTCTAAGAGAGAAATTACATTTTTGAGAAAAAACTCGCACTTTGATTAACATGAAATTTGGTTGAGAGAGAGTTTTTGAGTTGGTCGATTTTTAATTTTTTTAAAAGTAACAATTTCTTAAAATAATGTAGTTTTATCCATTCGTCAATTGTAAAATTTGTAAAAAAATGTGTTTTGAATTAAAAGATTTGACTTTCCATGTCAATATCTTAATCGAATTTTAACGGTTTTTCAATTTTTTCTAATTTTTTCTAACAGTTTGTTAAATTTTCTTTGAAATGTAATAAAAATTACAGCAAAGTTCTAACCAAAAGTATTTTTAATGAATTTTCTTAATATTGTCGCTAGTTATTTAAGTAGCGTGTGTTTCAACAAAATGCCAAGAGAGAGAAAAACACTGTCTCAAATTGAATGTTCTAAATTGGGAAGCCAATATCTCCGCCATCTGTGAATAGATTTTATTTATTTTTTTTTTGTATTTAAGTCTTATCAGTTTATTTAAAAAAACTTTTAAAAATAATTCCGTTTTTTGTTTGTTTATATTTAAATTATTCCTTTTAAAAAAAGACCATAAAATTTGATTTATTCTTAAAATATGGTGTAAAAATGATTTTTGTTGTAAAAAAACAAAAACTCAAAATTGCATTTTTGATTTTCTTTCAAAGTCTTTACCGAATTTAAGGTGAATTTATTTTATCTTGACACTTAATTAATAAACTGTCCGTGCCATCAAAAAATCAAGGCTACCCCCTATGATTTCTTTGACAAAATTAAATTTTTTTAAAATGTTGTTTTTCTGTTTTTGAACAAAATTATAAAATAAAAAAAACTGTTTGAAGAAAATAGCTTTATATCTCCAATCAATTAAGAGTTATAGCCTCAAACTTATTTTGATCATCTCGCATATATTTATAAACTAGTGTAAAAGCCCGTCCTATGACGGGAAGGAACCATTTAGAGTACAAAATGCGACCAAAAATTTATTCGATTTATATACAAAGCTTTTTATTTCAAAACATGTTATAAAATTATTTTAATAAAACTTCCTTGTATACAACATTTCTAGTAAACATTTTTTTAGAATTTTTTACCAATTCACCTTGTCCCTTGCCATCTATAATGCTCAGTTTTACATCGTCAGCCCGCTGAACTCTAGACATGGCTACATAAAGCTGCCCATGGCTAAATACAGGTTCTTTTAGAAAAATTCCTACTTTTTGTAATGTTTGACCTTGCCATTTATTTATGGTCATTTAAAATGCCAGTTTAACGGGAAATTGTCGCCGCCGGAGAGTGAAGGGCAAATCTGTGTTTGTCGGGGCCAAATCAATTCTTGGTATAAAAACTATTTCATGTTCCCCAGTGCCAATCAATACCTGTGCGATGATTTAATTAGTTTTCAGATTTTTCACTACTAACCGCGTTCCATTACAGAGACCTCTTTTGGTATTTAAATTTCGAAGAAGTATTATAATACTTCCAATTTTGAGGTTTAACTTATGCAGTGGCATTCCTGAAGGACAACATTCATTCAAAAACTCGACAGGGTAATTTTGTTTATCGTTATCATCACTGTCGTCAATTGAATCCGTGCTCAGATATGTAACTGTGTCACCAACTAAAATATTTAGAACTTGCTCGTTGACTTCGTTCACATCAGAATTTTTTGGGCACAGGATAGCAATTTTGGAATAACGGTGGATGTTATCCGGACTCAAAGTATCCCCAAAAATCACTTTAATAAGCGAACCTTTACAAGCAAAATCATCGGGAATTTCTATAATATCTTCAGGCAAGCCGTGATTATCCGTAAGATCTCCGTTTCCTAACTTGAGTAGCCAATCGCTAAAACTCGGATCAGTAGACCGAACATTGTGATTTAATTGTAATAATTCCAATTGACACCAAACGTCACTGAATTTAATGCTGGCTTGCACAATTGCAGATCTTGTTCCATGAGGCACGACTGGTAACGTTTGCCTAAAATCACCACCAAAAATTAAGACCTTACCACCAAAAGGCTTTTCATTTTTCATGATTTCTTGAAGAAGTCTATCAATGCATTTGATTGAATTATTTGCCGCCATTGTGCTTCATCTAATATTAAAACTTTTGCCTTTCTGATGTAATCTGCATCATTGCTGTTCATTTTTAGCAATGAAATTGAGTTTTCAAATACAGGAACAGGTACTTTAAACTGCGAGTGAAAAGTTCTGCCTCCGTTTAAAAGGTTCGCAGCAATTCCAGTTGATGCCGTGGCTAGGGCCACGTTTCCCTCTGCTCGAATAGTACTTAGCAGTAACTTGTATATATAAGTTTTTCCTCAACCACCCGGACCATCTAAGAAAAAACATCTACTTGGTCGTTCTTCATTTTCAATTGCAGCAATTATCCTATCGTATGCTACCTTTTGTTGTTCATTTAAAGAAACTAACATTGCTTCACTTCGTTCTCTTTCGTACTGAGTATCATATAAAGTCGTGAAAGTAATTTCTTCTGTTGGAGGAGTGTGCAGTCCAAAGTCAGAGCATTTTTTACCATGAATTATGAGCACAGCTTGAATTTGTTGAAGGACAAAATTTTCGCAATAAGTGCAGTTTTCTGTTGGACATCTGTGTTGATGTGCAAAATCGGAGCAAAGATCCTTTTTGTACTTGACAAATAGCTCAGGAACATTTGGTGGAGCGGCAAGCACACAAAGGTACGCGAACAATTCTCGCAATTGGTAAGGCATTTTTTCATTTGCAGCTTCATTTAAAGTTTCATCCCAAATTTCATCGCTATGAAATAAACCACGCTTTTGCGCTGCCTCCTTAAAATCCGAATAAATAACTCCGTCAACAGTCTTTAAAAAATCAAAAGAAGTTGCCCCTGGCACGTGCAATAAAAGAAGCCTTAGACAGAAGCGTTCTGAATCCGTTGAACGTTTTAATTTCATCGTGAACCAATGTGTTCTGCTCTTCAATCCGTACGTTGGCACAGTCGTGACCTTTGTACACATATTTAAAAAGATATTTAACGCTTTTAATTGAAGCGCAGCTTTCTACATTTATATGGCAATTGAATTTCAGACTTAAGTATGGGTTATACGGAACAACCCATCTGCTGTCAACGATTTTACCGTTGATGGTAATTTCTCTACCATCGCTTCGTCGACGATACTTAGGATATCCGTCAGAATTTGCCAAAGTTTCCATCTGAAAATCTTTCGGAAATTTTTTTGTGCATTTTCCGTCTTCCATACAGGGAGAATTGATGTTACGTGCTCCACATGGTCCATGGATCATATGTTTTGTAACGATTTCATATAGTCGTGGGCTTGCATCTGCATCCGGAATTTCAGCTGAAATAATTTTATCAATGGCATCTGAGTCCATTGGTTTATCTTCTGATTTCATAATAAGCAGAATATGAGCATGTGGTAGGCCGCGTTTCTGAAATTCAATGACATGTACAATTGCCTTGGGTGTGCCGAGAACGTGCTTTTTCATTAAATCAGCCATTAGCTCATGCAACTTTAAATGAAAAACTCGTGCCACTAAATCTGGTCGAAATTCTGTAGATTGGCCATATTCCAAATTCTCTTGTATTTCTGGCCACGTAGTGTTGCACGTCATCGTTATAAAATAATCTGGTTTGCCATATTTGCACACAATCGCATCCTAATATTTATTAGATAAATTTTTCTCTAAATACATAGGTACATACAATATGAAATTTTTTTAATATTTACCTGATAGTTCTGTGCCATATTTCTTGGGCTTCCTTGAAAAGAGGACGGAAGAATAACAGTTCTGCCCGGCAGAATACCTTTTTCTGCAGCTGCGTTATTAATATGATCCATAAGTTCATTATATTTTTCTACACGTAGCTTCGTCTGGTTTTGTCGTATATAATTAAGTCGGTTGCTTTCAGTTTTTATGTATGCATCCACTAAATATTGCTGTGTAAGTTTTCCAGCAGAAAGAAAAGGATTGAATTCATTGCGGACTGACAATCTATAACCATAAAATTGTAGCTGTGACACACGTGTTCTTGGGTTAGTAGCTATAGACCGAAAAGCAGTTGGTCGCCTTTGAAGAGGAATGTGAATACCCCAGCTTTGTTCGCCAAAAGGAAATAATAGGGGGTATATCAACGGTTCCAGATTTGGATCTAAAATATTAATCGTCTCGGTAACTTTGCAATTTTGTGAATTTACATTTGGTCGGCAATGAATTAGTAAGTCCCTCTCAAGAGGCGGTTCGCCATCAGCATTTTGAAAAACTGCTGCTACCTCGTTGCATTTTGGAGCGTAATACCGCCTGGGATCAGACGTTCAATCTTGCAATATCACCATTGTAACCCTCCCTGGTTCCACACCCTGCTGTGCGGCATCTTCAGTGCATTCTTGCTCTACTTCGTATAGCATTTTGAATGCTTCAGCAAAAGGATTATTTTCCGCCATAAATGTGCTAAGCTCCTGCATAAGGCTTCGGTTGCAATCCGCATTTGCTTTTATTGACATCCTTTGCTCAGCTGCATCATCAGGATCCAATATATATAGTTGGGCAAATTTTCGTTGTTCGCCGTTAATTGGATGCAACGCACCTGTTCGATGATAAATTTGACCGTTGATACGGAAGCAATAAGGGCCGTACCCCCGTGGTGGAGAAATATTTGCACCCATTGACGCAAATGCCACACCGCTATTCAATGATCTCATTTCAGCCATAAAATTTTTGGAATGAACATGACCACCCTTCATAAGCTGCTCAATAAAAGGAGCGGACCTAATTACATCCAAGCGTACCTTGCCTATAAAAACGTATTAGAAAAATATATAATTTTTTTGGGGTTTGGTGTCATGTGTGAAATTTAACGCAAAACGACACTTACCTTTTTGGCAGCACTGTGTAAAAAGTTTGTCAGATGGGCGTTCCCCCGCAAAATGTTTTGCATGACAAAAATCACACACAGAGTTCATAACGCCACAGTAATGTGCCTCAATATTTTCCTCGGCTACGGTAGACGCAACAACATTTTTTGTTCGTAGGTTTTGCCTGAAATTTATTCGAGCACTGGCGCGACGCGATATTTCAGCTGGAGTCATATTTTGGACTCGGGATCTTGTACGGTGGCGTTCTGTTTGAAAGGGAGTCATATTTTCATGCTGGTGGCGCATGCGATCGCGCTCCAACTCCACTTCGCTAAAGTTTTGTCTGCGCAGCCTTTGCGTATCCGCTTTACGTTTTTTCGCTGCTTCCTGAAGAGCTGCAGCTTCCTCTGCACACTTTCTTTTTGGAGCCATTTGCCGAAAACACTTTTCTTGATTAATCTTTTATTTTTATTAACTTATTTTTGCAAAATGCAAAGAACTTGCTTAAAAATAAACTTTATATTTTTTGCTTCTTACAGACAGTGTTGAAAAATAAGTTCAATTTTGCAAGTACAAAAGTCGAGTTTATACACAATTTTACAAATTGACTTTGCAACGATCATATACGTAACGGCAAAGGTATCGTTACGCGGCTGTTGCAATTATATTTTTTTGTACAATCCATCAAAATAATTTCGTTATACTCATCATAGCTTATGTATTTATTTAAAAATAAAAAGAGGCAGCAGATCAAAAACGTAGTATGGTGAAAACCAATGTTGCTACTGATAAGTACCAATTAAATTTTCAGTGCATCCTAGGGTGAACAGTTTCTGATAAGTAATAAATAAATTTTCAGTGCATATTAAAGGTTGAACATGCTTAAGAGCCACTGTAATAGGAGATATAATTGCTGTTCAGCTTATGCAGGCCGAACCGGTTCTGGTTCTGGTACTTGGTAGTCTTCATGTACAATGATTTCCAATGCCATAACTTTAGAACACGGTCTGGTCCAGGCTGAACAGGTTGCAATAAATAAAGTACGTACAAAGATTTCAAATGGATAAATTTATAACAGGCTCTGGTCCAGGCTAAACATGTGTTGCAATATAGGCACGGAGCAGGACGCTTGTCTTTTATATCTTAATATATAAAAGGCAAGCGTCCTGCTCCGTGCGCTATATCGTAAAACATGTTCAGCCTGGACCATGACCAGTTATAAATAATTCATTTGAAATATTTGTACTTACTAAACCTTTTGTTTATATCGTAAAACCTGTTCAGCCTGGACCAGAACCTGTTGTAAAATTATCTATTTGAAATCTTTGTACGTACTGTACTTTTTAAAACCTGTTCATCCTGGACCATAACCTGTTGTAAAATTATCTATTTGAAATCTTTGTATGTACTGTACTTTTTAGAACCTGTTCAGTCTGGACCAGCACCTATTCTTAAATTATGTATTGGAAATCTTTGTACTTGAAGACCATCGTCATTTTCCTCAACTACTGAACATCAAACATCATGTCTTGCTATTACAGTACTTCTTAATTAACAGAACCAGAACCTATTCGGTCTGCATAAACTGAACAGCAATTATTATATTCAGTGACGTTGGTGTCAATTGGAATTGCTAGAATTAAATCACAATGGTCTTGATCGGTCTTCTGATCCAAGTTTTAGCGATTGGCTACTCAAGTTAGGAAATAGAGATGAAGACATTATAGAAATTCCCGATCATTTTGTTTGTAAAGGTTCGCTTATTAACCCTTTCACTGGCTTGCCTAGAATAATCGTGGACAATTTTTTTGAGCTTATATTCCCATCATTTAACCAATAAAAAGATTAAAAAACATCCCTCTGATTTTTACATGAGCTGCTTTGCTTTTGGCAGGCTGTCTAATATAATGGACAAAACCATGATAACGTTGTATTATAATATTTTAGTTCAACTAAAACAATCGGAGACAAATGCAAATGCGTTATTTATGCAATTGTTATTATAAAAAAAAAAATTATACTTTGCACACCAATCACAATAATCACTTCTTTTTTGCAAAATTTATTAACACGCGATATAAAAAAATTGAAGGCTTCTGTTGGGCATAAAATCGAAAATCTAACTAAGTTAAACGTTATATATCTCGCTAAAATTATTTTTGTCATGTTAGCACAACTTCATTTCATAGTACCAACCTATTTGATTTTAGAAAAGACGTTGGAAAATAAAAAAAACATTTTTTTCTTAAGTGTCCAATATAATGGACAAATCCTTTAAATATATTTCTGGCAATACTTTGAGTCCGAATTACATCAACCGTTATTCCAAAATTGCTATCCTGTGCACAAAAAATTCCGATGTGAACGAAGTCAACGAGCAAGTTCTAAATATTTTAGTTGGTGACACAGTGAGAGATCTGAGCACGGATTAAATTGAAGACAGTGATGATAACGATAAACCAAATTACCCTGCCGAGTTTTTGAATGAATTTTATCCTTCAGAAATGCCACTGCATAAGTTAAACCTTAAAATTGGAAGTATTATAATACTTCATCGAAATTCCAATACCAAAAGTGATATCTGTAATGGAAGGTGGTTAGTTTTGAAAAACCTAAAAACTTAATTAATCATCGCACAGGTATTGACAGGCGCACTGGCGAACATGAAATAGTTTTCATACCTGCAATTGATTTGGCCCCGACAAACACAGATTTGCCTTTCACTCTTCGGAGGCGACAATTTCCAATTAAACTGACATTTTCAATGACCATAAATAAATTGCAAGGTTAAATATTGCAAAAATTAGGAGTTTTTCTAAAAGAACTGGTATTTAGTCATGGGCAGTTTGAGCGGGCTGATGATGTAAAACTAAGCATTATAGATGGCAAGAGACAAGGTTAAAAAATCTAAGAATTTTTTGACTAGAAATGTTGTATATAAAGATATTTTATCAAAATAATTTAATAAATATGTTTTCAAATAAAAACCTTTGTATATAAATCCAATAAATTTTTTGTCGCATTTTGTACTCTAAATGGTTCCTTCCCGTCGAAGGACGGGCTTTTACACTAGTATTAAGATAAATCGCAAAACTGTGTGCGCATGTGAAATTATTCATGAGCATTCAATTCATGTACAATTAAACCCTGTTTGTATTTATAAATAAAATACATATAACAAAATTTACCTGTACAAAATTAATTAATAATTAATTTTGATAAAAATTGTCAAATTTTGTTTTTAGAGCTTCAAATTTTGTTTTCAAATCAAAAATTTACAACAAACACATAGAAATATAAAAGTATAGGTTTGTAAATATACCCAGCAGGAAATGGGTCGATCCGTCTTCGAAGACGTCTTCGAGACATGTCAGTTTCTTGCAAGACGGATCGATCCATTTCCATGTGTGTCTTTGAAGACATTTTCAAACAATATTCCACTTTGTCTTGCAAGACATGTTGTTGAAATGTCTTCAAGGACGGCATGCGTCCATGTATTGTAAAACGGATGCATAGTATAAACAAAATCATACGCTCTCCGTGCATGGTTATGTTTTTTTATTGTGAGAGAAATTTCATTTGTTTGCTTAAAAGTTATTTATTTATTTGCTGCTGACAATATAATGACTTGTCTTTCAGAACGTCAGCGTTCTCTCCGAGTATGCGTACTTGGTCTTCGAGACGGCTTTGAAGACTTCGTCTTTGAGGACTCATATTCCAACTGGGTACGGGAATTTTGTAATTTCAACTCTTTACTCATGAATGTGAACTTGGCAACTTTACACAAAATTCGAAAAAATTTCGCTGTCTGTTCGTTGTCAAAAACTGAAAAATACTGACTCCCTATTTTTAATAACTGATAAATTTTCCGATTGTTTTTCAAATAAGAAAATAATAATATTTTTATTATTTTGCTATATTTTGTTTTTTACACCTTAGTTCGCGTTTCATTACTTACGTTTAAGTTTTTATACTTAATTTTCTTTTTGTCGATTTTTTTTTTTAAGTGATTTCTTAATCGATACTTTAAAAATTAATTAACCTGAATTCAATAAATGTTTCTTTATTCGATCTTATGGCTTGCCTTTGTTTGATATACATAAGTTGAAAATCTTTTTCCCATTTAGCTCGATTAAATATAAAAACCTCAGGTCAATAAGACACCACGCCCATTCCAAGCATAACGCAGAACGTTATTTTTTATTTTTTTATTTATTTTTTACTTGAATTTAACTTATTATAATTTATTATAGCCTAAACCTGAAAGGTCAGGGTATATTAACTTTGTGCAAACTTTTGTAACGCATAGAACGAAGCGAGTGCGGTATAGAAAAGTATTTATATTCTTGATCAGCGTCACCTCGTGAGTCGAGCTATTCATGTCCGTCCGTCCGTCTGTCCGTTCGTCTGTCCGTCTGTGTCTTGTCCGTATACACAGGATAAGAAGAAGGAGTAGAGATAATTGGATGAAACTTGGTAAACATGGTCACATGAACCCAAGAATCTGCACTATTGAATATTTTTGGAATCCGCCCACGGTCACGCCTACCTCCCATATAACGCAAAAATTTAAAACTGCATAACTCAGCTCATACTAAGCCTACAACAACAAACTTTGGTGTGTATGTGTTTTATACCAGCTCCAAGATGTCTTCGAAAAATGGACGTCATCCGCCTACGGACACGCCTACCTCCCATACAAACCAAAAAATTGAAAACTGTATAAATATGCCTATGTTTGTCTAACAGAGATAAAATTTGGTATGTATGTATTTTATACTAAAGCTAATGTGTGTTCAAAAATTGGGCGTAGTCCGTCGACTAACACGCCCACCTCCCATACAACCCACAATAGTGAAAGCACTATAAGGGCATTAACATTTGAGTCTTTTATTTTGGTTTTTATAATAGTATTTGTAATTTTTGTTGACAGCGTGTTTATTATATATGCTTTCAGATAGGATCACAAAGTGAAGTGATTTTTTGTGTGCAGCCCAAACAAAGGACGTTATTGACCAAAAAAAAATCCCCGATTCGTCTGCTCAAAAAATCTTTTATCGTTCAGTTTAGCAGTGATGTCAACGTTCAAGAAAACACCACTGTTAATTTTGAGATAAATTGATCGTATAAATAAGTTTCCAATGCATTGGAATGTACTGGTATTACTTTCAACGTCACCACAATTTTCAGCAACGTTTCGAAATGTTAAACAAATCTAGCTAGACGCATTGCTTGCGTATCATATTTTTAGAATTCTTACATGTTTAATCCTTTGTCCATATTTATGATATGGTAACTGATAATTTTGCCAGAACAATGCAGAAAATCTGATGACATCAATGCCTTTTCAGGTTAAATCGGGGGTTTTTTTTTTGTTGATAGAAAATATACTGACCATTTTATATTGAAGTGTTTTATTAGTTGCACTTACCATCTCCGAATTGGCTCAAATTTTTTTCTTGAATTGGTTTAATGATTAGAAACCAAATCCGAAGTTATACATTTTTGCAATCATTTTTCGCGGCCAAAATCGGGTCTACTTTGAGACAACGTAGCTCAGTCAATTTAAATACGATTTTCGTAAATAGGGTATCATTGGAAAAGTTTTTGTCTACTTTAAAGGAAAAATTTTTTATTTCAAAGTATAATGCCATCACCAGACGCTATAATTTTTTTTAACTTTCATAATATAAGCTGTTTTAAGGTTTCATTACCTTTCTAGCGATATAAAATTAAGGTGTACTCTTAAAGAGTTCCGAAGTTTTAGCGATAGAACGTGAAGTGTTAATGAACTTTCAATACAAATTCAACAAATTTTTAATACAAAAACAAATGAAAAAAAAATATTTTATGAAAATTTAATGTAAGAAATGTAATGACAGCTAGTTGAATTTTTATTGAAAATTCATTAATATTTCACGGTTTTCAATCTTCTAAATCCATTTAGAACGTGAAAATTATAAAAATGAAAATTATAGCGTCTGATGCTGCATGGCATTAAACTTTTAAATTAAAAATTGGTTGACTTACTGCAGATTTCTATGTTTTCCTTTGGTTTTCAAGTACAATAAATTTTCGCTCCAAAAACGAAATAATATTCGGTAAGGCCTAAGAACGTATAATTTTTAATTTTCAAAAAAATGTTTTCGAGTATCTAATTTTTTTTTTTTTACTTTTTTAAACATATTTTTTTAATAAATAGCTCATTTGCATACACAGTCCCTTAGAATCCAAGGAGACGCCGTGTCTACTGACCGTGATCCAATAAGGACCAAATTTTGTTCGAAATGTTCTTAGGTGTAACCGAATCTAATTTCGTTGTTTGAGGAAAATTTAAATGGTCTTAAAATTAGGGTTCGGTCTCATGTACACTCAATTTAAAATTTTTTTATTTGATCCAATAAAACTGATTGACCAATGTCGCGATTCTTATATACTTTCATTGTGTATGAATTGTATATAATTGCTTGAAAAGTCTAAATAAATAGTTTTTAACCTTTTTTTAGCTCAGAAATCTATTTTCGTTTTCCAAAAACGACATTTTAATTCTTTAACACGAACTACAACTTAATGAAGATCTGTAACTTTTAACATCTTGTTTTAAAGCAAGCAGCATCTTGATGAAAATTGTTCCATTCAACTTAATTTAAGGATTTTGAAAATAAATTTTACCACACCTTTCAGTATCGTATCAATACACTTACACCTGTTAACTAATGCGAACACACCATTTCACACATTGATTACACTATGCCCCAATATTTTTTTTTCGCCTTTTTCAAGTCTATCTTGTATTCTACTTATACAATTTTTATAATCAAGGCTATAATCAAAAATAACGTCAGGAAACGCATATGAATGAAGGTACTAAAATAGGACATTTTACTGGTTTATAAATTTTTGATTCACATTTTGGATCGACCTTTTTAAGTATTAATGTGTATTAATTAAGTAGTAATGACCAAAAATGTTAAAAGCAGTACAATGTTCAATTACTTCCGCACTGTAATTCATTTATAAAACGATTTTATACTTACGCTTGTAGCGCTCTTTGTCTCAGCAAAAATTTACGCAGAATAAAAGACAATATAGATAAACATTTACGAAGCATAAACATATCATACCTAAAAATTAAGCAACAAAGACTTAATCACTTGAAGTCTCAGCGCCAACTGAATGAGACAACTTCTTGCGTCTGCTCTTGTACGTAAAACATCCCTTATTTAAAGCACTTTAAGTAAAAGAAACAATAACAACAAACACAATCGGAGAGGAAAAGAGCGAGAAAGCTTTACGCTGCAGCGCGCTGGTTGTGTATCTAACGATTCAATGCAGCAATGTTTTTTGGATTTGATTTTTTTGGCTACTTTTTAAACTCAAATTTCAATAACGTTTTAGAGCAGTTTTGAAGAAAATAAGTATGCAAAGGACTTAGTTAAACATGTTGCTTTATGTTAGTGAAAGAATTACAAAAATCGGTTCAGTAGTTCTTGAGTTACACTACAACGTAGATACGTGAGAAGCCTTTTATATAATAGTATAGATATAGATAGATATAGATATAGATATATATAAAAAGTTCAGAAAATTAGCTAAATTTTGCATATTTCTATACGAGCTTTAAAAAAGTTCTACAAGCAAAACAGATTTCTGAAGTCGTTATTAAGATCTCTTAGATCTAATGGTTACCATACAACTATAGCTATTTCTTAAATTTTTTTTACCACTTATCCTTTTTATAACCCTATAGCTTTCTCATCTAATATTATTTAACTTGTTCTCGTGCTGCGGTGCAAAATCTTTTTAACATTTAAGTCTGTGATAAGTATGTGATATTATTCGCAAATGCTCATCTATGTTAACCGAAACAACGGTTAAATGTAACCAAAGTTCATTGAACTTGGAATAAAAATCAATTTATTTATATGTGTTGCGCTCGACAACAAACTCATACAAGCCGTCTCAATTTAAGTTCAAAATTATTCATGCACGCCATCATTAAAATGTTTAAATATATGTTTGCTCAAGCATATAACACTAAAGAAAAATAACAACAACTTGTAAACATTTGCAACATTCTCAAAATGTATGCAAATCGGCTTAAATAACAAATAAGATTCAGGCAAGAAAGCAAGCAAAACCAAAGACGACCGACCGACCGAATGAACGGCTTTGCCATAATTTTTCATTTAGTTACGCGTCGTGCGAAAGAAATATATAAAACATACGCCAAAAGGTGCAAAAATAAATCTAGTTTCATAACGTGGCATATTTTAATGCGTTTGTAACTATTTTGTAATTTTTTACGCTTTTTCCTCGCCAGCCTGAGCTTTTGTTACATTTTTGTTTGTAGCGCAAGCTTTTTGCTTTTTGCTACTTGCTACTTGCTGCATGCAGCAGCCTTTGACTAATTTTTGTGTTTTACTTCTTATTTGTAAGCATTAAAATTTATGAGCATTTGTGAACAAACCAAATAAGCTGGCAAGGGCTGTTGTTGTTGGTGTTGTTTTGTTGGCTTATGCTTGTTTTTGCAATGTGTTAAGTTTTTATAGCGTTTGCATAGTTTTCAGAAAAAAATAACAATTTTTTTTTTGTATGCTTTTAACCACATTTATACAAATTCATTCACACAATTTTTACAGCAATGCCATAAAGCAGAAAATATAAAAACGTATAAAAAAAAAAAAACAAAAATATTAAGAAGAAAGCAAACAAGCGGGTTAAAATAAGCGCCGCAAAAAAAAACACCTCATGCTTTGTTTTAGCATTGGCTGCTATATGCTTGTATGTGTGTTTGTTTGTTTGAGCGTGAATGAGTTGTACTTGCTTGGCATGCCCAAAAGTATGCAATGATTACACTATGACACAAAAAACGGTTTTTGGAAAAATAATAGGATTCTGCGGTATAGGTTCGATACTATGATTCAAGGTGAGTATAACCCTAGCTGGGTTTCGCGAGTTTGGCGACCGTTTGATTTTTATGGCCCCCAACATATTGTGCTCCTGAGTGATTTCGCCCAAAAAAGGTATCATCACTTTATGGTCAACAGCTCCTTCATAGTTAGTGATATTGGTTTACTGTCTTCGGCAATGTTGTAGCTAATAGTCTAATGGTTAAATATAAAAGCAAAACATACTCAGAAAATCATTTTTTTCAACACTTTTTTTGAAAAAAGTTAAAAAAAAATTTGATTTTTTTTGCTTTTTTTTGCATAACTTGAAGGGAATCCAAATTTTTCCTATACTATATTCAACAAAATTATAGCCGAAAAAAAACTAAACAAATCTTGTGAATATACTTATGTGATTTGAACATGTCCACAGTACTGTAAAAGCTCCAAAAGATCATAAAATTTGGTAAAAAAATTTGTATTATTATATTTAAATGTTTTCTTTTATTTTCATACACTTTATTATGATGTAATGAAATTAAGAGTTTACTTCTTAGAAAGCAGAAAACCGAAATGAATCAAAAATAATTCATTTCATGCGAAATCTTAAAAACTTGACCCAATGCAGCAAAACAAAATGCACTTTTTTTGTAATTTTTTTTTTGTTTAAGTGTTTCATTTGAATTATTATTATTTTTTTGTAAAAGTGATCACGGAACTATTCAATTGAAACAATTTTTTGTTATTGCAACTTGATTGATTGTATTTTTCCGTAGGCCAGCATCAAAAATAATTAAGTTTACTGCGTAGTTCCACTAAAGTAGTCTTCGGTAGTGCTTCCGAGTGTTTTTAAGAAGTGTTACGAGCAGCAAAAGCACACCAAAGTAAAAGCGAATGCGTTTGAAGTTTTAGTTTTTTAGCACTACCGCAGTAAAATATTTGTTGCTTTCGCTGTTCTTTTGAAAGTAATTTAAACCCTGTGCCATACTCATATTGAAAAGACAAATTTAAATAGACTGAAAAATGGGAAAGTGTAAGGCAACATAAATATTTTTTGCAATGTTTGTGGAAATTTTACGTCAATTACGGCGCAACAAAAATTTAAGAAAAAAACACGAGTTTTAAGTTCAGCATTTCAGAAAGTGTACCAAAAATGTTATGGGAAAAAGTTATTGAAAATAAAAAATGCGCCCCTAATTCAGTGTGTGCATTACGTTATAATGAACTTTTTGAGTGGGAACAACAAAAGCACAAAAACATCCTTGCGTTTTGAAACGCCGATGATTTGGACCAGAGGGGTTGTGGCAGTGAGTTAAATTATAAATTAAAAAAAAAAGAAAAAATTATAATTTCGATCGCATAAAAAAAAATAAAAATAGCAAAAACAACAACATGTGTGTTTTATGATCCTTAAACAAATTGCAAAAATTACAACAAAAAACAAGCCACCACATTGGGTGCGAATACCAACAAAATACACGCAGCAGCAAAAACTTTGCAACAACAATGCTATGCAAATGTTTTTTCTTGCTGTAGCAGCGCGATGTGCCGGCGAAGTCAATTCTCAGAATTACAACACACACGAAAATATTGAAGTTGTTGTAAGTGAGCAAATTGAGCAAATTGAGCTATGGAATTTACAACTCTGATTTGGACTAATGCGGGAAGGAAGCACAATGAATCAAACTGCTACGCATGTAAAAATACTGTTAATAGCATGTACACTAAGAAGGCTAAAGCTTTTCAGTACCAAGCGGTGTCTAGTGCCAACTTACCGAAGAGACACTCAATAGGCATTGTTCAAATTCAGATTTGAGTTTTCTCAAAGAAAGTCCGAAGAGCTCACCAAATTTTTTAATGAACAAAATATATTGGCGCCAGACGTAAAGGTCACGTGTCACAGAAAGCACCAAAATGAGTGGTGTTTGATGGTACATTTGATGAAGTTTATCAAGACTCTGATGATGATTCTTCGAGCACCTAAGATTTGTTAGACCTTGCTGACTAAATAAATTATCCCAAAAAATACATTATCATCATTTATCACTTGTGTATAATTTAAAAAACAACAAGATCTTTCTAAATTGTTTAAAGTATTGCATTGAGTTAAGTTTTTAAGATTTCGCATGAAATGAATTATTTTTGATTCATTTCGGCTTTCCGCTTTCTAAGAAGTAAACTCTTAATTTTATTGCATCATAATAAAGTGTATGAAAATAAAAGAAAACATTTAAATAAAATAATACAAATTTTTTTACCAAATTATATGATCTTTTGGAGCTTTTAAAGAACTGTGGACATGTTCAGATCACATAAGTATGTTCACAAGATTTGTTTAGTTTTTTTTCGGCTATAATTTTGTTGAATATAGTATAGGAAAAATTTGGATTCCCTTCAAGTTATGCAAAAAAAAGCAAAAAAAATCAAATTTTTTTTTAACTTTTTTCAAAAAAAGTGTTGAAAAAAATGATTTTCTGAGTATGTTTTGCTTTTATATTTAACCATTAGACTATTAGCTACAACATTGCCGAAGACAGTAAACCAATATCACTAACTATGAAGGAGCTGTTGACCATAAAGTGATGATACCTTTTTTGGGCGAAATCACTCAGGAGCACAATATGTTGGGGGCCATAAAAATCAAACGGTCGCCAAACTCGCGAAACCCAGCTAGGGTTATACTCACATTGAATCAAAGTATCGAACCTATAGCGCAGAATCTTGTTATTTTGTTGACTGTTGCACAGTGTTATAATAAACATAATCATTAAAATCATTTTGCGTTTTACGCTTTCAACAACGCTTTCTTGCTGCAAGCAAATATTTTTTTTTCCCCTCTTTTTCATGTTTTTGTTGTATGCCGCTGCTACTTAAAAACTTCAAAAAAATTTCTACGCTATTTATGTGCGTGTGTGTGTGTGTGTGTGTTACTGTACGACTGTAGCCAAATGTTTGACTTCTTCTTACTTTAGGTTTTTTTTTTGTTTTTGTCACCCGCTGTTGCCTTTGCCCTGAAATTTATTTAAATTTTTTTTTTTTTTGCTTACCACCGTCAAATGCAAATAATTTTCAACGGCTTTATGTTAATTTTTTTATGCAGTTTTTTTGTGTTTTTTTTTTATCTTTTTATATTTTTTCATATATTGCGTTGCTTTCATTTTGACCAGCTTTTATTACCTGCGCCGCTGATGTTGTCGACAGCTGCTGTTGTTCGAAATTTATGAAAACTAAAATTCAAATTTTGAATTCACTGCAAAAATATTCATTTATTTTATGTGATTTCTTTCTGTGCTATTTTCTTGCACCACCTTATATCAGGTTTATTATGAAGTTTGCTTGTTTTGTTTTGTTTTGTTTTTTTTTTGTTTTTGTTTTCATTTAATAAAAAAACCCTGCAAAATGTTGTTTTATTTGGCTGACAATAATCATAATTTATGATTTGTATCCGTTGGCAGTGTAAGTTCCAAGATCCAGCTCTGTAGTCTGCACACTTTTAATGTTTGCATTCTATCAAAATAATAATAATATGTTTTTGAAATTGATTGGAATATTTTGACAGTAATTTTAAATGTAAAAATAATAAATCTTGGTAAACAATTTGATTGTTTAGCTTGAATCGTTTTATTGGAAATTTTTTCGGCAGTTAACAAAACAGTTGTTACAGGTGTTTTTTTTTTTATTATGAAAAAAAAAAGAAAAATAACCTTCATCTTGTTGCTTAGCATTTTTAATTCTTTTTTCTACCAGAGATACAAAAAATTCTTCGATATTTGAGACTATACGTTATGTACGGAGAAAACATACGAAAGAGTTTAATATACAAACATTTCCAAGTTGCAAGTATGAAACATCAAGATTATTTTCATTTATGTTCTCTTAACTAATGTTAAGTTAACTATAAATTAAATAATTCAACTGAAAAAAGTCACCTCTTTTAATCGAATTTAAAAACTTTATTTATGGAATTTTAATTAAGCGCAATTGTGGATTGTATTCCTCGACAGTTGTTATAGCAGGGAAAGTCCACTGAACAATGGCGCTGTCTGCACTGTCTGTACTTAAAACCAGGTCAAGAAGAATTCAGACTATTATAATTACAACTAGCTTATTATTAGTCAGAACAAATATTACACTGCTTTACAAATAATAACACTGGTTTACAGCCAATATGTACTTTGAATGCCACTATTCTTTTCTCATTTAAAATCGGTCGATAATTCCGAAAAAAAAAATTTTTTTTTTCTGTCACTCCGTTTTCGAGATATTGCCCACTGTAGGGTTTTCAACGAAAAAAAAAGTTGGTTCCACTTAATTACATTTATCTCCAGAACCAACAACAGTAATCAAACAAATAATATATCAAATAAAAGCTAATAAAATTTCTTACAAACAATGCCAAAATCATGTTTTGGTCGAGCTGTTAGTTTTGGCGGAATTAATTCAAATATCGGGGATTTTTTCAGAAAATATCTGGGTAGTTTTTACACTGGAATTCTCGCAGTCTTTTACTCATTTTATTTTGAAGTATATCTTATTTTTTCCTTTCGTTACAAATTGTGCGTCCCTTTGTTTGCCACGTTTTTTAGTATAATGCATGAATGTTTTTGCTTTTATGCATCTCAAAAGTGTTGCAGGTACAATAAAGGTAGGTAGGTCCACGACTCAGAGCGCGACCGCCGAAACTGTCAAAAAAACACAAAATAAGTATTCACATGGCATAATAAAAACAGGTAGGCTCTCTTTCTTATAGCCATAAGTGTCGAAATCAGACGTTTTGCTGTGACGGTTTCGACGGTTGCACTCTCAGTCGTGAGCCTACCTGTGAAATCCATGCATTATTTCCTACGATATAGCGTTTTACATATTTTGCACACTTGACGGTCCAGCTCTTTACGAAATAACCAAAATGTAAGTATGAAGATCAAATTGAAAAAAATGTATAGTTCCAATGAATAAACAAAAACCTATTTCAACAAAAAATATACTTTTTTCATATAATTAGTACTTCCAGCTACAATATCAAAACATGACATATTGTTGTGCCAGCGAACCAAAAATTTCTGTTCATTAATATTTTCCCAATATAAGCTATCAAATCGAAATATGTATATATAAAAAAATGTGAAGAGTTTTTCCTTATCATTTTTTTCCATTATTAATTCAAAAAATGCGTTAAAACACCATAAAAGCCTTTAAAATACAAAATATTTACATATGTAAATATGTACCAAACTACGTTATAAAAATGAAAAATTTCCAAAAAGTATCAGAAAATTCTAAAATTCAAAACAACTTTTGAATTTTCAGAAAGAAACCCAAAAAATAGCCACAGAGTCCAAGCCATATTCAAATCGCATAAAAAAGAAAGGAGTTATGGCAAATTTAAAATTGGGATATTTACATATGTAAATAGTGCCAAAGTGAGGGTTAAACACAACCTTTTTCATTTCTCAATAGATTTTCTTCAACAATAGCTTATTTTTTTTTGGAAAAATAAAGGCTCTTAGTAAAAAATATCAAAATTAACATAATATTTTGATTTCTTAACGAAATTTGCAACTATTTTGTCTTTTTTTGGAAGTTTTTCTGAAAAATAAAAAAAATCCCCGATATTTGAATTAATTCCGCCAAAACTAACAGCTCGACCAAAAACTGATGGTGGCATTGTTTGTAAGAAATTTTATAAGCTTTTATTTAATATATCATTTGTTTGATTGCTGTTGTTGGTTCTGGAGATATATGCAATTAAGTGGAACCAACTTTTTTTTTCGTTGAAAACCCTACAGTGGGCAATATCTCGAAAACGGAGTGACAGAAAAAAAAAAAATTTTTTTTTCGGAATTAGCGACCGATTTTACATGAGAAAAGGATAGTGGCATTCAAAGTACAAACAACTTTTCGTTATTTGTAAACCAGTGTAATTTTATAAGGTAGTCCAGACATTTGACGTCTTCTCCCAAAATTGAAAGTTCATACCCTTAGTTGACAATTATTACAAAAGAGAGACTTTTTGACGACATCACAGGCACTCAGTTGTGAATAGACAATTAGATGTTCTCAAAAGAATAGACGTATTCACGATTCAGTGCAGTTGCCAGTGTAGTTGAGGACTTAAGGAATTGTACAGTTGCGTACATTGACAAAATTTTACAAATTTTAAGATAAACTTAAGTATAAGCTCTGAAAATGCATTTATTTGCAACGATACTTAACTTCAACTTAAGTATGAAAATGCGTAACTAAAGTTATACTTAAGTCGTCGACAGCAAATAGCTGATTATAGTTTGCAAAATAATTTTGAAATTGTGAAAAAGTTGAACTTAGCTGAGGCTAAACTAAAGTAAAACTTAAGTATAGTTGGAGAAGCTGGTCCTTAGTATCAATTACTTTATATATAATAATCTCATTCAAATTAAAACAAAAATTGTGTTGACGAAAACCTAACTGAACAAGTCCTCAAGTCGTCAACTTCACTGGCAAGTGCACGGAGTCTTGAACAACCTAGTGTAGTTTGTTTGATTTGAGAGAAAAAAAAATAAAATAAGCAATAAACTACAAACTACAAAACGAAACGCGCCGGTTTCCTCTACAAATTGAGTCGAACTAATCTTCAACATAAAATCTTCCGCTGTTTTCGGCTTCCAGTTATTGCACTCAATTTTACTACAACTGATTTGGAGAGAGTGTAGCACAATGACTCCGACCCCTCGCTTAACTCGTCAACAACTGCAGCATCGAAATAACAACACGGATGACGCATCGCCTAAGCTGCTCAGTGGAGATTCGCTATCTCGCTCTAAACGTGCTCAGTTGAAAGAAATGGAGGAGAGGATGAGTGTAAACATAAAAACTGAAATTTGTCAACTTGAAGATCGGCTTCTTCTACAGTTTAATAATACACTCAAACAACTCTCTAATGACATTGTGAGTGTTGAGATTAAGCTCGTTGCCAAAATTGAGTCTGAGGTGAGTGTTGTTAAAAATAACTACAGTGACCTTGAAAAAAAAATCACCACCCTTGAAAATGAGTTGACGTACTTAACTCGTCGTAGCACAGATCTTGAGAAATTGAGAACAGATTTCAACAATATAAAAATCCACAACAACAACATCAACAACAACAACAACAACAACAACAACAGCAACAACAACAACATCTCACCTGAGTTTTCTTCAGATGCTGTGTTATTTGGGCTGCCGTTTTCAAACGATGAAAATTTAAAAGCAATATTCAATCAAATATGTCTCTTCATAAATTTTCAACCTCCACAAATCAAAGATATTTTTCGCATCAAGCCCAGATCGAACAATCCTAACTCTTTAGTCATAATAAAATATTTTTCGCCGTTTGATCGTAACCGTGTGCTAAAGGCCTTTGGAGCATATCGAAAACGAACTAAAGCAGCCGTTAATTTAAGAAGTGCTGGATTTGACTGCGACTCTAATATTTTTATCCACGAAAGCCTCATTGCTGAGAGTCGTAAACTATTACAAGCTGCGATTGTCTGCAAACGACAAAAAAATATTTTCAATGCTTTCACTGTTCGTGGCTCTGTTTATATTAGAAAGAAAAAAAATGCAGATGCTCTTCTCATCACCAGTGTGGCCACGACCTGAAAAAAAAAGAAGCTAAATTGGCCAAAAAAAGAAGTCAAAAAAAGGCTAAAAGTTTTGAAAAAAGAAGCTAAAAAAAATCCAGATTTTTCATACAACTTCAAGTTTTATTTTCGTTTTAACATAACATTCATTTTTAATATAGGTACATCAGTATCATTGGTACAAATTTGTAAAAAGCAAAAAATCATATGGTATATATTTATAAAGCAAAATAATACCAGCCTTTTTAATTCAGAATGACTTACTTTTTAATAAACTAAACTAACTTTTCATTGCATTAACTTTCATTTCATCATTTAAATATAAATTAAAATAATATGTATATTGAATTGATGTATATTGAAGTATATGTATATTGAGTCCTATTAAGAATAATTTTCTCATGGGAATTGTAAAAGGGAGTTCTCATTTTTAAGACAGCAGGATACAGACATCACATGTTATGTTAAAAGTTTTAACTTAAAACACTCATGAATATTCACGGTTGATTAACAAATTAACAATTTGTTCAAAATTTTCCAAAATTTCTTGAGCCTTAAAATGGGAATCTCCTTTTTCAACATAGTTTATATCTCAGATATATTATTCCCTCTTCATCAGATAAATCGGAGGAACTGCAGCTTACATAAGTACTACGTGAATCTAACAGACGTATGAGATCATCAGTTACCTCAAAGTCATGACAACATTTTTGTAATATTTTCAGTTAACATCGAATATTATGCAACGAGATAGGCATTTTAATTTAAAATCTATTTCTTTGCATAGTTTTTACAATTTTAATTGCACTAAAAAGCGTTACTAAGTGGTAAAACTAAGAAACTGAAAACCAAATTGACGAGCTCAGAAAAGGATTTTCAGGCAGCGAGTTTTAAAAGTGCTTTACTTCTACCCAAAACTCAATTGTAGAGGACAGGCTTGACCATTTACGTGTCAATAGTTTTCGCCATTGAAGCTCAATCGAGGTAACTTCGTCTGCGGATAATTTGCAAAATGAGAAAATATATTTGGCTTAACAACGTTATGAGAATTTTCAATAGAAAAAAAATCGATCTAACATTCATTTACATGTGAAACGAAAGAGCTCTTAAGGGCCCTGCGTTGCTGCCAGATGCAAATTTTCATGACTACACACTAAAAAATTTGTATAGTATTTTTACACCGATCGGTGTTCCAGGGAGTCCTACACCGTTCGGTGTTAAAAAACACACCGTGTCAAAAAGCTAGAATTTTATATCCGATAGGGGACATTTTTCACACCGATCGGTGTTAATAACTAAATATCCGAAGAATGTTTGTGTCAAACCCTGTCAGGTGTTTATTTAGAATACGCAAAATTATTATTTTTTCCAACACCGAAAAATTTAATTTTTTACTATTCGGAAATATATGTTTTTAGAATTTTAATTTATTCATTCAAAATGCTAAAAATAATGTTATACCAAATATAATGGCATTCATGCTCGAAATTTGGATTGGATTTAATTCTATTTAAACCGTTTTTTATTACTTTAATGTCAATTTTGGCCAGAACTGTTTTCACGAACATGACTTATAATTCTGGACTTTTATTTTCAGTCTTGTGAAATTTTAATTTTCAATTTGTTTGTCAATGCTAAGGTGATTTCCATGTTTCTTTTCTTCTATGTCTTTCTTATTTTACACCGATCGGATAAGTTTGTCATATCACACCGGGTTAGTGGTGTAAATAAACACCGTTCGGTGTAAAAAATGTAAATATTCGCTCACCGGTGTAAATTTATTTTCGAAAATTTTTAGTGTGTACTTATTTTTGCCTTACAGTGTTGCATTTAATCGGCAAATTTTTTAATTGTTAATAAATCTAAAAAAGGCTGTTTTCAAAGTAAAAAAAGGCTAAAAAAACACGAAGCTAAATCGTAAATTTCGAGGCTAAACCGCAAATAAAAAGGCTAAATCTAGCCTCGAAAAGGCTAAAATGGCCACACTGCTCATCACTAGTATGGAAGAACTCCAAAATGCGGCTCATGATGCTGATGATCTTGTTGTACCTGACGGATAAGTTTCTGTTTCTGCTGATTGTATTAATATTTATTTTTATCTTAATATTATATCTAAGTCACTTTTTAATCTTCATTTTCTTCTTCATTCTCATACTTTTTATCTCCTGTCTAGAAGTAACTCTCCTACAGATCTCTTCTTCTTATGTTAGGCTCTAATTATTCGGCTATTGGTGCTAATGAAAGTCCGAAAATTGTATTACAGGTTCTGTGCAAACAGCGCAGTGGACTAAATGTCGTGCACTTTAATGCACGTAGTTTGAATATGACTAAACTTGATTTTATAAAATATGTTTTCGAAGATTCATTAGTTGATGTTATTTGCGTTTCTGAAACGTGGTTATGTAGTGATGTATTATTATTATTATTATTAAAGTTAATTGGTGTACAATAAGACAAAGTCTTTTATAGTACTACAAAGAGGTTAACATAGTAGAATAAATAAATTAAACAAATTATTAAAATTAAAAGTGACATTGATTCAAAACTTATAATAATTTTTATAGACAAATAATGAAGAATTCACAAGCGAAAATGAAATGGATAAAACATGTTATAAAATAAGCTTACAATCATTTTAAAAGACTTAAAATATTTATAATGACTTAAAATATGTAAATATGACTGAAAATAGAGTAGAGAATTAGGAAGTTGAGAAGATAGAAAAAAAGAGTAAAGAGGAAAAATACATTTATTGATTTAAGGAGCTAAAGTACTCAAATATAGCACGTTTGAAGCAGTTCGTGAGGCAGTGTGTTTTAAGGAGTTAGGCAATGCATTCCACGTTCTAATGGTGCTGACAAAAAAGAATCGACTGCTGTTTAGATAGTTTACCCTAGGGACAACAAATTTAGATGACCTCTGTGATTGGAAAAATTGCAGTTTTACAAAAAGGTATTCAGGGCTTTGTGTGTGCATAAGCTTATGTAAAAACAAAATGTTTCGAATATTTAAATACTGAGATAAACTACAGCCAAGAATGCCTTTACTACGTAGAGAAATATGGTCAAAGCGGTCAACTCCATACACATACCTTGCCGCACTATTGAATGCTACCAAGAGTTTATGCTGTGACTGTGAGTCAAGCTGACTATAAACTATATCAAAAATGTTATATACGGCATGATTAATTGTATAACTAGTCTGCGGCGAGTTTCAAGAGGCGTGTAGTGCAAAGAAGTGCGTAGGTATCGTAATGTCCCGTATATTCTACCTATGGTCATGTTAATATGGTCAGTGCAAGTTAGTTTAGAATTAATTATAAATCCCAAGTTTTTCGCTTTTCCACGAATTCAATTTGCTCCGTTCCAACAAACAAGGGAGGGATGTCAATGAAGCACGAGTTATTTCTTGAAATGGGCAGTACTTTAGTTTTAAGGGGGTTAATACGTAGCATGTTGGAAGCAGCCCAGTTATTCAACAAGTTCAAGTCAAAGTTTAGTCTGTATGTCAAGTCTTCTAGGAGTCCAGTAGGTCGAGAAAGATAGATCTGAATGTCATCAGCATAAGCATGAACAGAGGCATATTTGCAGACAGAGAAAACATCATTAATGAATATAGAGAACAATAGTGGGCCCAATATAGACCCTTGTGGAACTCCGGTAACAACAGGCCTAAGCGAAGAGTAAGAATTTCCCACTTTAACCTGTTGCATTCTCCCTTCCAAGTAATTGGAAACTAAATCTACTGCCGTAGAACTAAACATAAAATAGTTACTAAGCTTTTGACAAAGTAGATTATGATTAACAGAATCAAAGGCTTTAGAGAAGTCAACAAGGCAAAGAAGGGTCAGAAAGTTCTGGTCGTAAGAAATACGTATATCATCTATGATTTTAACTGCAGCAGTAGAACAACTGTGGCCAGCTCTGAAGCCAGACTGCAGTGGCGACAACAACATATAAGTATTAAGGTGGTCAGAAATTTGGTTAGCCATAATACATTCCAAAACCTTTCCTAGCGCTGGAAGTATGCTAATAGGCCTGAAGTCATTCGGTACAGATGCAGATGCGGATTTTGCCACAGGCAAGACCGTGGCAGCTTTCCATATGTCTGGAAATCGTGAACTAGTTAAGCAATGATTTGATGTATGCGATGCAATTTGTGACATTAAAAATTATACAATGTATAGGAACGATCGGTCTGGAAAAAAAGGAGGAGGAGTCGCGGTGTACTGTAAAAATACTCTAACTTCTAAAATGATTTGTAGTTCTAGTGGATCTGGAATAGAATTCATAAATATATGTTTATCAGATAATAGTAAGAAAATTCTTTTGTCATGTGTTTATAATCCCAATAAATGTTTTTCTGTTGATCCTTTAATTTCTGTTTTAAATAATTGTGTTCTTGACTACGATTTATTGTTGTTATGTGGTGACTTTAACATCAATATTCTCTCCAATGAAATTGGAAAAGAACTGTTGATTGATAAGTTATCGACACTTGGGTTATCAGTTGTAAACGAAACTATGCCTACAAGGTTCTCCATCAACTCCACGCCCAGTTTACTTGATTATTTCATTGTTTCTAATCCTTCAGTTGTCGCTCTATTTGATCAGCTTTACTTTGTTTCTGATCACGATTTAATTTTTTGTTCGCTAAATGTTAACTTGTCTTGTAATATAACATCAAATTCTTTTTCTTATCGTGATTTCAAACATATTGATTATCCGTCTCTGTACAATGATTTGTCTATGCTTTCGTTTAATGAGTGTTGGTTGCATCATGATGTTAATGACAAGCTAAGTTCTTTCATAGCTCCTATTAAATATTTGTATGATAAACATGTTCCTATTCGTACGTTAAATGTTAAGAATGTATCTTGTCCTTGGTTTACTCAGAGTGTTTTAAGTTGCATTAAAAAAAGAAATAAACTTCACAAAAAATGGCGTAGAAGTCCATCATCAGTCAACTGGGAAGCTTTTAGACTTGCCAGAAATCAAGCTGTTCTATTAATAAGACAATCAAAAACACGGTATTTTTCTGACAAGCTTAAACTCTCCCTTCCTACCAAAATGCTATGGAAGAACTTAAATAGACTTGGGGTATGTACTAAAAAAACTCCTGCATGTAGTGTAGACCCTGAAATTCTGAATAATTTTTTTGTTAACACTGCTACTGTCTCTAATGATGATTTGTGCATTCGTAACAATCTAAATATGCAACAATCATTCCAATTCGTTACAGTTAATGAAATTGATGTTGGAAGTTGCATTTCGCAGATAAAATCAAATGCAATTTCGGATGATGGCATTCCAATAAAGTTTATTAAACTTATTTTGCCTCATATAATAAGTCCACTTACACATATCATTAACCATTGTTTAACAACATCATCATTTCCTAACATTTGGAAAGTTGCCATCGTTCATCCTGTAGCTAAAAAACAATTTCCTTCAGGGGCGAATGATTTCAGCCCAATAAGTATTTTGTCACCTTTGTCTAAAAATTGTGAAAAAATTATGGCTCAACAAATTAGCAAATATTTATTTGAGAAAAAACTATTATCACCCTTGCAGTCTGGTTTTAGGTCAGGGTATGGATGCTCTTCTGCAGTAGTAAAGGTGATGGATGACATTCGACCCGAGTTTGATGCTGGTTCTATGACTCTACTCTGTTTATTTGACTTTTCAAAAGCCTTTGATAAAGTTAACCATCAATATTTGTGTCAGAAGCTTAAGTTTTTCTATGGATTCTATGATAGTGCTGTTAATTTTATGTCTAGTTATTTAAGTAATCGAATGCAGAGAGTTAAAGTTAACCACGAGTTTTCTTCTTATAAAAATGTTTCATGTGGAGTTCCTCAGGGTTCCATACTTGGTCCTCTGCTGTTCACCATGTTCATCAATGACATTTTCAGTGTCTGCAAACATGCATCTGTTCATGCTTACGCCGATGATGTCCAGCTCTATCTTTCTAGACGAACTGGACTTCTTGATGACCTATGTTGCCGATTAAATGATGACCTCAATGGTATTAATGAGTGGTCTAAAAGCAATGGTCTGCAACTAAATGCTGCTAAATCATATGTCCTACCTATTTGTAAGAGTAAAACTTGTCTTAATGACGTCCCTGATCTGTTTATTGGTAATAGTAAGCTAACTGTTGTATTGAAAATAGTAAATTTAGGTTTCTGCATTAATTCTTCTTTATCTTGTGTCGATCATATTAATATTGTTGTCCAAAAAGTTTATTATGTCCTACGCAATTTAAGAATGTCCGCTTGTGTTACTCCTATAGAAATAAAACGTAGACTGGTAATGCAACTGGTCTTACCTATAATTTCATACGCAGAAATAGTATATAGTAAACTTGACTCATCCTCTCTTTTAAAACTACAAATTGCTTTTAATTATGCTACACGCTACGTATATGGCTTACGAAAATTTGACCATCTATCTACCTTCAGAAATGCAATACTTGGATGTGAACTAACAGCATATCTTAACGCGCGTAACTGTATATATCTACATAAGCTCATTCATATGAAAACTCCTTTCTACCCACGGTTAAAAATTTTGGACTAGTTTTTAATCCAAACTTTGGTTTAAAGGAATTTTTAATCCAAAAAGTACTATTTTTTATTCCATACTTTAGTTTAATTTGTTTTTAATCCAAAAAAGTTTAAGTTTAAGACTATTTTTGGACTACAAATTTACATTAAGGTAGTATTTTTAGGAAAAATTATTTATGTTACCTAAGATTGAAAACTACTACTGCTATGAAATTTACGCTAAATATAATAGTTAATGTTGTTAAAGCATCCGAAGTTTATTTTTTAATTAAATGAAACAAATTGTTTCTTAAAATCTGAAAAAAAATATTATTATATTCATTATTACATTGAGCAGTGTTTCATAATACATACTAATGGTATTCATGCAAAGCGGTAAGCTTGTATTTTTGGCAATTAGTTATTTTTATCAGTCGATTGTGCATTTGGAGAGATATGTCAGCTGTTAACTTGTTAACAGTCAACTTTCAGCATACATATAAACAGCTGATTGCTGGTTTGTGATATATCTGTTTTGTGTAAACGGTTCTCCATACATTTCCTTTTTAAGGCTGATAAACTTATACGGTTTATATCATTTATAAGGGCATTGCCCATTTGCATGAATACCCTTAATGTATATATAATGAAGTTTATGGCAATATAATAATATGTTCACACGAAGGCCTTTTGGCTGAAAAGCCAAAGAAAAGCAGCTCTTTATTTGACAGTTCTTCTATGGCGAAAAGGTGAATATTATGTAGCTTTTCAGCTGAAAAGCCATTGGCACGGACGCGACATTCGCACGGTTTTAATTACTCGAAAAACAAGAAAGAAACAAAAAGAACCGATATGTATTTTAAGTGTTCTAACGCGATTAAAGAGTGCTACATTTTATAAAAATATTGGCAAGATTTAGTACAAATTAGTTCAAAGTACGCGACAAAAAAAATAAGTTTTTTTTAGCTCGTATAGAAATATGCAAAATTTAGCATAAATTAAGTTTGAGAACTTTTTTTAATATATATATATGCTTATGGAGGTCACAGGATAACTTTTCTTCGTAGGCTTATGAAATATGAGAATTATCTCTTACCTTTTTTTCTCACGAGTTCTCACCTTTGTGGATTAAAAAGTAATCCTTTTATATTTTTAACTTTTTTGGACGAAAGTCTAGTCCTTTTTGGATTATAATATTTTATACTTTCTGCGGATTAAAAATTATTCCTTTTTGGATTAAAAAATTTTAAACTTTTTGCGGATTAAAAATAAGTCCTTTTTGGATTGGAAAATTTAAAACTTTTCATTGGATTAAAAAGTAATCTTTTTTGGTCGTGTCCTATATGTAATCCAAAAAAGATTAAAATTTAGCCCAAGATTTTTAACCGTGCCTGTATGACAAACTTCATTTTTCATTATCTAGAAGGAGTCATGTTCTTATAGTTCCTAGGTATAATTCGTTAAATTCGTCTCGTCTATTTTTCATTAACGCTATTAAGCTTTGGAATATCCTGCCTCGTAGGATAAGGGAAATCAATAGGAGAGGTACTTTTAGACAATCTATCTTATCTTATTTTTCTAATCCTTAATCTTGCTTATCTTTTTCTTATTCTTATCTTTCATCTCTTGAACTATTCTTTTAAATCTCTTAAGTTTCTCATATTTTTAAGCTAAATTTGAAATAGATTAAGATAAATATTAGTCGTAACCTTTAAATTATTAATATTTTTATGTGTGTTATTCTAAATATTTTATTTTGTTTGTTTTTTATTTTTTCTTTATTCTACTTGTTGTTATAATTATGTTATATAATATAGTATATTTTAATGATTAAGCCTATGCTTCATGTAGTACTATAAAAGAACTAAGTTCTTACTGTACCAATGATTTCTCAATAATAATAATAATAATAATAATAACAACTCTGCGGAATTTTTTTTAACGATAGTTAACATCTTAAATGCTGAATGGCATTTATATTGAAATATAAATAATGTAAACACAAGAAAACAATTTAATAAACCATATTTTGCATTCTTCAGCCTTTTGTCTAAAATAATATACATATGTTTTTATAGTGGGAAAATTTCTAAAAACCCGCTTTTATTTATAATGACATATCGTACATATAGGTTAATATGAAAAATACTTGTTTTGCGGAAAATAAAATTAAAAGAGCTAAAGTCTCCATTTTCTGAAAGCGAAGGTGGAAACCTGAATGCAATGGTGGAAACCTGAAAATATCGAAAGAATGAACACTAGCTACGCTAACAAATTTAGAATAAAGTTGGGAAAAAAAAACAACCAGATGACAACAAATGCCGTTAATGTTAAACCCACAAAGGGTTTCGAAGGCTCAAACAAAGCTTATGATATTATTATGATATATATATTAACTAAAGTTAATATGTCAACTAAATATTTCAAACACTAGATAATATATCACTTGAGTGGGTTCGAAATTTTAACAAAATTGGTTATAACTTTTTGGGAAATCGTGGATTATTCCATATTCTGGACATATTGTCATAAGACAAAAAACAAACTTCATATTCAAACTGACCTAACCCCTTAAAAAACAACCACAATTTTTGCCACAGTGATTTATAAATAATGTTTTATTAGTATAAAAATATATATCAAAAATTGCTATCAATTGTATACTTTTTCCACCAAAATATGTATATGTATGTCTCGCAATCAAGATTGAAAATTGAAATCTGTTTGTCCAAGAGTGCGTTTATTATTTGGATACGAATACTTATTGATATAATGCACATTTTAATTGTTTCCAAAGCCTTGCAAGAAAATAAAAAAAAAATAACAAATGTATATAAAAATAATCTTATAAAAGACTTATATAATAATATATAAAAGACAAGCGTCCTGCTCCGTGCCCTATATCGTAAAACATGTTTAGCCTGGACCAGAACCTGTTGTAAAATTATCCATTTGAAATTTTTGTACTTACTAAACCTTTTGCTCTATATTAGTGATGTTCAGCTTATCGGCTCGCGCTGCCAGCTTCGTGCTAGCAGCAGCTCATCACATAAAACAATAACAAAGAAGCGTGTACGTAAATTTGTATTCGACGACATTGCACAGTGGACAAAAGCGAAAATATGCGGCTTATAGTTTTGCAGATTCATAAAATAAGTGCGAAACTTATGTTATAGCAGGTAACCTGATTGGTAAAAATGTATTAAGTGCTCTTAACACTTTAATTTTAACAATATACTCACTTCAATTTTATTTAAAACTTATTTCAATTAGCAAAATTTTATCTTACGCACTTATGTCAACACACTTCAAACTGACTTTACATATAAAAATAATAATATTAAATCGAACTTATTTCAACGAAATCTATTGCGCAGCTGCATGGTCTGAACTTCTGAGAAATAACAAAACTTCCTCTGTACTTGCTTGGTATTGAATTCAGCAACGAAATCTTAAAACTGCTCCTCTGTAAGGAAAGCAATACACATAAACATCCCAGCAAGAAATATTAACTGTAACCGAGTACATGAATTTGATTACTTATGCTTATGTAGGCGTTTACATGAAGCATAATGCTTTATTTAATTTATTGTGCAGCTGAATTGCGTGGACATTTCAAAAATAATGCTTTTTCTTGTTTGCATGCTTAAACTGCCTTAAACTTAACAGAATCAAACTTCAAAATCAAAATCAAAATTATATGTTAACTTTTTGCATTAACTTATACATTTACATATACTAGTATCGCCTGGGGTCGAAATTCGACCAATTTATTGATTACCTATTTATAAATATATGCGAGATGATCAAAATAAGTTAGGGGCTATAACTTTTCATTGATTAGAGATATTAAGCTATTTTCTTCAGAAAAATTATTTATTTATTTAATTATTTCTTTCAAAAACAGAAAAACAACATTTAAAAAAAAATTAAATTTGTCAAAAAAATCATAGGGGGTAGCCTTGATTTTAAATGGCACGGACAGTTTATTAATTTAGTTTCAAGACAAAATAAATTCACCTAAAATTTGGTACAGACTTTGAAAGAAAATCAAAAATGCAATTTTGAGTTTTTGGTTTTTTTACAACAAAAATCATTTTTACCCCATATTTTTAGAATAAATCAAATTTTATGGTATTTTTTTAAAAGGAATAATTTAAATATTAACAAACAAAAAACGGTATTATTTTCGAAAAGTTTTTTTAAGTTCTCTGATAAGACTTAAATACAAAAAAGAAATAAATAAAATCTATTCACAGATGGCGGAGATATTGGCTTCCCAATTTAGAACATTCAATTTGAGACAGTTTTTTTCTCTCCTTGGCATTTGGTTAAAACACACGCTAAATAACTAACGACAATATTAAGAAAATTCATTAAAAATACTTTTGGTTAGAATAATGCTGTAATTTTTAACACATTTAAAAGAAAATTTATCAAACTTTTAGAAAAAATTAAAAAAATTTAAAAACCGTTAAAATCCGACCAAGATATTCACATGGAAAGTCAAATTTTTGAGTTCAAAACATATTTTTTTTACAAATTTAACTATTGATGAATGCATAAAACTACAATTTTTTAAGAAATTGTTACTTTTAAAAAAAATTCAAATTCGAGCGACTTAAGAACTCTCCTCCAACCAAATTTCATATCAATCAAAGAGCAGATTTTTTCTCAAAAATTTAATTTCTCTCTTAGAAGGTTGGGAACCCCCTCTATCAGATATATCATTTATATATACATTCTCCACATCTGGACAACAAAACCTTTCAAATGATATAAGTTTCAATTATTTTGAGTTTTAATTAATACCAAACAAGCGTACGACAAACTTTAATGTTCACGTATTAATATATAAGATAAGTTGCAATTAACTATATTTTAGGAAAAAGGTTATTGTTAAACTAAAAAGTTTCAATATGAACGCTTTTTGTATAACAGCTGACTACATTGAAATAAATTTCTGACTGGGTTTTTTGTTCAAATAAAACATACACACAAACACACAGCGAGCTCGCCGTGCACGCGGTCAGCTCGTAAGTGCAAAAAGCTCGCAGGAGCTGAGTTGAACATCACAACTCTATATCGTAAAACCTGTTCAGCCTGTACCAGAACCTGTTGTAAATTATCCGTATGAAATGTTTGTACTTACTAAACCTTTTAAGACCTGTTCACAATGGACCAGAAAATGTTATTAAATTATGTATTGGAAATCTTTGTACTTTAAGACTATCGTCATTTTCCTCAACTACTATACATCAAACATCATGTCTTGCTATTACAGTGCTTCTTAATTAACAGAACCGCAACCTATTCGGTCTGCATAAACTGAACAGCAATTATTACATTCAGTGACGTTTGTGTCAATTGGAATTGCTAGAATTAAATCACAATGTTCGGTCTTCTGATCCAAGTTTTAGCGATTGGCTACTCAAGTTAGGAAATGGAGATGATGATATCATAGAAATTCCAGATTATTTTGTTTGTAAAGGTTCACTTATTTACCCTTTCAATGGCTTGCCTAGAATAATCGTGGACAATTTTTTTGAGCTTATATTCACATCATTTAAGCAATAAAAAGATCAAAAACCATCCCTCTGATTTTTACATGAGCTGCTTTGCTTTTGACAGGCTGTCTAATATAATGGACAAAACCATGATAACGTTGTTTTATAATATTTAAGTTCAACTAAAACAACCGGAGACAAATGCAAATGCGTTATTTATGCAACTGTTATTATAAAAAAATTATGGTGATCGTGGCGTGCAGGTTAAGTGTGTGGCTTAGTACGCTCGGAGCCCGAGTTCGATCCCCAGTCGCGGCGAAAAGTTTTTTCAATAAAAAATTTTTCAGATCGGTCACCACCTCTCTGCAGACAATGGCAAACCTCAGAGAATAAATAATGCCATGTAAAGCTTCTTGAGAACATGAACTTTAGCCGTTCGGAGTCGGCATAAAATGTGTAGGCTCGGTTAATTGTGTGCAAAGATTTAATAACACACATAACACAATTGATGATAAGAAGCTTGGTCAAAGTCCTTTCAAGGGCTGAAATGGCCAATTTGATTTTTTTTTTTATTATAAAAAAAAATTAAACTTTGCACACCAATCACAATACTCACTTTATTTTCAAAATTTATTAACACGCGATATAAAAAAATTGAAGGCTACTGTTGGGCATAAAATCGAAAATCTAACTAAGTTAAACGTTATATATCTCCCTAAAATTATTTTTGTCATGTTGGCACAACTTCACTTCATAGCACCAACCTATTTGATTTTAGAAAAAAACTTTAGAAAATAAAGAAAAAAAATTTCCGAAGTGTCCAATATAATGGACAAGTCCATTGAAAGGGTTAAATAGATTTTTGGCGATACTTTGAGTCCGAATATCATCAACCGTTATTCCAAAATTGCTATCCTGTACCTAAAAAATTCCGAAGTGAACGAAGTCAACGAGCATGAAGTTCTAAATATTTTAGTTGGTGACACAGTGAGAGATCTGAGCACGGATGAAATTGAAGACAGTGATGATAACGATAAACAAAATTACCCTGTCGACTTTTTGAATGAATTTTATCCTTCAGGAATGCCACTGCATAAGTTAAACCTCGAAATTGGAGGTATTATAATACTTCTTCGAAATTTCAATACCAAAAGAGATATCTGTAATGCAAGGTGGTTAGTTTTGAAAAACCTAAAAACTTATTTAATCATCGCACAGGTATTGACAGGTGCACTGGCGAACATTAAATAGTTTTCATACCTACAATTGATTTGGCTCCGACAAACACAGATTTGCCTTTCACTCTCCCGAGGCGACAATTTCCAGTTAAACTGACATTTTCAATGACCATAAATAAATTTCAAGGTTAAATATTGCAAAAAGGAGGAGTTTTTTAAAAGAACTGGTATTTAGTCATGGGCAGTTTTAGCGGGCTGATAATGTAAAACTAAGCATTATTGATGGCAAGGGACAAGGTTAAAAATTCTAAGAATTTTCTTTCTAGAAATGTTTTATATAAAGAAGTTTTATAAAAATAATTTAATAAACATGTTTTCAAATAAAAACCTTTGTATATAAATCCAATCAATTTTTTGTCGCATTTTGTACTCTAAATGGTTCCTTCCCGTCGTAGGACGGGCTTTTTCACTAGCTAATTAATAATTTAACATCGTCACATTTAACACTTACAATTTAGAGAAATTCTTATGAAGCAGATTCAGAAAAAAAATGTTGGAAAATTATGAATTGTAAATTTTTGCTCCAGTTTCGGTAGCCAATCGGAATTATTTTTTTACTGAATCACTTTAAACTTAATTCCTGCAGAGCTGGGGTTAAATTGTGTTTATAAAATAATTATAAAAATAGAATGAAAAAAAATTATTTTTGAGGAAATTCCTTTGATTAATTTGCTGGCAAGAGGGACTCGACCGCTCTTCCTCAAATTTAGGCTTTCTATTATTATTAGTATTATTTTTTAATTAATTTTCATTCAAATATTTCAAGTTGTTCAAGTCGTGGGTTCCAAGCTAGAAATTGAAAAGACAACTCAAATCCAACACCTCAAGTAGTCAGAATCAGTCTGAAGAAAAAATATTTGAAAAGTTTAGTAGATTTTGTGTCAAACAGAATCGATTTGAAATATACATTTGGGGTTTTTACTCATTTGATAAGATGTGTAATTGCTTTTCATATGAATCACTTTGATTTAATCATATTTTGCTAGGTACTACAATAATTTTGGGGAGGGGTTGGGGGTTTAAGCCCCGAAATTCCCTTTTGGTTGCGCTAATGGAAAAGGCCATCACATTTCAGAAAAGCAATTTAAATAAAATATAGCAAACAAAAGACAACGATTTAAATTAAAATAATCAGAAATTATTTTATCTGCAATTGAAATAACTTAGGTTATGCTGATGCAGGTTAAAAACTTTAGACAAAAGATTGCAAAATTAATTAGTTGTAGTGTCAAAAAATTATGCCCAAAACATGTACTCCAACACCAAGTTACAAACAATCTGCACTGAAGTATGCTTAAGCAAACCAACATTTTTTTTCAATTTTACTTTATTCTTGTTTTTTATTTTTAATAAATGGCTTGCCGCTAATTAAGTGGCTCTCATTTTTTATTGTTATTTTATTAGCTGGCCTGATTGACCGCTGAAGCATTCCAGTCGAAGGCATATCAATTTGGCAGCACTTGCCAGCGATCGAAAATTGAAGTGTTTTCAATTTTAATAAATTTTTTTGCAATTAGCCGAAAGCGTTTTCAATATAAATTGAATAAAAATAAAAAAAAAGAATTGTGCCAAAGATTTGTTGAATGCCGTTAAACTCACGATGGCAAATTAAGTGCAAGTGGCAACGCGGAAAAAGTTTGCTAAACTTTTGATGGTTGATAGCTGCGAGGCAGCAAAATACAAAATGAAAATTTAAAAAACCAAAAAAAAGCAAAAAACCACTTGATTAAGTGGGGCACTACTGAAGAAGGTTCCCTCTTTTTTTTTGTTTTTTTCTACAATAATGAATTTTTCTGCAGCCTAAGGGCAAAAAAACAAAAGAATTACTTGAACAAGGGTCAAGTTTTTTAATTTTAACAAATTCTTAATGAGTTGCCAAATGCTAATGGATTTCATCAATTAACCAAAAATATTTAAATAAATTTCAAGAGAGAGACATAGAGAGAGTGTGGATCTAGAAAATTACAGAAAAAAACAGTCCAAAATGTACACTACTTAATGCAAGTAGGTGCAAGCAACGCATTTGCTTTTAGTTTTAATAAATTTTGATATAATAAAAAAAACTTTATGAAAAGCTTTTTGTAAAATTTGTGCAACATCAACAACGGTTACTAGTTTTTGTTGTCTAATAATTCAGGCAAACAAATCAACAAAAGCAACAACGTGCCTGTCCAACACGATATTGTGACAGACAGGGAAGAGCTTGCAGCAACAACAACTCAGAGTTGAGCCAAAGTTGGTTGGCTGAGTCCTTGTCCTTCGCCCAGCAGTCAGTCAGTCTTAAGTTTTGGCAAACAAAGCTTTAGCTTATTTTTTTGTTTTTTGTTTTTTTTTTTGGCGCAATTTTCACTTGTTGTAAACTTTACCTGGCAGCAAGAAGTGTTGAAAAAGTTTCAAGTATCAAAATATTTTTCAATACAACATCAGAAACACCTCAAGAACAAAGACGTCCTAAAATATTGACACAAAAGGTTGCAACAGAAAGTCAGCCAGTCAGTCAGTCGATCGATGCCTTGGCTAGCTACCGACGCCATTTTTCAAAAATGTCTGTTGACTGATGTTGATGGTGATGCGAATGACGTGACTCACATCCATGCAATGCAATTTAGCGTTTTCTATTTTATAGCAAAATGTATTAAAATAATAAAAGTTCTAAAAGTTGTTGGTTGTTCGCGTTGAAAATGCTCCATCCAGTACGCTGCTTGCTAATGCTGTGTTGTTGTTATTGTTTATTTGTTTTACTTTTATTATTATGGCCATATTGCAAGTTGCTCAAACTTAGTGCTAGCTTGCTTATGGCTGCTCACTGATAGCAGCAGAGTCAGAGTAATAACTGAAAAGGTAAATATTGTGGCAACTAATGTTACCGGTCTGAAGTGTAGCCGAATTTTAATAAATTATTTATTTTTCTAATTTTTAACTTCTTTGGTTAGAGTCCAGTTTGAATGAAAGATTCTGAATGGTGAGCCAAAAAGGATGCAATCATTTGAAGAAGAAAGCTATACAGTGGCGTAGGCTTGGGGTAGTCCACGAGTCCGGACCCCCCAGAGCAATGAAAACATTACCAAATATTGAAGTTGTTGTCAATTGATTCTATTAAGGTTGGACATAACATTAGCGGCAGAGAAAACAGTACTCGATTTTTTAAAAATTTATAACTCAGTCAAAAGCAAACATTTTTCCAAAATTTTTTTTTATTATTGTAGAGAATTGAACAAATTACAAGAAACAAAATTCACAAAAATATATTTTTCACTCAAACATGGTTTTATAGAGCTCCAAACTGGGGCCAGAGAAAAAAACGGGGCCTGGTCCTTGCAGCGCTGGGAGTCGCAAAAATTATCCGTTCTGGAAAAAAATTAATTTTTTTGAATCCGAATAAAATTTGTTATCGTATGACAGGAGATTTTTTTAAATTTTTTTCAATTTTTGGTTATATTTCACATTTGAAAGTGTGTTTTTCGAAAAAATATTAAGGTGATTCATGTCTCTTTGTAAGTTTTCGTAAATCTTAAATCGTATTCTTTGTAATTGAAATTGACATGAACGAACTTTCAGAACTTGCGTACCTTTTTTGTAAACTTTTTATTGGTCGCATTCTGTTCAATGTTCTGTTCTGTTCGCTTAGAAAGCGAAGTTATTTCCAAACGAAATACATTGAAAAGTTGTTAGAAACTCTGTTATTAGTTTCATATAATATGTGGTCTCGTAAGTCAAGTGTAACGTTTTTGGCTGACAACACAGAGGTACCAGATTTGTATACCGGCCAGGCTATAGTCCTACGCTTAAACCTTTCTTAATTTCTTATCAACTGAAATTAAATGAATATATTATATACGACTTAAAAAGTTGTTGAATTGACTGAGGTAAAGGCATAGAACTTGCCTCAGATAAAAATTATCATATAAATTAAGCTTTTCGTCACACATGGCGGATGATGTAAAAGTAGAAATGAAAGTGCAATCAAGTGAAGCATATTGCCATTGTTTCACTTGATTTCTCTTTTACTCCTACTTGTATATCACTCTTTTTTTAACAAAGATAAACTTGATTGAATAAGCCCTTGAAATCATTGGATAAAAGCTAAGAAAAAGTTAAAGCTGGAGCCAGTCCTGGAAGAAGGAAATAACATCACAATTAAATTCCCTTAAAAAGAAACTCTCATTAAAGGTTGAAATTAGAAAAATAAAATTGCACGGGGTTATCGCTTTTGTGATAGAATAAAACTTATGTCTACAAAGCCATTGAGGCAATAACATTGCCGTCGGATGTGCAGGCTTAAAACTACTTTCAGAATACCGTGGCTTCGAAGAAAACACTCTATAAGTTTACGAGTATGACTTGCCTGCGGATGGTTAATTAACCTTTGCTCCGTGGAAGTATTCCCTCATTTAAAAAGCTATTTAAACCAAGAAGAACTTCAATAAGCAGCAACTGCTTTCGGAGTGCAGATAAATCTGAGAACTTAAGCCATGAAAGTAAAAACTTCCTCAGCTCTTTCAAGGCATAAAAATTGGCTTGTTTTCCTGATAGTACATAAAATGTTCGCATTTATTTTGCACAAGACGAATATTATTTTAAAATTTCGCTCGGAATAAAGGTATGCAAATTTATCTTAAAATAAGCAGAGAGTTTAATCTACCTTACGGCATTTGAAACGTGTCGTACTAACACTGGTTGTCCTTTAAATTTTTGAGCAACACCTCACCCAATGTAAAAAAAAGTGCCAATCTTTATAGGTTGCCACCAGTCCAGCTGCTTCACTAAAGGCTATTCCAACAAATCCCAGAAAAATTTCTCTATCAAAAGAGCAAGCAGACGTTATACCATTGCTTATTAACAAAACTTCATGCAGGATACACTCAATCACTTCCTGAATCAGCTCTATATTACCTTATCGTAATGACATCCGGTAGTGCCACCTTCAATAAGAGAACCGGGTAGCGGAACTATGATTTTGCCAGCGGATTAAACCCCTACTGGATTTGAATCACACATTTTTTTTATACGGATGCTTTAAAATCCGAGGTGGTTATTCATTGAAATGGACAAATCAATTAATTATATTCACTTAATTCAAATATAAAAAAATTTTTGAATTTTCAATGACAATGAAATTGAATTTTTAAAAATATTCAAAAGAAAAAAAATATTTTGACAATTAAATCAAAAGTTTACGCAAACTTATTTACGAAATAAGCATCAAATTTGGTGCGTATAGTTTATAAAAACATTCGTATCCCAAAATGTATTGAAATATTTTTGACATTTCGTAAGTTCTTACGATATACGAGGTTACGAACAACTTACGAAGTGGCATGAATCACCTTATTGACTTTTAAAATTCATAAAAAATCGTAAAAAAAATTCGTGAAAAAGCTCGTGTCATACGATAGCGAATCAAGTTAAAAAAAAATGCAAAAAAACAAATTTTGTCAAAAAATAAACCCATACATAAGAATTTTTCCATAATATAAAAATCCTAAGAATCTTAAGAATATTTGCTAAAATACAAAATTATAAAAAAGTCAATTTCAAAAAACGACCAATGTCATGTCCCCCTTAAGCTAAAAGATGTACACAAAAAACTTGGTACACAAATAACAAAAGTTGTTCCATTACTTATACGGAGTGTTATACGGAGTAACTATAGTTACAATTGCTTTTTTTTTTAAATTTCGCCGCTTATTTATAAGCAATTCTAACCGATAGATTGATTAAATTAACAAGTAAAGAAAGTCTAAAGTCGGTCTAGGCCGCCTATGAAATACCCTTAACATACTTTTCCAAAAAACAAATTTATTGAAAATGGGCGTGTCCGTGGACGGATGAAGCCTATATTTTGTATGCATTTAAATGTTGATGAAAAATTTACACATACCATGTTTTATTCCTGTAGCTCACAGTTAATGCCTTTATTGTGCTTTCGCTATGGGAGGTGGGCGAGTTCATGGACGGATTACTCCCAATTTTTGAACACACCTTAGTTTTGGTATAAAATGCATACATTCCAAATTTAATTTCTCTATGACAAATATAACCTTATTTATTGAGTTTTAAAACTTTTTGGCTTGTATGGGAGGTGGGCGTGTCCGTGGGCAGATGATGTCCATTTTGTAAAACTATCTATGTTTTGTTATAAAAACATATGTGCCAAATTTAAGCTCTGTAGGTTAAACAGAGGCTTATTTATTGCGTTTTCAATTCTTGGGTTGTATGGGAGGTGGGCGTGTCCGTGAGCGGATGACGTTCATTTTTCGAAGACATCTTTGTGTTGATATAAAATACATACACATCAAGTTTTATTGTTATAGGCTTATTATCAGCTGAGTTATGCAGTTTGAAATTTTTGCGTAGTATGGGAGGTAGGCGTGTCCGTGGGCGGATTCCAAAAATATTCAATAGTGCAGATCCTTGTACGCATGTGACCATGTGTACTAAGTTTCATTCAATTAGCTCTACTCCTTCTTCTTATCCTGTGTACACGGACAACACACAGACGGACAGACGGACAGACGGACGGACGGACGGACGAACGGACATGAATAGCTCGACTCATGAGGTGACGCTGATCAAGAATAAATATACTTTTTTATACCGGACTCGCTTTGTTGTATGCGTTACAAACGTTTGCACAAAGTTAATATACCCTGACCTTTCAGGTTTAGGGTATAACAAATCAAATGCGATTCGGTTTGAAAGCCAGTGTTGAATCAGTACGCATCGTACCATATATGTCAGATCAATCTGACAATCAATAATGACGTTACAGTGTTCTAAATTAAATGGCTTTTGATATTGCTATAAAAAAAGGATAACGAAGAATTTCGTGCCTGGATTAAGCATTCATTTTTGGGTAACAAAAGTACGAAAGAAACAAAAAAAAGCTCAATAAATATTATGATGAATCTGCTACGTCGTATTCAACCGTAAAATATTGGATTGCAGGTTTCAAAGGAGGTCGAACCAGAACAAGAGATGAACACGCCGGGCAAGCACTAAACACAGTGACCAATCCAGAATATTTTGGAAAATCCACGATTTCGTATTAGAGAATCATGTCAAGTTGGTCGGGGGTTTAAATTTTACTTGAAAATTTGGGTATGAGAAAGCTGGCTGCAAGATGGGTGCCACGTGCTTTAACAATTAAGAGAAAACATGAAAGTGTTCGCACTTTCTAACAATGTTTGGACATGTTCAAACAAAATTTAACTAATTTTTTGTGAAAATAGTGATCATGGATGAAACACGGTTCTACCGCTTTAAACCTGAATAGGAGGATTCAGCAAAAGAGTGGGTAGCTCCCAATAAAATGCACCAAAGCGAGCGAAGACTCAGCATGTGACCAGAAAGGTGTCGGAGTCCGTTTTTTGGAATTCAGTGGCATTTTGTTCATTGGCTATTGTTCATTTTGTTCATTTTCTATTTGAGAAAAGCTTATTTTAGATATCTTCAGAAATCCTACCATTCAAAGGGCATCGCAATATTAGAAAATCGTTGTGATAAGAAAAAACGTGTGTTTTCTTTGTTAAGCTGGCAGCATCTGGAACGTGCTAGAACAGTTATGTTTAGGTTTGTATACGAACACGCTTGTGAATAAAAGAAAACATAAAAACATCTACTGCGAAAAAATTCCTTTCACTGCAAATTTTCTCTAAAAATTATTAAACGCATCTATGAAAAAAATAAACATACAAAAATTGTTTTTTGAGAAAAAGACTTATTATTGAAGAAAAACCTTCTCATAGTGAATTTTTTATCAAAATATAGTAACAAATTTTTCATATTCAATAAATTTTTCTCTATAAATGAGAATTTTTAGTGCGAAAAAAATATTAGTCATCCCAGTAGCAAAAGTAAGAAGTAATTGTAGAAGCACTTCTCAGGGAAGTAGAGGGCCTTACCAACTAGATTCTTTTCTGAATTATATTTTATATGAAACAAACCAACATGCAAGACATTGCACTCTGACTTCTTCAAAATGAGGTTATATAAGTTCTCATAAGCGCAACCAAAGGGGGGATTTCGGGGTTTAAACCCCCCCCCCCCAAAAAAATACATTAAGAATTTAATCAAAGTGAGGTACATGAAAAGCAATCACACGTTCTATGAATGAGTGAAAACCCAAAATGAATATTTCAAATCGATTCTGGTTGATGCATAATCTACTAACTTAGTCATATTTTATTCTTCAGACTGCACATTCAGCCGGGTTGATTTTGTATGGAGAAAAAAAAGTGAGCCGGACATCGACTCAAAGGTAAGAGGTATTCTTAAAAACTATTAAATAGTTTTTTTAAACACTATAAAAAATTTATTTTTCTTGGTATTCAAACGCATTTAAGATTATTGGAAAAGTACTGAGCTCTTCATTCTTTTGGTGTATGGTATGGTGTTGTTTAATCAAAACTGAGTACTATGAAAAATACGTGTTTTTATAAGTAAGTGTTTAAAAAACATATATATTCGAAAATCATGAATTTTGCACTGGAGAGCTATCTGACGCACATTTCACTAAAAACTGGTTACCGGAAATCGATTTTGCGTACTTAAAAACCCATGAGTTCCCACTAATATATACCCATATATACATAATATATACCCACCAAGTTTTGCCAAAATCGAACAGTAATTATTGCAATTAAATAACAATTGAGCTGAAGGAAGCTTTTGAATATCGATTTCTCTCATTTTATATAATTGTGGCACTAAATTTTGGTTAACCGAAGAAAGAAGAGCTTAATAATTTTCCAATAAATTCAAATTCATGTGAATATCATGAAAAATATATATTGTACAGGTATTTAAAACAACCTCTTTTCGAAAATGACGAAATATGGATTTTTTTGGAGGCTCAAACAGGGGCGGATCTGGAAAATATCTTGGGGGGGGGGGTAAATTATCAAAGACACACATGTTCGATTTGAGAAAATTTTGTCTTTCTGCAAATAGACAAATTGTACTTTTTTGAATTGAAATTATTGAATTGCTTAAGAAGCATTTTTCCAGGCACATACACGCACATTTTCATATTTATTTATTTTTCCCCTTTTCTGGAATAATATCTTAGCGAAAAGTAAATAAAAACTCTAAATTTGACTTATTTTAGAATTAAGATTGATTTATTCAAATTTTTCACATTTATTCCATTATAAAAAAGTTGCACAATTATCTTTTCAAGTATGTGCAATGAAAAAACATAGTTCTTTTCAATAAAAAAAAATTAAAGGATTTTGCAACTTATTGTTTTCACGCTACGACTATGATATGGTACAGTTTGGAAAATAAATAAACAATACAAAATAAATACTGATTACACTACGCGACGGATGTTCTGGTGCTGGAGATTTCCTTTCATCTGATTATAGACAAATTGGGTTTCCTGATTTCAAATATGGTCTCCGTTTTTCTCTTTCAAAAACATGAAATCAATTCTTTTTCTGATAATTTTGCTAAATCTATTATATTGATCTACCTATTTGTATTATTGCGACTGATTTCAACGAAGAAATACTAGACCTTTCAATTTTGCACATTCAATAACAATATTTTTGGCAGTTTCGAAGATATCGACGTTCAAGTTCGAAAAAATTTCACAATTTTACGTAGGCTGCTCTTTTGAAACCCTTGATATTTTTCAACGAATTTACAAAAATTATTTTAAACTTGGTAGAAAATTTCTAGAATTTTAATAAACATTTTAGTTATTTTTATTATATTGCATATTTTCAAAGAAATTGAAAAAATAAACATTTTTTTACATTAAATTTTATTAAAATTCACTTCAAAAAGTACGTAAAAAGAAAAGAGTTTTAATAAAATTAGTGAGCATTTTAATAAAATTGAACGTACAAAAATGTTTGTTTTTTTCAATTTCTTTGAAAACATGCAAGATAAAAAAAAACTAAAATGTTTATTTAAATTCCAGAAATTTTCTACCAAGTTTAAAAAAGTTTTTGTAAATTCGTTGAAAAATATCAAGATCCAAGGTTTATTTCATGAAAGTCGGTTGTGGTAGTTTGGTTGGTTTGTTGCAATTATAATTACTAGTACCTCCTGGGGTCGAAAATCGACCAATTTTTGTTTGCTTAATTATAGTTGTATAAAATAGTTGAGGCACTCCTTCTCCACCCTCTTATTCATTTAAAAAAATAATTATCAAAATCGGTTGAAAAACACGGGAGAAAATTTTTCTTAACTGTTTTCTCTACGCCTATTTATATAAAGATGAAGTTAAAGTAGGCTTGAAAAATTTCAGAATTCCAAACAGTTTAGAATTAACTCAAACAAAAATAATTGTATGCAACAAATTATTTGCGCAGTTGATACAATTTTAGCAACATTAACCTAACATTAATTCACTTTAAAACAGCCCTGTAATATTTATAACAAATATGACAAAAAGAATTACAGATGTACATATATAATATTTTCTCAAGGAATATAGCTGAAATATTTCTAAAAAAAAATTTAACTGATGATAAAATAATTGAAGTAAAAACAAACTATTGGATTTTACATTGTTTGAACTTTTTTTTTTGAAAATTTATAAAGTGAAAACTGAAAGTTACAATGCACGTATTGTTTTGTTATGGTAGAATTTGTTGGCACATAGGTTGCAAGAAAGTTTGGCAGGTTTTCAGTAAAAATTAAGAAGAATAAAATATTTTAAGTGGCAACTCTTGTCTGCATTGCCAAAATCTTAATTGCGCTCTTTACAAATCAAAATCAATGTTACTTGCTCAGTGATTTCATGTAAAGGGCATTTTTAAACTAATTGTTAATATTTTACGAAAATATAATTATTATAAAGCAAACACTTCCGCTGATGTAAGTTTTTTTAATTTTTGTTCGTAAGAAAATAAGGCGTCTTTAAAGTTGATTGTTTAAAAAATGGCTGTAAACTTGATTTTCAGGCTCCTTTTTACAAAAAAGTCGAAGTTACACTACCTCGACTTAAGTGTTTTGCTTTAAAAGTAAAGTATTAAAAAGTTCTTGGGGGGGGTAATTACCCCCTTTACCCCCCCCCCCCCCCCCCCCCCTTGTATCCGCGCCTGGGCTCAAAAGAGTTGGTAAACACAAAAAATTCAAAAATTTGTTTAGTTAATATATGTGTACCATAAAAATCTTTAGTTTTTTGCTTATCTTTGGTATGCATTCTGAAGAAAAACAAAAACATACAAAAAAAAATCATTTTCTCACATCGATAACACAAACTCTACAGAATAAAGTTTATAGTGAAGTCATGTGATTCATTACAAAACTTAATAAATAATTATAATTCAATCACTTCCGAAACTCGAGAAAAAAATTCATAATTTCTAATTTTCCATCGTATTTTCCGTTTCATAAAAATTTCTCTAAATTGTTAAACATTATACGATATTAAGGAATTATGATTTTTGATTTTTCTTCTTACCGCCCGTCCAGTGACTATTATAGTTATACGGTATTACTTATCCAATAAGCAAATGCTGACTTAAATCAAAATAATATATTTTTAACGATATGTCTTTACTACACTTTTTAACGATATGTCTTTTTTACACTTTTCAAAATCGGATAATTTTCATGAAACTGATTTTGAAAATCAAATGGAAGATTACGAATAAGGCAATATAAGTCGATATTAGAGGTAAATTCATCGACAATTTTGGTGGCGAGGGACTCAAACGATTTCTTCAAATCAAACTCTATTTTTTCATCCCAAGGTGTCAGAAATTTAGAGTTTTGTACTTTCGGAATTGAGCATAATTAGTACTCACTAAAGGACGAATTTTAAAGCTAGTGCCAGACAGAAAAATGTTCACTCTCCTCAGTAAAAAGTTTCTCGGAATAAGATAAAAAGCCATAATATTTAGAGAAAAAACTTATAGAGTTTGCTCTAAAGAATGCTTTTCTCTAAATGTGATACTAAAACCTCCCTAAAAATGATAAAAAGCTACCATGAAAAAGATAAATATATGTCGTTTTAAGAGAATAAGACTTTTTATTTTTGAGAAAAGATTTAATTTTATTGAAGAAAATACTTGGCATAGTGAATTTTTTATGAAAATATAGGAAACATTTTTAATTTTGCTTAAATTTTTCTCTTTAAATGAGAATTTTCTGTGCGAGAAAAAAATACTTATCATTATTAGAGACATTGAAATATTTCTATTTTCCACAAGTGAAGAAATATTTCTTTGCAATTGTAGAAATTTATTCTAATTGAAGAAAATTTTATTTGAAAAAGAAAAAATTGCTATTATCGAAAAAAGATGCCTGAAATTTGAACACTTACCGCTACAACACAGCCGCTGTAATTACTTAAAATCGTTTTTATATATAAGTTCTACATTTGATAAAACCCCCCCCAAAAAAAATTCCTGGTTGCGCCCCTGTAAGTTCTTATATGCCACGACTTCAGGAATGCCCTAACACGAAGTATTCTCATAATGCTTTTTAAAGAACAGCACTCAGAAGTGGTTATATCCATGCACTCTAAAATTCTACAAAAAGTTTTGGAGAAGTACTTACCAGAGAGGTTACATGAAATCTATTCAGAAAAACCGGCTTTCATAGAATTAAAAAACACATTTAAAATTTCGAATGTTATTTAATCATTTATAACAACTTTTTATAAACTTATCAATCAAATTATTTATTTATATTGTTAAAAATTTCATCAAAAGCAGAATTAAAATATAGTATTTATAATAGTAACAAGCAATAAAGATATAAAAAAACAAGATAAAACTATGATAAAAATAAATGAAAAGAATTAAAACTATCATTAAAATAGAAAAAAATTACCTAAGGAAAAGATTTATAAAAAAATATAGCAAGCAATGGAGGATTAAGTATCTTCTATAACATCCAAAGTATCTTCTATAGCTTCTATAGCTTCTATAGCATCCATTCTAAGGCATCTGTCGCAATCAATTGTATCCAAAACTTCAGTTTTATTGCACGGCTTATTGTAATTTCTTCTTAACAATAAGATTAACAACTGCTGCGTTCAAAATTACATAATTCAGCATCATTGTCGATTTTTTTTTTCACCACAATTTTTCAATATGACACTTTCAATAAAAATTATTTTGTTGCTCTGTTTCTTTGTCTATCGCTTGTAGATAGGCAAGAAAGGCGTACGACTCATTCTCGTCTCACTTCTATTTTTGAATTTAGCAAGAGTTTCAGAATCAATGTAAGTAAAGTTATTAAAAGATGTGTAGAGTGGTTGCTTTGGAGCAGTTATATCATTGCTTCTGATAAAAGGGCTTGACAATTATTCTACTGGGATGATTAGAGACATTGAAATATTTTCATATCCTAGAAGTGAAGAAATATTTCTTTGAAAATGTGAAAATCTATTCTAATTGAAGAAACTTTTATTTGAAAAGAGAAAATTGCTATCTTATTGCTAAGTATCTATAAAAAATAGAAAAATTTTTCAACGGAGAAAGATAGCTATGTTTTTTTTCTGAGTGTTGTTATTTTAAAAAATTGTCAAGTAAAGATTATCCGGTAAAGATATTTTTGTACTTTTTTGACCCTTGTTTTTAACCTCTTTAAAAACCATAACTGACATGATCAAAAGAAAAAGTGAGTACCAAAATATCTTTATCGCCAAATTTTGCAAGATAACTTCTCTGGTTGACATTTTCCTTTTGCTGGTATTTTAATAGTTTTAAGGTAATTATGTTATAAGATTTTTTTGAAAAAATTTGTTAGTCATTTTTTGGATAAAACTCAAAAGCGACTAGCTTTAAACATTAGAGATGCAGATCAAGTTTATTTTTACAGATATTATTAGTGGTGAGGGTAGAGTTTTGGAGGAAAGTTAGTGGGGAGTGTAGAGTACCCAAAGGAATGTTTTTCCTTAACTAAGGGTATGATAGATCACTACTTTAGTGTCCCTCCAGAACCAAAAGCTATCTACGCCACTGTAGCTATGACTCTATTTGCACGCGACAAGAATTTGTGCAAAGAAAAAGTCTTACATAAGTGCAATAACGACAGTAATGATCAGAGGCGTTCCGGGGCTTGGTGTCACCCCTATAAATAAGAAATTTTTAAATGCAGTAAGAAACCAATTCGATGTGATTTAGTATTTTTATTATTATTTTTATGTTTTTCGAAAAAATAGGTTATATTAAGAAAACTTATTAAGGACGGTGTAAAGTTTTGAACATCTCAAGAATATGATATTGAATTTGGAGGACAATCGGCTTCAACTAAGCTATACCAGTGAACAAAACTTCAAATCGATATTCCTAAACATGTAATTTTTAAAGTCGGTGACCACGATTCAGAGAAAACTACTGAACCGATCGTTCTAAAAATTTCTCCACATATTGTACTGTCAAATAACTCTCAAATGGCGTTTACATTTTTCAATTAGTATCTATCTTACAATAAAAAATAGGCTACAATAAAAGTAGCCTAATCCTATTAAAACTCAGTGGGAATGCTAGACAAGAAGAGTAATAGATGTGAACTGAAAATGAAAGATATTTGTTAAACCTTAAGGGTACCACTCTTGCACCTATATTATTTGTTTTTTAAAAATAAAATTTAAGACACATTTTATGTTATTTATAATAGAAAAATAAATATGGTAACTTTTTTTATCACTCATAGCTCTACTGACTTTCATCACTATAACTTCTTCGTGAGATTCACTACAAAATTAAAGTAACCTTTTTTTTTGTAATTCCTTTTGAACTTTGCTTAATTATTTTTCTATGTAAAAATTATTAGTTTTCACAAAAAGTCACTTTATTAAACATGCATAACTTTCTTGTTTATAAAAAGGTGCAGATAATATTTTGGAAATAAAAAGTTAATGCTTCAAATCAAGTTAGGAAAATGTTTAGCTAAAATCGAAGAATATATTTTTGTAATTCAATTTTGAAATTTGTTAAATTGTTAATATTTTTCTGTTCAAAATTTACATGTTTTTGTATGGAAGACCTTGGATAAGTTTTAATTTATTAAAGCTTTGAGAACGTTTCCACAATGTTTTCTCCTCATTGTTTCGACTTGCAAGCAGAGTTTTAAATTTAAAACAGCTATTAAAGAAATGAGACACACATTTTTTAACGTTAAGTATTTTTTCACTTTTTCTGATTGTTTGAGAAATAAAAAAAATATCGAAATGGTGTCACCCCTAAAATGGTGGTACCCGGGGCGGACCAACCCCTCAGCCCCCCCCCCCTCCCCTAGGAACGCCTCTGGTAATGATATCTAAGATTCGGTTAGAAGGAGATATGGACATGGATCCTTATATATCAAAGAAGCTAAGAAGAAGGTAAAGACATTTCCATCACCCGGAAAGGTCAAAGCTAAATACTATATTTAAAGTTAATTATTCTTAATCCTCAAAGCTTGCAAAATTTTGTCTCACAGGCTTTTCTGTTTTTTGATTTTTTATCTAAAAATTTGTGTTATAAAGTTTTTAAACTTTTCATAAATAAACGTCTATTACTTTTAAATGTCCTCAATATTAATGTCATTAAATTTTCTGAGCATTTGAAAACGCACCAACTCTATGTGAAGCTCTTATGAAGCATGAACTCAACAACAGGTCTTAGTAATAAAATAGAATATATTGGAATTTTTCCCCATTAAGAACCATTTCTTTTTTTACTTTTTAAGTTAAGAGAAGAAGAAGAAAAAAAAAAACCAGTAAAACAGCTTTGAAAAGATTTTTCATTTGAAACTCACATGCCACCACATACAAGCCAACTAATGTTGGTAAAATAGTCGGTTACCGCGCAACAATTGCAGCTGGTAACTGAAATGGACTCTAATAGCTTTTATTTGGTCCGGCAGTGCCGGAGCGCTATTGTGTGGTAGGAGTGTTTGTGTGTTTGTGTGTGTGTGTGTGTGTTTGTTTGCGTGATAGTGTGCAATAATCTGCACACGACACCAGAAACTTGCGCAATATTTTCGTATAAATGTTGTGCTGATTTTTTGTTGTCGTTGTTGTTGTTGTTGTTGTTTATGTTGCGCGAGTGCTGTCAATGCACTCGTCGGTGTGTGTGTGTGTGTGTGTGTGTGTGTGTGTGTGTGTGTGTGTGTGTGTGTGTGTGTGTGTGTGTGTGTGTGTGTGTGAGTGTGTGTGTGTGTGTGTGTGTGCTTATGCGTGTGTGAGCATGTGTTTGAACTGCGTGACATCGTTACTTGTGGCTTAATAACTATTAATGTCCTTCTTTCATTCTCACACACAATATCACCTTCTAGCGCATTAAATTCTATTTTTTACTCACTATGGCAAGAGATTGTTTTTTTTTTTCTCTCACATAAAAATTGAATGGAACTTTAAGTTGAACTGTTAAACTAAATTTAACCGTTAACTGGAACTTAAATTTAAGAATATAAACAGTTTTTTAAGAGACTTTAATTTAAATGACTTTAGACAAAAATAGTCATTTTTTTGGCGAGATACTGAAAAGTTTATAATACCAACAAATTTAGGTCATAGAACGCATAAATCATTTTACGTTCAATAATACGAAATAAGAAAATTGATCGAATTTTGAGCTAAACCAGCTCAAGTAAAAGAAATTGAATGGGAGAAGATGGTGTACCTTGGACCAATCACATATTAACATTCCTTTGGGTACTCTACCCTCCCCACATACTTCCCTCCAATACTCTACCCTCACCACTAATAAGATCTGTAAAAATAAACTTGATCTGCATCTCCAATTTTAAAAGCTAGTCGCTTTTGAGTTTTATCCAAAAAATGACTAACAAATTTTTTCAAAAAACTCTTCTCAATTATGGACTACTTATCGAGACCAAAACTAAGAAAAATTTAAAAGTAAGCATGATTAAATGAGCAAACAAAAAGAAACAAGCAAAATGTTAAATTTCACAATTGTATATATGTTACTTAGTTACAGAAAACTGTTTCATTCCCATTTTTTTCATTTTAGAGATTTTATCAACGCTGCAATTTAGATCTTTTAATTGACGTTCTGTTCATAGTTGATCAACATAAAAGTTATTAAATTATTATTATCAAAACATTATTATAGGGAACATTCCATTGTGACGGGTGTTACTTTTGCAAGTATTGAAACGTTCATACGTTAGCACATGTAAAATAATTGTAAAATTTGCAGCCATTATAAATTACTTTTATGGTTGTCTATCCATAAATAAAAACAAGTAAAGAGAGTGGTGACCGTGGCATGCAGGTTAAGTGTGTGGCTTAGCATGCTCGGAGACCGAGTTCGAAGACCCAGTTGCGGCGAAAAGTTTTTTCAATAACAAATTTTTCTGATCGGTCACCACCTCTCTACAGACAATGGCAAACCTCAGACAGTAAAAAATGCCATGTAAAGCTTCTTGAGAACATGAACTTTAGCCGTTCGGAATCGGCATAAAATATGTAGGTCCAGTTCTCGGTCAATTGAGTGCATACATATAATAACACACACAACACAATTGATCATAAGAAGCTCGGTCAAAGTCCTTTCAAGGGCTGAAATGGCCAATTTGTTTTTGTTGTTGTTTTTGAAAAGAGTTTAAAGTCGGTCTAACCCGACTTTGGAATACCCTTAACCTCCTTTAACATTTAAAACTATATAATTAAAAGGCTAAGGTTTTTTTTTATGACTTCAACTCCTTCCAGACCAATGGACCAATTAAATCGATTCAGATGTCATTTAATAAGGCTTAGGCTGTTTATGTGCAAACCACTTTTAAAACTTGCAATTCGCTTCAGGGTGTTCCCAACCTTTTAAAACAGAAATAAAATTTTTGTACAAAAATCCGCTATTTAATCGATTTGAAATTTAGTTTAAGAAGAGCTTATGAATTGATCGAATTTGAATTTTTTTCAAAACTACAAATTTGTAACCAAACTAATCTTTTATGCATTCCTCAAATGTCAATTGTCCGAAAAAATTAGTTCAAAAATCAAAAATTCCACTTTCCGAACAAACAACTCAGTCAAATCTTAAAGGTTTTCAAATTTTTTTTTGTTTTTCTTAATTTTTGTTCAATTTTCTTTGAAATGTGTTGACAATTACAGTAATTATCTTACCATATGCATTTTTAATGAATTTTCCTAATATTGCCAGTAGTTGCTTAACGTGTATTTTTAACAAACGCCAATACAGAGAAAAAACTCTCTGAAATTTAACGTTCTATATTTGAAAGCGAATATCTCTGCCACTTTTTAAAAAATTTCATTTATTTCTTTTTTGTATTTAATTGCAATTAATGGACTTTAAAATAATTACGAAGTTTTTACCGTTACTTTATTATTTATATTTAAATCATTGCCTTTAATAAGAGTCCAATAAAATGAATGTTTCCTCAAAAAATGTATTAAAAATTGTTTTTGTTGTAAAAATAAAAAAATTTCAAATTTGCATTTTCGATTTTCTTTCATTGTATGTAGTTTATTTAAGACGAATTTGTTTTTGTTTGACAGAAAAATTAATAAATACTATGTGTCATCGAAAAAACAAGGCTACCCCCTATGGTTTTTTGCTCGAAATTTTTTTTTTTTAAAAAGTTGTTCTTATAATTTTTAAATCTTCAACAAGCTTCAAAAACAATATATTTGAAAAAAATTTCATTATAGCTACAACCAATTAAAAGTTATAGCCACGAATCTGTTTTAATCATTCTGCCTATCTATATAATTAATAGGCTAAGGTTTTTTTTGTGACTTCAACTCCTCCCAGACCAATGGACCAATTAAATCGATTCAGATGTCATGAAATTATGTTTAGGCTGTTTATGTGCAAACCACTTTTAAAAATTGTGATTTCACTTCAGGGGGTTCCCAACCTTTTAAAACAGAAAAAAAATTTTTGTACAAAAATCCGCTATTTAATCGATTTGAAATTTAGTTTGAGAATAGCGTATGAATTGATCGAATTTGAATTTTTTTCAAAACTAAAAATTTTTAGCCAAAACTATCTGTAATGCATTCCTCAAATGTCAATTGTCAACTTAGTCAAATTTTAACGGTTTTCAAAAAAAAATTGTTTGGGTTTTTTGACGTTTTTTCATCGAAATGTGTTATAAATCGATGTTGTAGGTGTTCTACCGTGAACATTTTGGCGCATACCACCAGTTTTGATATAAACTGCTCCCATACGAAGTTGCATCTCTCTAGGTCAAATAGGAACCTTAAAATAGTGTTTTTAACATTGCCGCTATACAAAAAAAAAAAAAAAAAACAAACAAAAAAACAAATTGGCCATTTCAGCCCTTGAAAGGACTTTGACCGAGCTTCTTATGATCAATTGTGTTGTGTGTGTTATTAAATGTTTGTACACAATTGACCGAGAACTGGACCTACGTGTTTTATGCCGACTCCGAATGGCTAAAGTTCATGTTCTCAAGAAGCTTTACAAGGCATTATTTACTCTCTGAGGTTTGCCATTGTCTGCAGAGAGGTGGTGACCGATCAGAAAAATTTTAATTGAAAAAAACTTTTCGCTGCGGCTGGGGATCGAACCCGGGCTCCGAGCATGCTAAGCCACACACTTAACCTGCATGCCACGGTCACCACATTGCCGCTATACAGCGAATTTTTATTTTATGGTCGTATGGTAGGTGGGAGTGTGGAAACGCCCACCTCTCATACAACCCAAAAATGGAAATTTCTTTAAATAATCGAATGTCTGTCGATGAAGCTCACTTTTGGTTGGATTTCTACGTCAATAAACAAAACTGCAGTATTTGGATTGAAGATAATCCTCAAGTGTATGTTGAGACACAGTTACATGAAGGAAAACTGACTGTTTGGTGTAATTACTGGTCTGGTGGAGTTATTGGACTGTACTTCTTTAAAAATGATGCTAACCAGAACGTTACATTCAACGGTGACTATAGAGCAATGATTACTGACTTTTTCGTCAAATTGAACAACCATGATTTGCAGGAGTTGTGGTTTTAACAAAACGGCGCAACATGTCACACAGCTCGTGCCACAATTGATTAACTGATGGAAACGTTTGGTAACCGCATAATTTCACGTTGCGAACCCGTGAATTGGCCTCCAAAGTAGTGCGATTTTACGCCGCTAGACGATTTTCTTTGGGGATAATGGCCACAAATGTTGAAAAAAGTGATTGAAAATTGGACCTCAAGATGTTGATACTCTAGATGCAGTAATCGTTAAATGTATTATGAAGGATATTTCATGCGAATTGAACTAATATTTAAAAAATTACTTTTCTCTTCATTGGGAGTTTCTAGCCCTGCACTAATTTAGAAAAACAGCTGATAAAAATGTGTGAAATCACTTTTTGACAACGAAATCAGCAGTAATTTTTCATGCTTTGCGAGCTGTCAAAAATATGATAAAGTGTAATGTTGCCACATGGTTGAGAGAAAGTTAAAAAATTATTTTTTACGATGACTGTATTTCTTTATTCGTTCGATATATTCGAAATGATTTTTTTATTATTGATACCGTACGTTTCAGAATATCCATTTTCTCTTTCTTTATTATTTCGGAACATTTCGATTGCGTTCTTTTCATTCCACAATATTTGTTGATTCGTTTACATAGTTGAAAAGACCCACAAGAAAAAGAAAACAAAAAGTGGCACCATGCATTTTAGACACATTTAAGTACACTCACGAAAAAGTTTCTCGGAATATGATAAAAAAAGCATTTTTTTTAGAATAAAATGCTATAGACTTTGCTCCAGAGAATGCTTTTCTCTAAATGTGATACTTAAAAATTCTCTTAAAAATGGTAAAAAGCTTCTATGAAAAAGAAAAATATGTAAAAATATATCGTTTTTAGAGAAAAAGACTTGTTATTTTTGAGAAAAAATTTATTTGTATTGAAGAAAATAATTCTCATAGTGAATTTTTTTTTATACAATTTCAAAATTGTACGAAAAAAAATACTTATAATTATTAGAGACATTGAAATATTTCCATTACCCACAAGTAAAGAAGTATTTCTTTAAAAATGTAAAAATTTAAGAAAATTTTATTTGAAAAACAGAAAATTGCTATTATCGAAAAAAAAGAAATTTTTTATCGGAGAAAGATAGGTGTTTTTTCAGAGTGTACAGAGGTAATAAAATACAAATTAGCTACAATTGTATTTTGTATCAAAACAAAGATGTATTCGTAAAAATACAACCCACAATAGCGAGAATACTTTGAAGGGTTACAGATATAAAACTTGAAATTTTTATAAATTTTTGTAAATTTTTCATTTAAATTGAAATGCATATAAAATATGGTCTTCATCCGCTCACGCACATGTCCATTTTCAATACTATTATTTTTTTTAAACAAATTAGATTTAGGACATTTCATAGTCGGGCTAGACCGACTTAAGACTTTTTTACTTATTCTACATAAAGTTGAGAATTGACAGCTAAGCCACTCTTAATAAACATTGGTTCACTTATGCCGCATTCGCTTTTAGATAGCCATAAAGTTACCTTCCCAGGAAACTTTGTTTTGCATATCGGCAAATCCAGAAAAAGTAAACCAAAACCTTAAAAAATAAAAATGCTTAAAGTTCAATAAAAATACATGGAACGTTTAGGATATTCTTTGTGTTTTCCTGCGGTAAAAGCATTTTGAAAAAAACATATTGTATCCTTAAATTTTAAGTGATTTAATTGAATGTATTTTTAATCTGTAGCAAGTTATATCAAAGGTTTTATATCAAAGCACCGTTATAAAATATTCACAATAAAAATATTTTGTATTGAAAAATTAATATTAAGATTTTTAAAAAAAATTATTTTCTATCGAAAATTAAAATTTAAAAAACTGATTCAAGAGTGAAACGTGAGTGACAATTTTTATTAATAAGTTGGATTATATTGGAAAATAATTGGCTGGCATAATTTATGTCTCGGATTTACTTTTAATATAAGATAAGTTAATTTTGCATTTTTTTAAATCAAGCAGACGCAATTATTTTTCATTAAAAAAGCTTTTGAAGAAGTGAAACGTGAGTGACATTTAATTTTTTTTTTGTTTATTTTTGTATTAGAAATGAAAGAAGATGACGAAAACATCAAGAAAAAGTGAAAGAACATATGAAAAAAAGATAGAGAAAAATTATAGTTAAATCCGGATTCATATAAGAAACAAAATATAGCAAAGATTAAAAAGAACTATTTAAATCATTACTTTAAGTCGTTGGCCTCGACGGAATTGCTAATAGGCCAGTCATATAGTCAAATTTGGCGTGGTTTTTGGCTTTTAATGAGCGTAAGGATTAACGAATTAGGTGAATTAGAATCGGAATAAATTTTGGTAAAATGATATATTTCTGAAATAGTTTTTGTGTTGTTTTTATGTTATAAATTATTTTTTTAACTATATTATGCTTTACATAATTCTTTCCATACAAATTTTTTTTTCATTTTTGTTTAAAAAAGTCCTTCATATTAAGACAAAAATTTTTTTTATAAAATATGCTTAATAAAGTTCACCAGATTAACCACGATGCAAAAAAAAGACAGTTAAAATTGATTTGAAACGTGAGTGACATCGACGTGAAACGTTAGTGACAAAATCAGTATATAAAAAAATCTTAAAATTCTGAGAGAAAACTAAATTTTTGCCTGCAGTTTAAATTTCTACTCAATTTCGTTACGGAAAATTACTTTATTCCTTATATTTACTCAAACAATTCGCAGATTTCAAGCAATTTGTTAGAAGAACTCGAAAAATGAAAATCGTGCGAAAACGTGAGTGACACACTATTTACAGAGAGTTTTTCGAAATGAGTAAATATATATAAAACTTTTTGCATGAACTTATAAAAGCGAGCCTAAGACTTTTTGTACCCACATAATTTTACGTGAAAATCATATATTTTTGATGGAGAAAAACTTATGTTTACTGCTATGACTGAAACGTGAGTGACACTGGATTTGCCGATATTTGCTTCACATTCTCAGGTGTTTACTTATTAGAACATTCGCAATAATATTTTGGCGTCCATTCATTTCCTTCAGCGGTGAAGTAACTCTCGTCAGCCATGATGTTTTTATAAGAAGACTTTGCAGCAAAATAATTTTAGAAAAGCAAATGCAAGCGCAACTTAAATGACTGCTGATTGCCGTTCGGTAATTTTTGGCACAACTTTTTTTGATTTTTTCTATATTCCCATGTCTATTAAATATTTTATTGCAGTTTTTGGATCAACTTGGTACTTTTTACTTAGTTGCCGATATGATTTTGCTGGGCAGCCAGCTGTTTCAGCTTTTAATTTTGCACGATTTTTGCTGTCTTGCAAAGCACATATTTTACCATGAGCCAGGTTTTTTTTGAGCGGGTTTTCCACTCTCATAAGCTTGATAAGTCTTATATAAAAACGAGTTCTTAAATCCCAATTCATTAAAATGATAAAAAACTTAATTTTTGGTTTTCGTTGACTTTTTTTCACATAATTTACTAATTTATTTTCTGCGTTCTAGTTCCGGTAACAACATGATTGCTTTTAGTTAATTTTTAAAAAAATAATACATATTTCATATGATTACTAAGAAAGTTCCGTTACTTCTAAATAAATTTTTTGTTTTTGTTGAGAATGTTTATGTCATTCTCATACGTTATATCGTTTTTAGAGAAGAAGGGTTTTTTTTATTTTTGAGGAAAGATTTGTTTTTATTGAAGAAAATACTTTGCATTGTGCATTTTTTATCAAAATGTAGTAAACAATTTTTCATTTTTGATAAATTTTTCTCTATAAATGAGAATTTATTATAAGAGACATGTGAAATATTTTCGTTTCCCATAAATGAAGAAATATTTCTTCGAAAATGTGAGAATTTATTGAATAAAATTTTATCTTAAATTGAGAAAATTGCTGTTATCGAAAGCATGACAGAATAATAAGGTAGGCTCATATTTTTAAGGCTGTTCAAATGTCTTATTTTACACTGACAAAGCTGTGAGGTGCTATAAATGTCAAGCGAAAAGGCAACAACAACAATTAGAAAAACTTAAATTCGAACCATGATAGAATAATTTTACCAGGTAGTGTTGATAAATGTTGATTCTCTCTGCTACAAGTAAACGAACGCTTGTCAAAAACAGCTGTTCGTTGTTATATTCGTTGGCCACATTCAGCTGTGTCAACTGTTGTGACAGCAACACATCGGGGAGCGCTATTATCGGTATTGAAGTTTTAGAAAAATTGTTAAGTTTACGAAATATCAAGCGAATGGAAATTTTACCGACAAATTAAAAATTTTCTATTTTTAAATGCATTTTAATGCGCAACTTCATATTTATGTGCATCAAGTTTTGACTTAGCAGTTGTCAACTGTTGGGTACGCTGAATGTGACCAGTGAAAATTAATTTTATGCTATGACGGATGTGAGCGCTCTCTTTTTTGTTATATTTTTTGACAAACGTCCGTTTCCAACATAAACGTCAATACTACCTTGGAGTAATTATATCATGAATTCGAACAGCTGAGTTTTGACATGTTTGAGCTCACTTTCTCTCCAATATGCGCCTACCTTGTTATTCTATCATGATCGAAAGCATGATTAAATAATTTATAAGGTTATCCTGATATTTGACATACCCTTATTTTTTGTAAACAAAAACTGTTCTCTCTCGAAAATGAATCAATACCAGTGTTTTGTGCTCTCCTCAAATAAGTTTATGTTTCAGTGTTTTGTTGTTTTTTACAAAAGAGTATGTTTTTTCAATATGTTACTGCTTAAAAAAAAAAAAATAATTATGCATTGCTTTCAAAGAATTTTTTAAGGCAATAAATTTGTGAAAATATTTGAAGCTTGGGCGCTGAGAAGTTGTAGGAACCTATAAAAATCATCTGATGAATGCTTCAAAATAAAAAAGTAGCAAAAAATGTATTGACTCAAAATTCTAAGATATATTGTACTAAAGAATAGTAAGATATTCAAGCAGCTGTGGGACTTTTGTGTCATTTAAAATGCTCTCCTCTTGAAATTAGGGTATCTATCTCCATATTCGAGAGAAGACGTCAAATATCGGGATAACCTTATAAATTATTTAATCATGATCGAAAGTAGAGAAATTTTTTTTTGGAGAGAGTTAGTTGTTTTTTCTGAATGTGAGCAACGTAAACATTTTTTTCTCACAGAATTCTGGACATTGTTTGGAGTCAATAAATGTTTTATTGTAACATGGTTCAAGATATACGAATTTCCCCTAATCTAATGCAACCAAAACTTCACTCCAAAAAAACCGTACTAGAATGTTAGATTCTTAGAAGCTTAGAATGTTAGAATCATAATGTTAAAGTGCTGTCTAACTCTTATGATATCTACCACCAATTTTCAAACAAAAACTTACATAATATCTCAAAAGATTTATGGTGTCTTTATATCAACTACCTTCTCATTGAAACATATGTTTTCTTTTATCATTCTTTCGCTAAAAAAAAATTACAAATGAACAAATTACTCACTTTTTGATTTCAGAGCTATTTTTTTTCTATTCGCGAGTTCTTGGCTAATTTATAGCTGAGAACAAGAAATCTACAAATTGTTTTGAGATTCAAAAGGAATTCATTGTCATTATCCTGCATCAAGAAATTCGTTTGCAATTTTTTTGCTGTCACATATTTTGCCTTATACTGCTTACATGAAGGATATATTTTTTATATTTTTGTTTTTGTTATTCTGTTGTCTCTGTGAAATGTTGTCTTGAAAAGCTTGAGATTTTCTATGATCCATCAACTAAATTTGTTCGTTAGGCTTGCGTGTATGTGTGTGTGTATGTATGACTTGTCATAAGATGAAAGCAAACACATGACACAACACAAAAGGCAAACGATTTGTTATGATAAATTAATTTAATGATAACAATAAAGGATTCCTTTGAAAAAAAATCTATATAATATACGTATGCGATATAAATTAAACCAGGCGAAATAAATGACATCAAAGATGAGAAGAGATGAGATGAGATGAGTTGACTTTGAAGGAGGTAGTAATTTGTTTGTGCCAATAGAATAAAAATTAAGCATGTGCATAAAAAAATAACTTACTCAGACGCTATGTTTAAAATCTAAAAAAGAGCTTTTTTATTTTTATATTTTTATACCCTAAACCTGAAAGGTCAGGGTATATTAACTTTGTGCAAACGTTTGTAACGCATACAACGAAGCGAGTCCGGTATAGAAAAGCATATATATTCTTGATCAGCGTCACCACGTGAGTCGAGCTATCTATGTCCGTCTGTCCGTCCGTCCGTCCGTCCGTCCGTCCGTCCGTCCGTCTGTCGTCTGTGTGTTGTCCGTATACACAGGATAAGAAGAAGGAGTTGAGATAATTGAATGAAACTTGGTACACAAGGTCACCTGTATCCAAGGATTTGCACTATTGAAGATTTTTGGAATCCGCCCACGGACACGCCTACCTCCCATACAACGCAAAAATATAAAACTGCATAACTCAGCTCATAATAAGCCTACAACAATTAAATTTGGTGTGTAAGTGTTTTATACTAACACAAAGATGTCTTCGAAAAATTGACGTCATCCGCTCACGGACACGCCCACCTCCCATACAACTCAAAAATTGAAAACGCAATAAATAAGCCTGTGATTAACCTAAAGAGCTAAAATTTGGCACATATGTTTTTTATAACAAGAAAAAGTCGGTTTTGAAAAATGGACTTCATCCGCCCACGGACACGCCCATTTACAATAAAATTTTTTTTTAAAAGCGGGTTTAGGGTATTTCATAGTCGGCCTAGACCGACTTAAGACTTTCTTTACTTGTTTTAAATAAAGTTGCGCTGGTACATATATATAAGACTAAGATATAAAAAGAATTGTAAAGTTTTTGTTTTCAAGGTGCTCTACTCAAGTTCCTCAGGAGTACTGAGAGCAAAAAGTAGTCAACAAAGGATGCTTGCATAGCAAAAAATTTGTCTTAACTTTAAACAATCTTCTATTAAGTTTCTTAGTTCGGTTAAGTCAAACAATACACTAAAATTATGGTTACTAGTTTTAAAGCCAATCAGTTATGTGTGAATTCCACATTCCTTAAACTGCTCTTATAATTTTATTAACAAAAAAACACACACAGTAAAAGTAGCTGCTTAGAAACGCTTAATAAAAATTATATGTGTACCTGTTTAAGTGTGTGCTTGAGCGAAGCATAAATACAAAATAAATAAATATATATCTAAAAAAAAAACCATGCTTAGCATGAAAAAATAAAATTCTGAAATTTATTTGTAATGCTTTCGAAATAGAACTAATAAAATTTACGCATATCCTTGCAGCATTCGAAACGGATGCCACAGCAACAACAAAGGCGCCAGTTATGCGCGAATAATGCTCCACCAACACATGCCATAATGCCAACAGATACAAATACTGACACACAAACACACAAACAAACACTTGCACATACTCAAACATGGCTCACATAATAGCTGCCATTGAAATTCAATTCAATTTACAAGGACGACAGCATTGAAATGAAAAGTTGAAAAAGGACAAGAGTGCGTAGAGGCGTAAATTACATTAGGCAGTAGTACCCTTACCTACCTCGCCCCCTTTAACACACAAGCAAACACTTTCAAACACAAGCCAACATGCACACATGTCAATAGCTAGCAATTTTGGCACACAAAAAAGCTCTTTAAAAAAAAGCGCCTAAAAGTATGCCTCACTGTGTGTGAGTTACGCTTCAGCAGACATGGCTTAAGACAGACTTGGTAAGGGAGAAAATATAAAAAAAAAGTATACAATACTGGTGAACAAACAATAAATCCTTTAAGCATAACTTTAAACGAGTGTAAGCAGCAGGCGTGTGTATGTGTGTGTGGCAGCGTACACAACATAAAACAGCAAAAATATCAGGATAAACGCATTTTAAAGCACTTCTTATTTGCGCCTAAAAATTGACAAGACACAAACACGCACACACACGCACATTCCCACGCACTGTTAACACTGGCAGCCAAGATAGTAAGGCACAAATAAATTGCTTGAAAAGGATTCCCAGTTTTTTTTTTTTTTTTTCTTTCAGCTAAGCCAACTCTTGGCACATGCGAAGGTGCGTCTCATGACTTTGTGTTTAGTTTTTTATTTTTTATTTTTTTTTTTTTCTTTTCTTATGCTCCTCACTCACTTAATAACACCGCTATTTCCTAGCCTTTATTTTATTATAGCACGTTTGGCATATAAAGAATATCGGCGCTACTTGAGCCTTCTAAAAATCACTTTGGCTTAAAATGGGGTTTGCAAAGTCGAAATGCTTTATCTCTGCTCTTTTGCGCCAGCAATATTTTGCGCGCATCACTTGGCTACATGCTGCTATACAAAATTTGTATATTATTTTTTTTTCTTTTACCTTTTTTACTGCTATTTTGAGGCTCAATATTTAGCTCACATATCAGTTGTTGTTTTTTTTTTTCTTTATTCTTTACTGTTTTTGTTGTCAGTTTTTTTTTATTTTTTTTTTCTTTTCTCTTCTTTGTTGCGTTTTTTATTCTCTTGCGTCTTTTATTGGCTTCATATACTCTCACATACAAACATACATATATTGGAGGAAAATTTATTGAGACATCCTGAGCTATGTTATCCTGCCAACCGCCTTGTGTTGGCTTATATTGCTTAGTTAAGCGTAATTTTTGAATAGCTTCTCGTGCGAGTTTTTGATAGCTTTCGCACTTTGAGGCTTTTTAAAAGGATTTCTTTTTATACGTGCTAGGCTCAACAAAGGATAATTTTTCTATTAACATTGATTAGTGTAGTGTTGGAGGCAACAAAAAAAACACACAAAAAAACACAAAAAAAAAGCACACACAAATGTGTAGCATACATTTTAAAGTCACTAAGTAAGATGAACATAAAAGAAATTCCCCTGAAAGTATGCAGCAATAAATATTTAGCTGAACTAGTTTAGCCAATTTCGGAGTAGGAACCAAATTTATACGTGCTTTAATAAAGATAAGTGATTTGATATTGAAAATTGTCAATAACTCTTGTAAAGTTATTTAGTCATAAATAATGGTTGTGGTAAAGTATTCAACGTTTATTGTTTATTTGTTGATGTTGAATGAATTCTGTTCTTCAATGAAAATAAAATACTTTATTTTGGTAAAACTTAAAAAAATATATTTTTAGTTATTTCAAATTAAATAATTGTTTTGATCATATTTCATATTTCATATTTTTCATCTACTTAATATTGTAATGGAAGTAATAGTAATCGGGGAAGAGTTGCATATTATTGTACTTTTCAAACACTAGTACTTTTGTTACATTATAAAATTTAAGTGACTTAAAATATTTTTGTAATAAATAAATAAATTTCGAATATTATAATTATATTTAAATACTTCTACTCAAAAATATTATTTTAAATTAAAACAGAATTCAATAACGTACTCTTTAGTTTTTACTTAATTTAATATATAATTTTATCCATCACCGAATTAAATACTGCTTGTTATTTGACGAAAGTATTAATGGAAAAAATGTTGTCAAAGATATACTACTTACTTACTTAGATGGCTCTTACAACCGTTGGTTGGTTTTGGCCTGGTCTAAGAATTTGCGCCAGCCGCTTTTGTCGTGCGCCTGCTGGCGCCAGTTGGAAACTCCAAGCGTCGTCAGGTTATCCAATGCCTGGTCTTTCCAACGGAGATGCGGTCTTCCTCGTCTGCGTTGGCCACCGCTGGGTACCGAATCCAATATTTTTTTCGCTGGAGCTTCGTCGTTCATTCTCTCGACATGACCTAGTCAGCGAAGCCGTTCTATTTTAATACGCTTGACTATATCGATGTCGGTATATAGCTCATACAACTCGTGGTTCCATCGTATTCGGTATTCACCATTGACGCAGATTGGACCATAGATCTTGCGAAGGATTTTTCTCTCGAACGCTCCCAAAGTCCTTTCATCAGAGCTGCTCAACGTCCAGGTTTGTGATGCGTTTAGAAGGACGGGCATGATTATTGACTTATAGAGCGTCAGTTTTGTTCGTCGAGAGAGAGCTCTGCTTCTCAATTGCCTACTGAGCCCAAAGTAACACCTGTTAGCAAGAGTTATCCTTCGTTTAATCTCAATACTGATATTGTTGGAGGAGTTAATACTGGATCCCAGGTAAACAAAGTCCTTCACTACCTCAAAGGTGGTGTTGTCAACAGTGACGTGGTTTCCAAGACGCTGGGACTGCTTGTTTGTTGACACGAGATACTTCGTTTTATCTGCGTTCACTGCAAGACCCATTCGACTCGACTCTTTTTCTAGCCTGGAGAATGTTGCACTGACTTCGCGCGTATTTTGGCCAATGATGTCAATATCATCAGCATACGCCAGCAGCATAACGCTCTTATAGAAAATTGTGCCACTGCGTCTCAGGTCAGCAGCTCGGATGATCTTCTCCATTACTATATTAAAGAAGTCGCACGATAAGGAATCACCTTGTCTGAAACCTCGCTTGGTATCGAATGGCAGGGAGAGGTCCTTCCCGTTTTCACTGCGCTGCTGGTGTTCTTCAGTGTCATCCTACAAAGACGTATTATCTTCGTAAGAATACCAAATTCTGACATGATGGAGTAAAGGTGACTCCTTATTAGACTGTCGAAGGCGGCTTTGAAATCGTCAAAAAGATGGTGTGTGTCGATTTGTTTTTCGAGTGTCTTTTCCAAGATTTGTCAGAGCGTGAAGATCTGGTCAATGGTGGACTTTCCAGGTCTAAAGCCACACTGATAAGGTCCAATCAGTTGCTTGACGATGGGCTTTAGTCTTTCACACAATACGCTCGACAGGACCTTATATGTGATATTAAGAAGGCTAATCCCACGGTAGTTGGCGCAATTGGTGGGATCGCCTTTCTTGTGGATTGGGCAGAGCACACTGAGGTTCCAATCATCCGGAATGCATTCTTCCGACCATATTCTGCATATAAGTCTGTGAATGAATTCAAACAGAGCTTCGCCACCGGTTTTAAACAGCTCAGCCGGTAGGCCATCAGCTGCGGCTTTGTTGGTTTTAAGCCAAGCTATAATTGTTAAGTCCACGTTATAGTCGGGCAGCGGAACTTCAACGCTGTCATCTATAATTGGTGTTTCCGGGATATCATCTCCACTGGCGGGATTGTTGTCAGCGTCGCCATTTAGAAGACTAGAGAAGTGTTCCCTCCATAACACCAGTGTACTCTGGATATCTGTCCCTAGATTCCCATTCTCATCCTTGCAGGAATAGGCTCCGGTCTTAAAACCATCAGCCAGGCGTCTTATTTTTTCGAAAAATTTGCGAGTCTCATTCCTGTTGCCATGCATCTCAATTTTCTCGCACTCACGCATTTCCGCCTCTCGTTTCTTTCTGCTGAAAATGCGTCTCTCTTCTTTCCTCTTCTCTCGGTATCGCTCCATAACAGCACGCGTTACAACCGACTGCAGAGTGGTTTTGTAGGCGGCGTCCTTCTCTGCAGTGGCGTCGCGACAATCCTACTGGTCGTGCCACTGGTTTCGGCGAGAGCGGTGGTAGCCTATCACCTCTTCGGCAGCCGTACGCATAGAGTGGGATATGTGCGTCCACTGTCCGCATATATCGTCGATCGGAGGAGTGCTTTCTTGAAGCAGGAGTGAGAGTCGAGTGGCGAAGGCTTCGGCCGTCCGTTTTGACTGTAGCTTGTCGACGTCTAGCTTTTTTTGTGTAGGATTGCGAGAATTCTTAGCTGCGCACAGACGTGTGCGGATCTTGGCTGCGACAAGATAATGATCTGAGTCTATGTTAGCACCAAGGATCGTGCGTACGTCTAGTACACTGGAAGAGTGCCTTCCGTCAATCAAAACGTGATCAATTTGGTTGCATGTTTTTTGATCAGGGGACAACCAGGTGGCCTTATGAATATTGAGATGCTTGAATCTAGTGCTACTAACGACCATGTTTCGTGCTGCGGCGAAGTCAATCAACCTCATTCCGTTATCGGATGTGTTGTCGAGGAGGCTGAACTTTCCGACTGTAGAACCAAATATGTTTTCTTTACCCACCTTGGCGTTGAAGTCACCAACCACGATTTTTAAGTCATGACGGGGGCTGCGCTCGTATGCGTCTTCAAGGCGCTCGTAAAAACTTTCTTTGGTCTCGTCATCTTTTTCTTCTGCGTGCACACATATTAGGCTAATGTTAAAAAATTTTGCCTTGAAGCGGATTATGGCAAGTCGTTCGTTCACAGGAGTGAATCGCAGGACATGATGCCGTATTCTCTTGCCAACTACAAATCCGCATCCAAACTCGTGCTTCTCCGCATGGCCGCTGTAGTTGATATCACAGGATGCTTGCCGTAAGCAACCCTGTCCCTTCCATCGCATTTCTTGGATTGCAGTGATATCAGAATTATATCTTTCCAATATATCAATCAGTTGGATAGAGGCACTATCCCAATTTAGGGTTCGGACATTCCAGGTGCATATCCGTAAATCATTATCAGTTTTTCGTTTGCGGTTGTCGTCATCAGATTTGGGGATCATTCTTTTATTTATTTTTAAACTTTTCATTGAAATGGTTTATTACATGGTGGGCTTCAAACCCAACGCACAACCTTTGCTTCATTGCCAAAGGAAGCCCGCCGCTCAGATTCGCCGCCAAAGTATATCGGTATGATAGTTTTTTGACGTTTCCAGGAGACACCACGCGGAGGTTTGAGTCGGCTTGAGACGATTTCGACATGGATAATGCTGGCCTTGCCAAGTTGAGGCAGTCAGACACGTTGCCATGTGAAAATCGCCCCCTTATCTCCCTTAGATATGGGAGATATTTAATACAGAATTCTCGCAAATGTTAGTAGTTTTTGTTGTAGCCGAAAGAGTTTTTAGCCTGTTGAATTCTCAGTGGACTAACGATAGGAATAGACTGTTACCTCAATCGGTTAAAAATTAAAGTATGGTTCAATTTAACTATAAAGATTTGACGTGTCATAAATTCTATGATTTTTGTCTTTATAATAAAGCTTTATTAGCTGCAGTTCAAAGTAACGAATAGTACAAACCTTATAAAATATATTGTGATATAATCATAGAATTTCAATTTGTTTTATTATTTTTTTTTATACACTGAGAAAAAAATGTGTTAAAATAAATTAAATTGTGTTAATATCAATCGAATTTATTTTTGAAATAGAGCTTGTAACAATTTCATTAAAGCTAAACGCAAAAGTTTTTAAAGTTAAATTTAATCAAAAGCTTTTGTTTTTAAAGCAATGTTTTTAAATATAACAACAAATTTGAAGCAAAAATTTTAATATTCAAAACAAGTGTTTTAAAGCATGATTTTTTCGATGCCATTTTTTTAATGTGTTTCTTAGTTTTCGACAGATTCGTAATCAGCGATCTCTGGAGCCCTCTGAATACCAAATTTTAACTTAAATCGATTTAGTTTGAATTTTAAACATTGACATAATTAATTAGTGAATATTTTTTCTTACCATCGACATTTGTAAAATCAATTTAAAAAAGTCAAAATTTGTCCTATTTTTAAGATAGTTATTTTTTTTTCTTGTTATTTCAAAGACAAAATAGTTATTTTGTTTTGTAGAAACGCAAATGCAATAAATTTTTTTTTTAATTTTTTGTTTAAGTTTAAAGTATGTTTTTTCAGTTTAATATCTGAATCCTTACAGAGAAAAAAAAACAGGATTAATATGTTGTTCATATAAATAGATACATACTTTAATACTTGTTATATTAATTTTTATTGAATTTTTAAAAAAAACATTTTTTTCAGTATGTCTATGAGTTTTTGTATTTAAGGTAGCTCCTCTCAAAAAACAATATGGTAACCCTACATCAAAGTAGAGGATACAATTTTATGGCTGTTAATTAAATGTTAATTTTAATTTTAAAGATAATTTCAATAATTTTTTCTTCATAAAAAGTGCATTCGGTTATAGAAGTAACCGTGCGACCATTAGCGCAACCAAAGGGGGGTTTTGGGGTTTAAGCCCCCCACCCAAAAATTATTGTAGTATCAAGCAAAATTGTATTCAATCACAGTGAGTCACATGAAAAGCAATCACACGTTTTATGATATGAGTAAAAACCCCAAATGTGTATTTCAAATCGATTCTGGTTGATGCATAATCTGCTAAATTAGTCATATTTAATTTCTTCAGACTGCACATAAAGCCGGATCGATTTTGTATGGAGAAAAAAAAGTGAGCCGAACACCGACTCAAAAGTAAGAAGTACTCTTAAGAACTATAAAATATGTTTTTTTTTAAACAACTAGAAAAAATTTATTTTTCTTGGTATTCAAATGCATTTAAGATTATTGAAAAAGTACTGAGCTCTTCTTCTTTTGGTGTATCGTATGATATTGTTTAATTAAAGGTGAGTACTATGAAAAAAAAACGTTTTTTATAAGTGTTTAAAAAAATAAATATTCGAAAATCATGAATTTTGTACTGGAGTGCTATCTGGGGCAGATTTCACTAAAAACTGGTTAAAAGAAATCGATTTTGCGTACCTAAAAACCCATATGTACTCACTAATATATATCTACCCACTAAGATTCGCCAAAATCAAACAGTAATTATTGCAATTAAATTGACCTGAAGGAAGCTTTTGAATATCGATTTCTCACATTTTATATAATTGTGGAACTTAGTTTTGGTTAAATCGCACCATACGATATATCACTGAAAAGATGAGCTCAATAATTTTTCAATTAATTTAAATTCTTGTGAATATCATGAAAAATACATATTGTACACGTATTTCAAACAACTTCTTTTCGAAAATGACGAAATATGTATTTTTTTGGGGTCTCAAAAGAGTTTGTAAACACAAAAAATTTCCAAAATATTTTTAGTTAATATATGTGTTCCATAAAAATGTTTAGGTTTTTGCTTATCTTGAGTATGCATTCTGAAGAAAAAAAAGTTCATGTAAAAAAATTCGTTTTCTGCAGAAAAAATGTTCAGAAAAACCATAACCGCTCTACGGGGATTTCTCCGATCCAAACAAAATTAGAACAGAAATTGTTTTCAAGAGTCCCTCTAACTTTAAAGTCAGTGTCTAGTCAAATTTCAATTTCGATCCGGCTTACTACACTTATTTAATTTTTGGTATATTTTGATTCTGACCACTTGAAGGGTTGTTGGCAATACTTCGATTTGAGTTATCTTTTCAACTTCCAGCATAGAGGAAACTTGAAATATTTGGAAAAAAAAATAATTCAAAAGTAAGACATAATAGAAAAGCCAAAATTTGAGGAAAATCGGTTGAGTCACTCGCCAATGAAAAAATCAAAGAACTTTCCGGTTAAATTGTTATTTTTCGTCCTTTTTTTTTATAGTTATTTTTATAAACATCGATATCACAAACTCTACAGAATTAAGTTTATAGTAAAGTGATGTGATGCATTATAAAAAAAATTCCGATTGACTTCCGAAACTGGAGAAAAAAATTCACAATTTCTAATTTTCCATCGTATTTTCCAAAATCCGTTTCTTAGAAAGTCTCTAAATTTTTAAATATTATCCGATATTATCTTTTTGTTTTTCATTTCAAGGTGTCAGAAATTTTGCGGTTTTTACTTTCGGAATTGAACATAATTAGTACTCACTAAAGGGCGAATTTTAAAGTTAGTGCCAGCCAATTGGTTATTTTTAAAATGAAGTGATGTATGGATGAAAAATTTTTACTGCACTCAGTAAAAAGTTGCTCGGAATAAGATGAAAAAGATATAATATTTAGTGAAAAATGTTATAGAGTTTGCGCCAGAGAATACTTTTCTCTAAATCTGATACTAAAAATTCCCTTAAAATGATAAAAAGCTTCCATGAAAAAGAGACTTGTTTATTTTTGAGAAAAGATGTTCCTTGAATGCAAAATATTTCACTTTTTGCTACTGATTTATTTGCATATTTCGGACTTGATCTTGACAAAAACTCCTTTCTGCTCTACAGCAATGGCGTGTACTTTATTATTTTTTGCTCCTGTCGTCGATTGTAGTCTTGAAAAATCTTCTGCTCCATCAAATCTGCAGATATTTAATTCTCTGCACTTCCAAAGCTGTGACCTATGAGTATTAAACTCCTCCAGAAGACTCTTAAGAAGAATTGCAAAAACCATGTGATCTTAACCGAGACCGCTCAGCTGAAATTTATTAAAATTCAATTTTTCTCGATCCGAGCTCAGAGCTGAAGAGTTTCTTAAAAATCTGATTCTTGTTGCTCAAAAAATTTCGGAAACAATAACATAGAGAAAAAAAAACCAAATGTCTCTATCCATGCAAACATATTTTGACCAACTAATGAAGACATACTTGACGATAAATGAAATGCCAACATAAAAATTTACTAACTCAATGCCAAAAGGACCCTTTATAGACTGGAACACTCAGCAATATTCTTTGATTTGTATCTTAAAGGTATATAAAAAACACTTGTCATCACATAAAATAACTTTATTAAAAATCCAGGACACTAACATTTGCATCTGAATGACATAAAGGATGCTCTTGCCACAATGCCAAAATAAGTGATAAAAGAATAAGAAGAATAAAAAGGCCATACAGACACACACACACAGACACTCAGACATAGAATGTCCTTACAATGAATCTATAGAAAATTTTAGTACACAATAAATCACCATAAGTGTTAATAAAATCACGGCAAAAGGACAAGAAATGGAATCCTTTCAATTTCTCTCAATCGGGTGCGTGCTCAACGATTATCATCATTGAATGAATTGGACACGCTGCGGTGATTTTCAATGCAAGCCACCGCATGCCGTACGCCTTTTTATCAATAACAAGTCAATGGAAGAAAAACACACACACACACACACACACACAAATACACCAACAAAGAGAAAACACCAAAAAAAAAAAGGACATGAATGTGAATAACGTACATGAACAAAACAAAAAAGACAAAATAACACAAACAAAACAAAAAAAATACAATAAAGAAGAAAATTGAAAGAAAATATAGAGCAAAATAGGCTATTTAAGAGCCAATCATGATTACAATGCGTCATAGTGTAGCAGACAAAAGAGTAGCAGACGGACAAAGTGTTGAAAGACCTCGCTAGTGCTAAGAAGAATGCAAAGTATGCCAGCCAAACAAATAAATATGAGCACGTGACTAGTTCGTTGAATGCCGGCCTATTCAGTTTGTTTAGCCGAAGTGAGCAACCAAATAACATAATAAAATCTTTATAAATAACAAGCTTACCTCTATATATATTATAATATAATAAAATAATTGATAAAAATGAGATATGCACACTAAAAGAGCATATATACATACATACATAAATAAGTGAGTTTGAAATGAAGTGAATTGCTGCTGCTGTTGTAGGTGCTAAAAAAAAGAAATGTAACACAAAAGCTAAGAGGCCGCAAAGCAGGCAATAAAGGTGGGCTCTACATATATCAACCCAGTTCGCCTCAATGAAAGTGCGTGTTGAAATTTTATGAGAACGGTTCGACACTACAACAACACCAACAACAACATCTACCACAACATAATCAGTGCTGTTTTTTGTAAGCAACAATTTCAAAGGATTCTTTCAAACCTTTTCATCAGCACATCATTTTTACGTCGACAGCTTGTCATTTTGTTGTCGCTACTAGCTTTCAGTGTAGAAATAGTGAAGGAGTTCCTTTGAAAGTATACTTTTATATAGTTCTTGTTTTAGTTGTTGTTGTTATATTCCAACTGTTTCATAATTGGATGCTTGATGCTTGTTTCTTGCATACTCAAATGAGCTGGAAGAATATCAAGCGTATCAACCTTAATAAGTAGCTACAAATGCTGGCACTAACAGCGTTACAACTTTGGCAGCTCCACAAAAGGATCTCTATGCTGTTTTTTTTTTGTTTTTATTACGCCTTCAGCTCATAAAATTATTTAAAAAATTCCAGTTGAAGTCTTAGAATGCAATTAAATTTTCTTTATTTTTTTAAATTGTTTTAAAATAAATAATAATACATTTAAAATTAAATAATTTCTTGAAGTTTATAACAACAACAAAGTTGGAAATAAGATACGTAGTCGTCAAGATAAATTTTCAATCAAAAAATTCCAATGTTAAATGGTCTATAATGAAAATTTTTTAAACGGAATGATGTGTCAAGAAAGTTTGAATAGATGGCTTGTCCTGTTATCGTACAAATGGATGTGAAAAAATAAAAAAATATCTAAAACAAAAACCACTAATTTTTTTAAACCTAATTATATTGATCTTTAGTCGGTTAGTTATGAATGACTCATCGCTTGCCACAAGTCACCACAGAAATTTGGAAGAAGTCGAAGCAGAGGCGAATTATTCTCCATCATGACACATTCTGAAAATACATAGAAGGTTCCCTGCAAACATTTTTAATCGCCTGAGAATCTCCAACGAATCACTTAGAAGATGAAACGATCGCCGGCGTTCTCTTCTGAGAGTCTTCCGGGAATCGCCGAATCTAAGCAGCTGAAGCCATAAAAGCGATTCGCCTGGAAGATTCGCGAACGATTCGCTTTGAGGAGTCTTAAGCGATTCGCCGGGAAGATTCACCAGCGAATCGCCTAGAAGAGTCTTAGGCGATTCGCCAGGAAGAATCGCGAACGATTCACTGAGAGGAGTCTTAAGCAATTCACCGGGAAGATTCGCCAACTAATCACCGAGAAGAGTCTTAAGCGATTTGCCAGGAAGAGCTTAAAGTGATTCGCCGACAAGAGTGGCAAAGAAATCGCTTTAGAGGTCCTCAGCGATTTGTTGCAGAGCATCGTTGTTGAATGTTACAAGTTGTTGCAAGTCTGAACTAGCGGGTTCTTCAGATGTTGTCTTATCCCAGTTTCATGAAGTTTTTAAAAGTTAAATTTTTTGATTAATTCAAACGATTTTTCAGAGCCTGCTTCAATTAAACGATTTTTTTGAGCCTGCTTCAAATTACAATGATAGATTTTGAAAGATGAAACCCTCATTTATATGAGTCTTAAAAGAGAATTTTAGTCAGTCATAATGTTTGCTGGGTATTTATATTTATATTGCATGTAACTGAATTAATTTATTCGAAGGAATTGAAACTGAATTGATTGGTGAATGTCAGTTTGCTAATACTTCCTTTTTTTCAGATGGTTCAAAACCATCTCATCACAGCAAACATTTTGACTCTTAAAAGACTCTTTCAAGTCTCATATAAATGAGGTTTTTTCGTCAAAAAAAAAAACCATAAACGTCATAAAAATATTTTTTTGTACTCAAAAAAGACTCTTTTATGAGTACATTTTCGTATATTGTGAGCTCCAATATATGATTCATAAAAATTATTGTTTTTGAGTCGTTTTGGACTTATAGTAATAACGGTTTTAAGACTCATATTTGATACTCTTTTAAGACTCATATTGCGTACTCTTTTAGGACTCATATTTAGTACACTTTTAATACTCATATTTAATACTGTTTTAAGAATCATATAAGAAATCTTTTTGCAACGAACATTTGTTGTAGTTAATTTTAATGAATTTTTAACCGCCACAAACAAACAATTCTCCGAAAAGCAATGCCAGAATAGCATGTGCGCATAACCGACAATTACAAAGTTTTATACAATAAAAAAAACTATACTCGATTAAGTTTTTATTTATTTATTAGATATGGTGATTTGCAATAATCCGATTCTATTTACCCATGCAACACTCGTAAATAAGACTCTTTGATGAGTCTCCTTTACGATTACGTATATAACAATCAATATATGATCCTTTTATGAGTCTTTTTTACGAAAAATCTTCTAGGAAAGTCTCTTTTATGAGTACTCATAAATCAGTTATCTCATAAATCTTATTTTTGAACAATCATTTAACAATCATATTAAAGACTCTTTTATGAGTCAATTTAATGAGTCATCATAAAACACGCATAAAAGACACTCTTTTTACAGTTATTTTTAAGAGAGCCTCATAAAATGTTTGTTGGGAGCGCTCCGTAAGTAGCACTAGATTCAAGCATCTCAATATTCATAAGGCCACCTGGTTGTCCCCTCATCAAAAAACATGCAACCAAATTGATCACGTTTTGATTGACGGAAGGCACTCTTCCAGTGTACTAGACGTACGCACGATCCGTGGTGCTAACATAGACTCGGATCATTATCTTGTCGCAGCCAAGATCCGCACACGTCTGTGCGCAGCTAAGAATGCTCGCAATCCTACACAAAGAAAGCAGCGTTGCCGCTTTGGTTAAATTCAACCAAATTTGGTAGTTTTTTTTCTTCAAATCAGCTTATGGTTATTTGGTAGATTTTTTTTTCAATTTGGAAGATTTTGGTAGATTTTTCAATTTTGTAGTTAATACAAATTTTTAGCTAAATAAAACTCCAAGAAAATAAATGAAAATAAAAAAAAGGCGTGATAGAAGCACTTCTTACGAATGGTTAACTTAGGAATATACAAAAAGTATTGAAAAATATTTTTCGTTTAATCTTTTTTATGTATTTTTCACCAAAGAATATTTTGGTGTTATTTTGTTTTATATGTTTTAGTGTGGTCAGATAATTTTCAATTTATATAAACTTTAATATATTATTAAAAAAGGTTATTATTATTTCATGCTGTTGAATTGTAACTTTAAAAATTTATGGGCCAAGGTCTCGTGTGAGGTCATTATATATACTTAAATTTTTATTGGCCCTAATAAGGCAAACATTTTTGTTGAAGATTTTGAGGTATAGAAGTTATGAACGATAAAGTGAAGTGGATGTCAGAAAAAATTGAGATTGCGAAAAAACTTATCATTTGACGTAATTTTTTGTTGGTAAAAAGTTTACATATTCTGCTTTAAAAATTACAAAACTAACAAAAGGTTCACTTTTTGAGATATGAGCACGTTAAATGTTTTTCAAAAAGTTTTCAACTATAGCATAAAAATACCAAAAAAATTTATTTTCTTAAATCGCTTTTTAATATCTTTCTAAAGATACTTAATTTACAAAAATAGGATAACAGATGATAGATATATGATTTATGGGAAATGAATCTATTTTCAAGATTTTTACTTTTATTAAAAATTGCTATCTCCATAACTTTCGAAAAAATGGCGAAAAAAAAACAAATAACTTACATTCTTATAACTGGAAAAAGTACCCTTAGACAAAATTTCAAGCCAATCGAAGAGCATGAAGCAATCACGACTTGAATTGGGCGTGGAATGCCCGTATTGGGAAAATATTGAGATTTGATTTTACTTTTTAAAATGGGATTATAATAAAAAATGTGACTTTTAATTTACTTGTTTAATATACAATAGAAAGTTTATATAAATGTAAGCATAACAACATTTTTACAGTATTCCTGAATGAGTTTTAAAGCTTATATTGATTTGGTAGTTTTGTATCCATTTTGGTAGTTTTTTTTAATGTGGTTGGTTGCAAAATATTTTTTCCGGTGGCAACCCTGAAAGAAATCTAGACGTCGATAAGCTGCAGTCAAAACGGACGGCCGAAGCCTTCGCTAATCGACTCTCACTCCTGCTCCTCCGATCGACGATATATGCGGACAGTGGACGCACATATCCCACTCTATGCGTACGGCTGCCGAAGAGGTGATAGGCTACCACCGCTCTCGCCGAAACCAGTGGCACGACCAGTAGGATTGTCGCGACGCCACTGCAGAGAAGGACGCCGCCTACAAAGCCACCCTGCAGTCGGTTGTAACGCGTGCTGTTATGGAGAGATACTGAGAGAAGAGGTGGGAAGAGAGACGCATTTTCAGGCAAAAGAAACAAGAGGCGGAAATGCGTGAGTGCGAGAAAATTGAGATGCATGGCGACAGGAATGAGACACGAAAATTTTTTCGAAAAAATAAGACGCCTGGCTGATGGTTTTAAGACCGGAGCCTATTCCTGCAAGGATGAGAATGGGAATCTACTGACAGATATCTAGAGTGCTCTGGTGTTATGGAGGGAACACTTCTCTAGTCTTCTAAATGGCGACGCTGACAACTATTCCGCCAGTGGAGATGATATCCGGGAAACCCCAATTATGGATGACAGCGTTGAAGTTCCGCTTCCCGACTATAACGTGGTCTTAACAGCTATAGCCTCGGCTTAAAAACAACAAAGCCGCAAGAGCCGATGGCCTACCGGCTGAGCTGTTTAAGACCGGTGACGAAGCTCTGTTTAAATGCATTCACAGACTACGGTCGGAAGATTGATACCTCAGTGTGCTCTGCCCAATCCACAAGAAAGGCGATCCCACCATTTGCGTCAACTACCGTGGGATTAGCCTTCTAAATATCGCATATAAGGTCCTGTCGAGCGTATTGTGTGAAAGACTGAAGCCCATCGTCAACCAACTGATTGGAGCTTATCAGTGTGGCTTCAGACCTGGAAAGTCCACCATTGACCAGATCTTCACGCTCCGACAAATCATGGAAAAGACCCTCGAAAAACAAATCGACACACACCATCTTTTTGTCGATTTCAAAGTCGCCTTCGACAGTCCAATTAGGAGTCACCTATATGCCATCATGTCTGAATTTGGTATTCCTTCGAAGCTAATACGTCTTTGCAGGATGACACTGAACAACACCAGCAGTGCAGTGAAAATCGGGAAGGACCTCTCCCTTCCGTTCGATACCAAGCGAGGTTTCAGACAAGGTGATTCCTTATCGTGCGACTTCTTTAATATAGTAATGGAGAAGATCATCCAAGCTGCTGACCTGAGACGCAGCGGCAAAATTTTCTATAAGAGCGTTATGCTGCTGGCGTATGCTGAGGATATTGACATCATTGGCCAAAATACGCGCGAAGTCAGTGCAGCATTCTCCAGGCTAGAAAAAGAGTCGAGTCGAATGGGTCTTGCAGTGAACGCAGATAAAACGAAGTATCTTGTTTCAACAAACAAACAGTCCCAGCGTCTTGGAAACCACGTCACTGTTGACAACACCACCTTTGAGGTAGTGAAGGACTTTGTTTACCTGAGATCCAGCATTAACTCCTCCAACGATATCAGTATTGAGATTGAACGAAGGATAACTCTTGCCAACAGGTGTTACTTTGGGCTCAGTAGGCAATTGAGAAGCAGAGCTCTCTCTCGCCGAACAAAACTGACGCGCTCTATAAGTCAATAATCATGCCCGTCCTACTATACGCATCACAAACCTGGACGTTGAGCAGCTCTGATGAAACGACTTTGGGAGCGTTCGAGAGAAAAATTCTTCGCAAGATCTATGGTCCAAACTGCGTCAATGGCAAGTACCGAAAACGATGGAACCACGAACTGTATGAGCTATATGCCGACATCGATATAGTCAAGCGTATTAAAATAGAGCAGCTTCGCTGGCTAGGTCATGTCGAGAGAATGAACGACGAAGCTCCAGCGAAAAAAATATTGGATTCGGTACCCAGCGGTGGCCAATGCAGACGAGGAAGACCGCATCTCCGTTGGAAAGACCAGGCATTGGATAACCTGATAACGCTTGGAGTTTCTAACTGGCGCCAGCAGGCGCACGACAAAAGAGGCTGGCGCAAATTCTAAGACCAGGCTAAAACCGACCAACGGTTGTAAGCGCCATCTAAGGAAGTAAGTAAGGGAGTAACCGCCACACATACAACATTCTTCACATGTTTCTCTTGATTTCCCCTTCTCTCCTACTTATCTATCTTCCCATTTTCTCAACCAAGGTAGACTTTACTGAATAAGTTTGACAACTGAAATCCTTGATTTAAAAGGTAAAATAAAAGTTACCCTGATAAGCAGAATCACTTCTTGTAGGTGGAAATTACTACTTGAAGTAGTACTGCGAGGAAGTAATGTGTTTGGAGACAGTAATTTTCATTAAAAAACGCTGGCTGAAATGTCAATTGAGTTATGAAAACCAATTGTGTTGTGTGTGTGTAACTAATGCTTATACATAAGTTCAGAAACATAAGATGTGATAATGTTTTTATTAGACTTATATATTTTTGTTATGAATGAACCTTTCTATTCTTTTAAAAATTGTTTGTAATATTCGCTATGATTAATGTTAGTATTTTTTTGTTTTATTTTGAATTCCTGTATAATTCGATATGACAATTTGAGTCTTTAATTGCTCAATGCAATTTAATAGCCATAGTTTTGCAGTCAACAATGGCTTAAATACTAAGGAAATTGTTCGAAATTCTACACAAGAATTATTCAAGCACTCTCTAAATATATCAATTTGATATATATTCGTAAAAAATTTAAATTGCAATAAACTTGTTTAACTTTATAACCAACACATAGTCTTAGAATATACACCAAAATCTAGCAGCATTAAGAAATTTAAAAAACGATTCTACAATTAGATTTCCTAATGCTCAAACTAATTTCAAAGAGCTTTTCTACCACAAGTCAAACGACATATTTACTGACGACTCGATTTCTACAAGCAAATAATTTAATTTCAAGCAAAAACATTCAACTTTTAATCTCCCAAAAACATGCAATGTTATTTTATTTCGCTTTTATTATTATTTCTATTATTATTATTAATATTATTATTTACAGACAATAACAGAAAACGACGCACAGTGATTTGTGAAACAAAAAAATTATACAAAAAAATGTTTATTAGTTAATAAACAAAAAAATTGAACTGCGGTTACGTTGGAAATATTAAACAAGGACCAGCATAAATGAGTAATAAAGTTTTTAAGCTTGTGTTAAAATTATAATATATATGAGCCGTATGAAAACTTAAAAATTTATTTTTCCATTTTTGTCCATGCTTGGCTTGGAATAGAATCACTATGCAAGTAGCAGACATAAAGCATACGCAGCAAGGATTATATAAATATTTTGCAAAAGACAGCAGAAATTAAATAAAATTAGAATCTAAAGATAAAAATAATTCAGGAAACGTAAGGTAAAATATCACACTACCACTTGCGTCACATATGCTAACGGCAAAAAGAACTTAAAGTAAGGCATAAGGCAAGCATAAGGTAGAGTTTGAAGTAAAAAAAAAGACTTTTAGGCGCAAAGCTTTCAGCAGCTTTTATTTGCCGACTGATGCAAGGAGCTGTTGTCGTGTGGAGACAACAGTGAATAAGACAGTGAAAGTGGGCAAAAGTGGGTGTAGAGAGGGCGGAAGGCGGAAGTATGTTCAACTCATACATTGACAAGGAATGTCAGCACCCATACTTTTGACTTGATTTGACATTTTGTGCAAAGGAGGCAAAAGAAAATAACACACACACACACATACACGCAAGTTAATTTTATTTTCTTGTAGTTGTTTTATTTGTTGTTGTGCATATGTCATATATATATATATATATATATATATATTGGGGAGGAGTGAGTGTGTGTGTGTGTGTGTTGTCTGACATGTGTATGTATGTGTGTGTGTGATTGCGCGCATTCATGTCAACATTGCAAAAAATCTGCTGCTGACAGATAACAAAACTTTAGAATTTTTTGTTGATTTACATTGCTTCCTTATTGTTTATTGTTTGTTTTGTTGTTGTTGTTGGTGATTTCTTTTTTTTTTTTAATAGACTACTTTTTTTGCTTATCCTTAGGGTTATCTTAAGTGAAATTTAAATTCTTAATTCACTGAGCTTGTAATACATATGTGTGTGTATGTGTGTGTGTGTGTGTGTGTGTGTGTGTGTGGTTGTTGTATGACAATAACAAACACACAGCCACATACGTTTAAGGCAATTAAAATTTCAAAGCAAGCGATATGCCGACATGATATGACGAAGGATTTAAAAGGATTTTAAACTTTAATGTCAAATGCTTTGATATTTAATTTAAATTTTCATATTTTTTTCATTATATAGAAGAAGAAATCTTTAGTTAAGCTCAACTCATAGTTTTAAATATATAAAAAAAAAGTTTATAAATGTTTGTACACAATTGACCGGGAACTGCACCTACATGTTTTATGCCGATTCCGAACGCCTGAAGTTCATGTTCTCAAGAAGTTTTGCATGGCATTTTTTACTCTCTGATGTTTTAAATTCATTATCTGCAGAAAGGTGACAGATCAGGTCACAGCAGATCAGAAAGTTTTGTATTGAAAAATACTTTCCCCGCGAGTGGGTATCGATCTTGGACTCCAAGCAAGCCAAGCAATTAATGCATCGTCAAAAAAATGGTTACGCAGAAAGCGTGGCCAACAAGTAGATGAAGATCTTGGTGTGTTTTCAACTGATGCATTGGGACCGATTTTATACAATTCTTCCAAAGCACTACGATTGGTTTTTCCTCCGGTTGCTTTCGGTGCACGGGTTGACTCCATTTAAGTCATTGCGGACAATGGATGGTATGGTGTGTGCAACTTTTTGAGAAGCATGTCAAAATTAACAGTTGCTTAAATACGAAGCTGACCCCGCAAACTTCGTTTTGCCCAAAATTGAATTAATGTCGAGCATTCAGGATTCCACACGAAATTTTTTGTGTCAAAAATTAGTAACGAAACAGATGACACAAAAGTATAATTTCAATTATATATTTAGTAACACACTTTTCGAATTCAATTCATATCCTATATTTATATGGACGGCTGGCCGAACGGATTTCGTCACGACAAATATTTGGCGAAAATAGAATAAATCAAGTAGGTAATGGTTTCATTGAATTATGTTTAAATTCTATTTCGGGTGGAATCCTGAATGCTCGACATTAATTCAAACAACATGTCGTACGTAAACAAAACGTAAAGTACACGTAAAGTTTGTCACACGCTTTTTTGGTATAAAATAAAACTCAAAATAAATGAAACTTATATCATTCGAAAGTTTATGATGCCCAGATGTGCAGAATGTATATATAAATGATATATCTGATAGAGGGGTTCCCAATCTTCTAAGAGAGAAATTAAATTTTTGAGAAAAAATCTGCTCTTTGCTTAATATGAAATTTGGTTGGGAGAGAGTTTTTGAGTTGGTCGAATTTTAATTTTTTTTTTAAAAATAACAATTTCTTAAAAACATGTAGCTAGTTTTATGCATTCGTCATTTGTGAAATTTGTAAAAAAATGTGTTTTGAATTCAAAAATTCAACTCTTCATGTCAATTTCTGGGTTTAATTTCAACGTTTTTTCAATTTTTCTTATTATTTCTGAAAGTTTGTTAAATTTTCTTTGAAATCTGATAAAAATACAGCAAAGTTCTAACCTTAACTATTTTTAATGAATTTTCTTAATATTGTCGTTAGTTATTTAGCGTGTGTTTCAACCAAATGCCAAGAGAGAGAAAAAAACTGTCTCAAATTTAATGTTATAAATTGGGAAGCCAATATATCCGCTATCTATGAATAGATTTTATTTATTTCTATTTTGTATTTAAGTTTTATCAGTTAACTTAAAAAAAACTTTTGAAAATAATACCGTTTTTTGTTTGTTTATATTTAAATTATTCCTTTATAATTAAAAAGAGACCATCAAATTTGATTAATTCTCAAAATATGGGGTAAAAATGATTTTTGTTGTAAAAAAAATAAAAACTCAAAATTGCATTTCTTATTTTCTTTCAAAGTCAATACCGAATTTTAGGTGAATTTATTTTGTATTGACACTACATTAATAAACTGTCCGTGCCATCAAAAAATCAAGGCTATCCCCTATGATTTCTTTGACAAAATTAAATTTTTTTAATATGTTGATTTGCTGTTTTTATTTTAAATTCTGTTTTTATTAAAATATTTTATTAAAAAATTATTAAATAAAAAAATAAGTTTTTGAAGGAAATAGCTTAACATCTCCAATCAATTAAAAGTTATGGCCTTAAACTTAATTCAACCATCTCGCATATAATAATATATATTCAATCAAATAATTGGTCGAATTTCGACCCCAGGCAATACTAGTCATAATATAAATATTTGAGTTTTTTTTTATAACTATTTCGTGTAACTGAGAAATCTTTTCCTTTATTGCTCAAAACTTGTATGAAAATTTTTAAGCATTTTCTAACATTACTTTGCAGCTTTTACAAGCAATTCTGGCAAATGCTTTGTATGTTCTGTTGCTGTCTTTAGAAACATTTATTTGTTTCTATTTAACTTTCATTACAAAAATTCTTAAAAAATTCCTTTAAAATTGAAAATGTATACGAATACCGAAAATGTTGCTCTTTTCGTACACAGAGGGAAAAACCTATGGACTCAATACATAAATTTATGTACTCATCGCATAGTTTTCTGCACACAAAAATTTTACATTTTTCATGTATTGAGTACATGTTGAAATCTTTATTGACTACATAATGCTTTCAAGCGGTTATGTAGTCAATAAAGAATTTTATGTACTCAACGCAAACTGTTACAAATAATTTTATGTAATGAGTAAAGATCTTATGTACGTATTACATAAATTATTGACTCAGTACATACATAATTTACTCATTACATATTTGGAGTGCATAATTTTATGCAATGAGTACATACATTATTTACTCATTACATATTTTAAATGCATAATTTTATGTAATGAGTACATACATAATTTACTCATTACATATTTTTAGTGCATACATTTATATAATGAGTAGATACATCATTTACTCATTACATATGTTAAAAACATAATTTTATGCAATGACTACATGCATAATGTATTCATTATATATTTTTTGTTCATAATTCCATGTATTGAATATATACACAATTCATGCCTGTGCCTAAAGCACCCTCTCAACAAATGCAATAAATAATTTTATAAAGAAATGACTAGATTTCACAAAATAATTGGCAATTACTTATAGAAACCCAGCCATTTAATTCTTATCCAATCATCGCTTTTGTTCTAGAGTACAGTGGATGAACTCATTCCCGCTCTGATTTTCTAGAGGCTTTAGAGGTGTTGCTTACGTGTACTTACGATACGTGTACTGAGTCCATATGTTATGTACTGAATAAATATGTCACTTCAATCGTATAAGGGGGAAGTGTACTGAGTCTATATTTTATGTATTGAGTAAAGTTTTTGTAAAAAATTACATAACACGTTGATTGAGTACACGTTGCTTGTATCTATTGAAGTCTGCTATGTATTCAACACATAACATGATGTATTGAATACATTTTTTATTCATTTTAAAAAGTGAATAAATTGATATGTAGTCAGTACACGCTCCCTTTACTCAGTAAATACTGCTCTTGTTGCGTTCTCATACAAGTTGAAGTGCATAGATTTTACATAGCTGTCTCTGTACTGACTACATAACTTTTTCCCTTAGTGTATATCTGCTCATATTCCAGTTTGGCAAAAACTTCAATTAATTTTAAGCCAATCTTAAACAAATACATATTAGCACTATAGCAATACCGCTCTACAACACCCCTCCCTCCTTAACACAAAACTCACTCACACCCACACCCTGCCACAGCATTTTGTATTAGTAGCATAATTTGGCTTGGTTAGACAATTGAAGACAAACTCTTCGGAAAACAATTCTTCTGCTTAAGAAAATTCTTACTTGCCTGCTTGCTTGCTATCTATTCGTCGTAGTAATTGAATAAAAATAAAATTTCCACTGACAGAAAATTTCAATAATTCTGCACACAATTCATATGCAAATTTTCTATGACTAACACACAGGCGCTCACAGGCGCGCACAGATGAGCAGTGTAGAAGCGTCTGACAGTGTCATGAACGCGTTTGAAGTGGAATTAATTTGCTATTTTAATTTTATTTTTATTTCTATTTTTGTTGCTTTTTTTTTTGTTCATTTTTTTTTTTTGTTTTTTTGTCTATTGTACACTAAGTCAACTTCATTTAAAACAATTCGATTTTTGGTACACAACTACAAAAACATACATATATGCTGACGTTCTAAACATACAAACCGCAGTCAACCAGCAGTCAACCAGAATAACGTTATATGAGTAAAGAGGTATTTATAATTCAAGATATACATGCTTAGTTTTACATATAAGAGAAAGGAATTGTTTTTTTTTTTCGTTACATGTTGTTCCTATCGCTTTTATAAGTCTTAAATGCATTGACGTAATGAAAATTTATTAAAATTTTGGTATTTTTGGTGCAAGATATTAACATCGATTGGAAAGTTCAACAGAAGATTAACAGCTGGAAAGATCCCAGGATTTGCCTAAAATAATTTTTTAAATATTTAAAATGTTGACAATTGCAGCTAGACTTAATTTATTTATTTTGATTTATTTGTGAAATGTGTGCAACAAATGGTTAAAAGTTCACTGATTCAAATCTGAAGTTAGATTTCAAAAATTAAAACATAGTACAATTAATGTGTTAGAGAAAAAACTTGAATATTATAAAAGATTTCATGATCTAGGAAAAAATTTCAATACCTACTTATATTTTTTTTTTTATTTTACACATTTTGACAAATAAGGGTTTATATATCCTTTCCTGGATGACCTTACATTTTTGAGATTAGACTTATTATGATTAATTAATTATAATATAATTATGCGAATTTTGCTCCACACCTACTTATTTTAGAAAAAAACTACTTTAAATATTTTTTATAATTAAATTTTATGACAATTTTATGACATTGTGTACAATTTTTCAAGTTGAAGTACATTATATTGAATATCCATCATCTTGTATTCTTCTGTTCTTATACTTCTCTATCTGATTCGTATTCGTAAACAGGAAACAATAAAATTACTGTAAAAAAGAACAGTTTTTGTTTAAAGTTATCCAATAACTTCAGCCAGAAAAGTGATAAAATAAAAACAATCCGAAAATTTCATATTAATTTTTTGATAAATGATACAAAAATCACATATTTTATCACGAATGGGTGTGTTAATTTTTTTTAAAAACAATCACAAAATGGCTTGATATCAAGAATATTATGGCTTAGTTTAAAATCATTCCCAAAATTAATTGATTTGGGAATATTTTACTTATCTTAAAATACATATTTGAAAATATTGTTGTCATTTGACATATTTTGATAAGCATTTCCAAAATTTCAAGATTGAGCATATTCATTTTTATATTAACAATCCATAAATGGCATGCATTGGACACAAGTGAGCATGTTTTTTGTTTTTATAAACAAAACCAAAATGACAAAAATTGGACAGAAGTGAGTGACATTTATTAATTTTTTGATAAATGATCCCAAAATCACATGCATAATTAACGAATGGGCGTGTTAAGTTTTTGATAAATGATCACATAAGGGCTTGATATCAAGAAAAATATGGCTTAGCTCAGAATGACACCCAAAAGTAATTGCTTTGGAATTGTTTTCAGCTCAAATTTCTCTCCGTGTACATAAGACTCGAAACTTTGCATCTGTGAAGGAAAAAATTTCTTTCAGATTTAATAAGATCTGCGATACCGTCAGCCATTCTATGCTATATAGAAAACTTTAACCAAATTTCTTGTTCTCTAAACATGCTGTCCGTTTATTAAGAAGCTATTTGGTAGGTAGGGCTGAAAGTGTTCAAGTGGGACTAAATGTAGCTTTGTTAAACGGCACATTTAGTGGAGTACCTCAAGGTTCAGTACTATTTCCGTTGTTATTTACAATTTTTACAAATGTCATCTTTAGTAAATGTCAACACGTCACAATGTATGCACATGCTGATAACCTCATTTGTACTAATCCAGACCCATGAGTTTAACTAAAAATTTATGCGCTAGAGTTAATGAGGACTTAGCTAAAGTATCAAATTGGGCTCATCACAACCCAATACTTGTGTTGAACCCTTCGAAATTCTTTGTGTTGTCAATCTCAAAAAATCCTTCAAAATGCAGATCTACCTCCAACTTTTCTTAATAACATGAAACTGAAACTAGTAAGTAGGATTACCAACTTGGATATCAAATAAACTTTTCTTTAACCTGCTGTAATCAAATTAATTCCTGCATTAAAAAAGTTCATTGTGTTCTTTGAAATCTGCGAATGACATCAAGTTTTGTGCCTCTCTAAACAAAGAAAAAACTGGTATTGCAACTGTTGATGCCAGTTATAACTAACTCATAAGTCTTGTACTGCAATATTGATTCTCGGTCATTGGAGAAGCTTCTAGTCGCTTCTGCATATCTCAGACTACAGTAAAAAATTACTTGGCAGTAACCTAAAAATCTACCTTAAAGCTAGACGCTGCATCTTTCTGCACCGGATCATTTACACACGAAAACCTTCATACGTTCTTGTGGAGTTCTGCTGGTCGAGCAGGAACATGAACCTCATAATCCCTAAATATAATTTCCTTAACTCGTCCTTTACCTCGTCGTATTAAAATTGTTACCAAAAGGAATAAATTTAAGCATTTGAAACTAGAATACTTTTCATAACTCTTAATTCTGAATTCTTCTTTTCTCGCCTTTATTTGAATCATTCTCTAATTTAACATCTATATCTTATTCCTCTCATTTGTTTAAATTTTGGTGTATTTAAATGTAAATTTTCATGTATTTTTATGCCTCCGCTGTCATAGCGACTTGCAAGATAAGTATAACGAGTGATGACAAAAAAATGTGACTTTTTTAAAAACATCACAAAAAAGTTTCCTTTATTTTCATGAAGAAAATTTATTACAAATATATTTGTAAGCTACAGAAGATAAATAAAAATTTAATGTATGGTTGAACAAGGTCCTTGATCAGCCGTACGTCGGAGTTTGTTGGGATACCTCCTGAAGGACCGTTGGACACCAGTTTGGTCCATTTTACGAATACTTACACGAATTCTTCTTTCGAGTTCTTAACAGTATTTAGCTCTCCAATTATTTTTGTATACCAACGAACTTAAATTTCCAAAAAAATCTTCGATTGGACGACATTGAGGCAAGTTTGTGGGATTTCGCTCTTTTGGTGCAAAATTCACTTTTCGCTTATTTCAGAAATCGCGCGTCTTTACGGCGTACTCTGACGATACCTTGTCGGGCCAGAAGACATAATTGCCATCAGAGTGATGCTCTTTCAGAAAAGGAATCAAAATTTTGGTCAAACATTATTTCTGGTATACTTCTTGGTTAACTGCAAGTTTACTTGGTTTGAACCAAGGCTTTGAAGGCTTTTCTGACATTGCAATGTAAAGCATAACCTTTGGTTCAAATTTATACTTAAACTTTAATTTCACATTTGAATTACATTAAGAAACGTCATTTGAGTAAAATCGATCATTTCCATGCACTTGAGATTTGCTTAGCGGGAAATAACTTTCATCGTCCAAAACGTATGATTTTTTCCATAATTTCGAAGCATCCATCGGCATTGGGATTTAATGGTGCATATTTGCTCAATGGTGTACTCTGGCGATCTGATTTTTTTCGACATTTAATCTGAAGTTTTTTCAAAGTTTTGCAGACATAAACTTGATCGCATTTCATTTCAGCAGCTGCGTCACGTTGACTTATGCTGTCCGAATTGCTAAATTTAGTCATTATTTTTGGAATCCACTTCCACTTCCAGATTTTCTTTTTACTTGTATATTCTTCAGAATTCTATATAAAGTAGATTTTGGGACACATTCGCCTTTTAAATGATTCACCGTCAATATTTTGCCAAGTATTTCATTGCTTTTATAAAATTGTACAACGTGCTCACGGAGGATATGTTGCTTCGACGACATTTTAATGAAAACTGTATCTTGTTCTCTGCAACGAAATTTATGCAAATAATTTAGGAACCCATGGAAACAATAAAATTTAGCGCCTACTTATTTGATGTGATACTGAAAACTGAAATATATAAAATTGTAACATTGCACAAGTTCCAAAATTGGACTAAAATTGGTGATATAGAAAAAGAATCACTGTGACAGTTTTTTTTTTAATTCTTAGACGTGTCTGAAAAGCGTTTTTTTGCCTTATTTCGGGTATGGAAAATCGAGCTGAATCATTAGTTTTTACAGTTTCGAAACGCTTTCATGAAATATGTTTTGTTGAATATTTTGCTATCAAAGGAAAACTTTTCAGGTCATGTCCCCTATTGTATGGCTTATTTTTTGTATCTGATTAGCTTTTTCGACAAGATTTCTTTGGAAAATTGTTAAGAATATTTCAGGCATTATCCTTTGTGAACATACCAAACACCATAAAAGAGGTCTTGAGCACCTTACGGTTGAAATTTCAAATTAAGTTTTTTGACTTAAATTAGCCAAAAAATACTTTCGCAAACAAATGATTTGGGCCCCATTAAGTACAAAAAACGAAGTTATTTCATTTGTCTGCGTTTTATCGTAGTAGATATTTCTAATTTATGCTTAATTTGGTGAATTTTGTTTAATTTGTATAAAAATATATATCTCTCGATATTCTACATAAGTTTTGTGAACATATCTTACATACCTATTAGCCGCATTTTTTTCGGTCTAAGATCCGAAAATGGAAAAAATGCCTTGGAACAGTTTTTGCTTTAAGCTTTTAACCAATAGATGGCACTTCAAATTAATTTGACAGCTGTTTTCGAATTTGTTTCTTTTGAATATATAAAGAATAAATTTGAATACAGAATTCATTTTGAGCCTTTGTCAATTACCTAGCAAAATGCATTAGAAGTATTAGAACTGAATGGATGCAAAGTAATACAATTTTAAAAACGTTTTTTTTGGATTGAATATCCACGGAACCAGCTCAAATAATTCGTACTTTTTAACCGACTTTAAAAAGGAGGAGGTTTTTTTGTCAACATATAGAGAACATCAACGTGGAGGTGCCCGTTTATAAAAGTGGACGGTATTCGACATAGGGGCTTGTCGCTATAAGAAAAACACTGTATCTCAGTAAATATTGATACAAGGATAATAAAAATCACAGTAAAATTACACGGGCAGGCACAAATATTCAAAATTATGATCACTTTAGTGGGCGTTATTCGAAAAAAGGGTGTGGCAATATATGAAACACACTTTATCAATATAATAATATTGACACTAGATAACTGATATTTAGTAAAGAGGTAGGTACACTTATAACAAATTACTGTCAATAAAGTGGCCGTCATTCGACAAAGGGGTGTGGCAATATTAGAAAACACTAAATCGAATACTGACACTAGGATACTGAAATGAAGTAGGCACAATTATTACAAATTACTTCCGAGGAATTGGGCGTTATTCGACTAAGGGGTGTGGGAGTGTGTAAAAAAACTGTTTAATACTGACTTAAGGGTGATAAAATTCACTGTTAGAATGTGAAGAATTATTAAAAATACTATGACAAAGTGGGCGAAATTCGACAAAGAGGTGTGTGACTATTATAAAAACACTATATTTCAGTCAATATTGACATTGGGGTACTGATATAGATACAAGAGTAGGTACTGACAAAGAACAAAATAATAACGACAGAAAAATATTTTCCATATTATGCGCATAAATAATTGGTGTTTAATTAATTTATACAAAAAAAAAAAAAAAAAAAAAAAACAAAATTGGCCATTTCAGCCCTTGAAAGGACTTTGACCGAGCTTCTTATGATCAATTGTGTTGTGTGTGTTATTTAATGTTTGCACCCAATTGACCCAGAACTGGACCTACATGTTTTATGCCGACTCCAAACGGCTTAAGTTCATGTTTTCAAGAAGCCTTACATGGCATTATTTACTCTCTGAGGTTTGCCATTATCTGCAGAGAGGTGGTGACCGATCAGAAAAATTTTTTGCAAAGCTTGATCCAGATCTAGATCTTGAAACGAAAAAAATACGGTAAATAGCATTTTTATCATAAACTGTTTTCTATCAAGTAGGTTATAAAATTTGACTTTTCGATAACGGTTAGCGGGGTTTACTTGAAGTATGATATCCAAGTTGCAAATGTCGATGAAAGTTCGTCCTTTTTTATAAGTTCCTGATAAATAATTATACCCATGTTGTCATGGCTGCTTTTATACAAATTATTTGCCAGGTTTGTACATTCAGCGAGGATATGCTGTATCGTTTCATAAACGGCTGCATACCCTCGGCAGTTGTCTGATTGCACAGATTGATTATTGAAGACGTATTGCAGTTGGTTTTTTGTCGGTATTACCTGATTCTGGATGGTAATCATTAAAGCATTTGTTCCTGTGTATAAGTTTCCAAATCTTAGATAAGTATAAGATATTTCAATATTGATATTAGGTTCCTCCATTTCATTGCAATGTCTTCCATGCAAGGGCTTTCTCTTCCTATTGTTGCATAGATCTTCTACGATATGTATCATGTAAAGGAAATATGGGTTGAATAAGTAACGTACACGTGGCAGAAGTGAAACTTCTTTAACAGTTAGAAAAAAGAGAGATTTTAGTGTGAAATGGAGAGAGAAAGTAGCTGAAAAGAAATTCAATTCATACGAAATGGAATAATAATCTGTTGATTCAACATTTGCATCCAGGGACCGTAGCGGCTATGGTTTTTATCGAAAGTGTCACATATTAACTTTTATCTCCTAATTTTTCTTTTTTCCGACAAAAATAAAAATAATTTTGTGCCTTAAAGTTTTTTTGGGCAAAAATAACAGTTATTTTTTACTTTTATTTTATAGGTCAAAAATAACAGTTATTTTCTGCTGTTTATTTTTTCGGTTAAAAAAATCAGGTAATTTATATTTGTTCAAGTCACTTTTAGCGACTAAAAAAATTTTGTTACCATTATTTTCATTTCATCGGTGAGACATTTTACATATGGTGTCAACAGTTCAATCTGTTAAGCGGCCTTTAAAAAAACACAAATTGCTTGATATTTTTGACCGAAAAAATTAAAGTCACATAATAACTGTTTTTTTTGACCGATAAAATAAAAGTCAAAAGTAACCTTTATTTTTCCTCGAAAAAATACAAGGCAAAAAATAACAGTTAAATTTTAACTTTTAAAGAATCAGTCTAAAATTTAAAAGACACTTAATATTCGTGAGGCTGACGACATTTGTAACGTAATGGTATATTTGAAAAAGTCTTGCAACAAATTTTTTCATTTGAAAATTGTAAAATAACAGTTATTTTCGGTCCTTGTTTTAGTTCAGTTGGTGTTTTAGTTGCTTTCGAATGTCTTCTCAACATTGTCTCTTTTTGAATGCTAGATTGCATTTGCGTAGTACTCGTTGAAGAAGCCTCCGAAAGCAGAGACAAATCTTGTTAATTATTACCTCCTGCCTCCTGATCATTATAAGTTCTATGTTTAGCGACGGCCTCGTAAAGCAGCGAACGTCGATTATTGAGTGTATCAAATTGGTTGGTTATAAAATTTTGTTGAGATGATGGCTGAGTTCCAAAATATAATTTTACAAAGCATCAGTGTGTTTTTCTGGGGATTGGTTTTTTGTAGATTCACCAAAATACACTGATGCTTCGTAAAAATGCATTTTGGAACTCAGCCGATGTTGCAATCACCTTATCTTCATCATTAGTTGCAGAGCCCTGCGGCTACATTCTTAAGAGCTCTAATTCGCTTTTAACATTCACGAACGCGTTCTGATCCTGCTTTAGCTATTTTTCTAAGCTATGAGACGTTTTTTGGCTGGCAAAAATTACTCTCGGCAGTCTTAAATATTACACTTTTAACACTTTTTGCTTTTATTATTATATTGAATTAACTGTTTTTTGCATGTTGTCAATCATCTGTCAAGTTTTTGATCACAACCAACAAACCAAATTAAACTTTAAGCTCATTGTGCGACGAACAGGCAGTAGAATTTTTTCCCGCTGGATGTATCTCTATGCCAAAATATTTTCGTTTGAAGCTTTAAAAATTTATTTCTTACACTTAAAGAACGTTACGCGTTCAGTTTTTATTTCATTTTGTTTGCCTGACATGTGTCATGTGCATACGTGGCGTAAAGGTATAGATTCTGACTCTTGAGCAACGTTGGCCAGGGTTCAATTGTCGCTAGCGGCTACCATTTCTTGAAAATTTTTATATGAATTAAAAACGTTAGCCTAGCGTCTCTAATAAGGTTGAAGCCAGTGAATAGATTGGAATTACATAAGATAAAGTTAATTGTTAATTTTCATTTAGAATTTTCCTCAACGGCGTTTATTCATATCCATTTTCTATGTGAAATTTTTGACATTTGCTTTGAGTTGAAGCTTACATTAATTTTCTTTAAGTAAAACAAGAACCATTTATATGGATTTGTTTTCTATTCCATTAAGATAAAACTAAGCTTATAGCTGTTGTCTGATATTATCTTAAACAGCACTAAAGAATAAACTGAAATATTCTTGCCGACAATATTAAGCAAAACAAGAAGACAGTTATGAACTCATGGGTCAATGCAGCTGCACCCACAATAAAACTACACCCAGATAGTAGCATACTTTTTAGCAGCTTAACTTGTCACTGCATTCAATAAATTTTAATTTTATTAACTTAATGCTGCCAGTACAAAATCACCTCCAAAAGCTAATAAATCTATTTTGAAAGACATTGTGCATTAGTTTCATAGGATATTAGAGGGAAATAAATGTTGAAATATGTTAGCGCGGAGCAGAAATGTGGTTGATAAAACGCAGTTCCAGAGAGCAGCAGTAATTGGTAAGAATTCTGGCAGCAGCAACAACAACAACAGCAGCAGCTGCTGCAGTGAAAAAGCTGCAAGACGTTCAATAATAGTCACACATACAAGCAAAAACTATTAGAGCTGCTCTAATACACAAGCACACTTAACACACACTTACACGCATATTCAGCAAGGACACTTACTTACACACCAACAGCTTGGCGATTTGTGACTTTTGGTCAGCATTTGCGTGCGGTAGAGAAGAAATCCTTTGAACAGCAATGAAATGCATTTGCAGCAACCTGACAATTGCAGAGTCATAGATTTTACTATAACACAAAGCCATGCATACACAAACCAACACACACACACACTCATCTCTAGCTGGCCAACTCTATACATGGCATAAATACCAATTAAATTCGTCTCAAATGTTGCCAAAGCACCGCCGCCATGATGCTAAATCATGAAAATTTGTTATCTATTGATGGCCATAAATATGATAATTGAAAATTTTGACAGTTTTATTGAGTTACACGATTTGTGTGTCATCATAAGATATGTCTTAAACATTAGCATTATATATTTAGGAAGGAGGAAATAAATTAATTTAATTTATGTCATGGCAAGTATTTTCAATATGACAAAGCGACAAAAGTTTTGAGCCTACTTAAATGTGGTATTTGAATAATGCTGTTATGCGGTTTTTCGAAAAAATTATGACTGAGCTGCAAAACTCAACAAATTCAGTCAATAGGAAGTGGTTAGATTATGTAAAAAAATAAATTTATGACTAAATTATAATACTAAATAATATGAGATTTTCAAATTTTTCTAAAATTCTTCCTTTTTTAAGTTAGTTTAACTTATCCTTAAATCCATGAATTGTATCTTTACTTTGGATGTTATTCTCGTTCCTTTATGCTACTTTAATTTCAGATAACTTTCTCAAGTCTTTGTTGCTTTTTTGAATAATTTTAACAAAAGGTTTTTGATGCTTACAAGAGGGCTCAGAGATGAGTATGACCCATAAATTTACTTTCGTTAAGTTTTTAAACGTTTCATTAAGTTAAATTTTAAAAGACATTATGAAATTGGAACAGCCAGTTGCAGAATTATACGTTCGTTAAGTTTTCAAAAGCTTCGTTAAGTTAAATTTTTAATCACATATTAATTATTTTTAAGAAAAATTGTACTTTCTTTGCAAAAAAACGAGCAAAATGCAGCAGCTTACTATTTAACAAAAGTTTTACAGTTTCAAGTTATTGATATATTTTCGTTGAATTCAATTTCTTGCATCAAAACTCATCTTTGATTGCAAAACTATTAATTTCTAAATGCACTTAAGAAATTTGGAATAGTTAAGTGCAAAATAAAACTTTCGTCAAGTTGTAAAATGTTTCGTTAAGTTGAATTATTGATCAGATATGGTTTACTTTCATCAAAAATTTAAAATTTCAAACGAAAATTTAAAAATGTTCTTTCTTTATGGCTATCAATTGCTTTCGTTAAGTCTTGAAAAGTTTTGTTACGATTTATTTTATGATCAGAAACTGTTATCTAAAAGTGAATTTTGAATATATACAGTTTTTTTATAAATAATTCTTCCCCAGAAAGTGGGGCATGGGTTATTTCATTTTTACTACCGTAGTTCAAATAATTCAACAAAATTCATACAAGAAAATTCATATATGTTAAAAAAACCATTATTTTCTTTAAGAAATTAATAAATTCGAACAGTTTAGTGCAAAATAATACTTTCTTAAATTTTCAAAAGTTTCGTTAAGTTCGAATTTTAGTCGGGTATAGTTAATTTTCATCAAAAAATACATTTTCTTCCAAAAATTTCAAAAAATTTTTTTATTTATGCTGATGAAGTGGTTCCGTTAAATTTCCAAAAGTTTTGTTATGTTTTATTTTGTTTAACAATAAACATAATGGACTCTCTTAAAGTAAATTTTAAATATATACAGCCCTATTATAAATAATTGTTCTCCCATAAGTTTAAAATGGTTTTTTTCAATTTAACTACCGTAGATAATAAAATTCAACAAAATTCATGGAACAAAAATTCATATGTGATCACAATTCTATTATATTCTTAATGATATTAAGAAATTTGGAATTGTTTTGTGTAAAAGAAAACTTTCGTTAAGTTTTCAAAAGTTTCGTTAAGTTCGCTTTTTAATCGGATAAAGATAATTTTCATCAAAAATTCAATTATTTTAACGAAATGCTTTCGTTAAGTTCGAAAAGGTTTTATTTAGTTGTAGTTTGTTCAGCAATAACCATAATGAGCTTTCTTTAAGAAACATTTACAGATTTAAAGCCATATTATAAATACTTCTCCCAAAATTTGAAAATGAGAGTTTTAATTTTTACTTTAATAGATAGCAAAATTCAATAAAATTCATATTTGATCACAGAACTTTTGTTTTCTTAATGATATTAAGGAATTTGTAAGTGTTTTGTGCAAAACAAAACTTTCGTTAAGTTTTCAAAAGTTTCGTTAAGTTCACATTTTAATTGGATATAGATAATTTTCATCAAAAATTTAATGATTTTCCAAAAATTTCTAAAATAAGTTCTATTTATGCTAATGAAAGGCTTTCGTTAAGTTCGAAAAGGTTTTATTAAGTTTTAGTTTGTTCTGCAATAACCATAATGAGCTTTCTTTAAGAAAGATTTACAGATTTAAAGCCATATTATAAATACTTCTCCCAAAATTTGAAAATGAGAGTTTTAATTTTTACTTTAATAGATAGCAAAATTCAATAAAACTCATATTTGATCACAGAACTTTTGTTTTCTTAATGATATTAAGACATTTGTAAGTGTTTTGTGCAAAACAAAACTTTCGTTAGGTTTTCAAAAGTTTCGTTAAGTTCACATTTTAATTGGATATAGATAATTTTTATCAAAAATTTAATGATTTTCCAAAAATTTCTAAAATAAGTTCTATTTATGCTAATGAAAGGCTTTCGTTAAGTTTAAAAAGGTTTTAGTAAGTTTAAGTTTGTTCCGCAATAGCCACAATGGTCTCTCTTTAAGCAAATTTTACAGATATAATGAACTATTATAAATACTTATTCTCCGAAAAGTTGAAAATGGGAGTTTTCATTTTAACTTTAATAGATAGCAAAATTCAACAAATTCATATTCGTTTTATTTTCTTAATGATATTAAGAAATTTGGAATAGTAAAGTGCCAAATAAAACTTTCGTTAAGTTTTCAAAAATTTCGTTGAGTTGAATTTTCAATCCGATATAGTTTATTTTCATAAAAAATTTAAATTTCTCGCAAAAATTTTTTAAAATTTTCTTCGCTTATGGCGATAAAACGCTTTCGTTTTGTATATTACAGTTTTGTTTAACAAAATTCATATTTAATCACACAAATTTTGTTGTCTTAATGATATAAAGAAATTTGGAGTAGTAAAATACTAAATAAAACTTTCGTTAAGTTTTCAGTAGTTTTGTAAAGTTGAATTTTTTATCAGATATAGTTTATTTTAATAAAATATATAAGTTTCTTACAAAAATTCTTTAAAATTTTCTTCGTTTATAGCGATCAAATGCTTTCATCTTGTTTTTTAAAGTTTGGTTTGACAAAATTCATATATGATCACACAAATTTTGTTTTCTTATTGATAATAATAAATTTAGAGTAATAAAGTGCACAATGAAACTTTCGTTAAGTTTTCAAAAGTTTCGTTAAATTGAATTTTTAATCAGATATAGTTTATTTTCATAAAAAAATTAGATTTCTCGCGAAAATTTTCTACGTTAATTGCTATCAAGTGCATCACAATAGTTTTTTTATAGTTTTGTTTAACAAAATTCATATTTAATCACCAAGTCTTTTGTCTTCTTACTGATATTAAGAAATTTGGAATAGTTAAGTGCAGAATAAGACTTTCGTTAAGTTTGTAAAAGCTTCGTTAAGTTCGAATTTTAATCGGATATAGATAATTTTTTAATTATCTTTGGTTAATTTTAAAATTAACTATATTTCTATTGATGATGTACTTTCGTTGAGTTTTAAAATGTTGCGGAATTTCAATCAGTTCTAAGCCATAAGTGAAAATGTAAGAACAAAATTTTATACCGAATTGTAATGAAAATTCAAATATTGTTATGCTTCGAGAAGCTTGTTTGATTCGATTTAGATTGTTTAAAAAAATTAAACCAAATTTAGCTGTTGATAAATTCGGTCATCTTTTTATTTGACATTAACTTTAGCATATTATTTAATTTTAAGCCTCATATTTTCTTTCTGAACTCAGAGGTATTATAATTTTGTCAAAAACATTTCAACAACAACACCTGCAGAGGCATATTTTTAGGATTATCTCATAACAACAGCTAACAAAAGCTGAAAATTTGTTTTGATTTTGATAGCAGCTACTGTCAACAACAAAAATAACAAAAACAACAATAACAGCAACAACAACAGCAACAACAACAGCAGCAGCAGCATCATCAAGTAGTGTACATAACTTTGCGCATAATATTAAAACATTACAGCTGTAACAACAACAACAACAACAACAACAACAACAAATAAGCAAGAACAGCTCAACACCAACACCAACACGAACAGCAGGCCGCCTCTAAATTGTATGCCAAAAAAACACTCAAATTATGCACAAAAATTTCACTCAATTTCAGCATTGAGTTAGTCAAGTGAGTTGTAAGTGGTTTTAACAGTTAATATGAAAATTATTTGTTGTTTGTTTTTAAAAACTTTTTTGGCACTTTGTGCTTGAATAAAAACGAGATAAACAACAAATTTCGAAAGTCTTCAAAAAATTTTAATAATATTGCAGGATTTTAGCATTAATCTATCACAGAACTGTTATTAAAATATTTCATTAGATAAATCTTATCAATAACAAAACACTTTAATTTTACTGACATTTTTAGATATTTTTAAGTCTCTTGATCTACCACTTATTTTATGTCTTTAATTGTGCTTAAAATATATCAAAGATAAAATTAACAATTAGAAAAAAGAAATAAGAATATGAATACAAATTATTACATTTCATATTGCTGGCTATATCAACAATTTCGGGACTGTTGTTACCAAATTTATAAATATTTCCATGGCAAATTTAAGCTCATTGTGCGACGAACAGGCAGTAGAATTTTTTCCCGCTGGATGTATCTCTATGACTAAATATTTTCGTTTGTAGCTTAAAGAAATAAATTTTCCGTGCATACTTTTCGGATGAAAATTAATGTTACGCGTTCATTTTTAATTTCATTTTGTTTGCATGTTTCTCATGTGCCTACGTGGCGTAAAGGTATATATTCCGACTCTTGAGCAACGATGGTCAGGGTTCAATTCACGCTAGCGGCTATCAGTTTTTGAAAATTTTCATGTGAATTGAAAACGTTAGCCTAGTGTCACGAATAAGAGACCTTGAAATTTCACTCGCCGCCAAAGAAGTTTCACTTCAAAAAAATATTGACTTTAAAAATTCATAAAAAATCGAAAAAAAATTTAAAAAAAAAGCTCGTGTTGTAAGCGTATCAAGTTTAAAAATATACAAAAAAAAAAAATTTCGTCGAAAAATGAACACGCTAGTGCCGCAACCAGTACGAATAACATGTTTTCGAGATAAGCGCATTCAAAGTTTGTGAACAAAGAAAAAAAAAGGTTAAAATTAAAAATGCACTCTCACTAAACCGGCTGTAACTTTTGAACCCTTAAGAATTTTCCATGAAAGTTTTTTTCTTAAAATCTTAAGAATATTTACAAAAATACAAAATTATAAAAAAGTCGGTTTAAAAAAACGGCGAATGTCATGTTCGCCCTTAAACATGAAGAATATTTAAGTTCTGAAGAACTTTATTTAACATTTTCAAAAATCAAAACTTCACTGAAATTCATTGTTTGAAAATTGAACCACTTAATTGTATGACATGAAATATTGCATCGCTTTTATGAACGAATTCTTGCACAATGAGTATAATGCAAGCTATACTTTAATTGAATCAAGAGAATCTTAAGTTTATTCTACAAAGCTCTTCAAAAGTTTTAGAATTTTCAAATGAATCTTAAGGTTTCACTTCAAAAGCTTACGCGTCTTATTGAAGCAATTAAATATGTTGCCACCACGATAAACCATTGCTGACATACTACCTACCTCTGGCAATTTGCAACGTCTTTGCACCTGACTCTAGCATCAGCATATTTTGCAACACTCATACGAATTGTTTGTAATGCACAAATTTATGTTATTCATCGATAATGTGCAGACATTGAACGACAGGATTTACATAGGATGTTGTTTTTATATGACAAAAATCACGGCTTGAGCTGAGCTGGTGTTGGTGTACTAGAGACATTTATACACTATAAAGAACAGCAAATATTATTTATCAGCTGAGGTTTCACGTGATTAATTTTGCTGTTGACGTGATATGCACACCGCATGCAACCAGCAAATTTTGATTAAATATTAAGTGTGTGTGCGTGTTTGTGTGTACGAGTGTATGTATGTGCACTTGATGTATGTTTGTCAATGCATAATTGATTGTTTGTACACGATACTTACAATACTTTGATTACTTGAGTTGAATTATTGCCAACTTGAAAGTTAGCAATGTTGGCAAATATTTGTTGAGTAGTTCCAAAGGATTGAAAGAAGCGATTGCAGGTAAGAAGTACGTCATTTTGCACAGCTGGCATTGAACTTTAAGGCATTTACCATGAAAAATTTAATGATCGGCGTAAGCATTATTCATAAAGTACCTTATAATATGATTTTTATTACCTAAAAATAATTCTACCGTATACTTTACGGTAAGCCTAAGTAACTTGTCTAAATTTTTAATTAAATAAAAAATTATTTACATTGTATATCACTTCAAAATAGCCATAGTATATGCTTTAACAAATATTGCATAAAATATAATTAGAAAAAATTTTGAGCCGTACAAAACAATACTGAAGTACAATTCATTAATATAACGTCCATAGATCTTATTTCATGCCAAAGAGCTGCAGCTGCAAAATGTGACTTTTCGCATTATCGCATCCATGTCTGAAGAAATTTAATTCTGTTGAGTCGATTTATTTCATTCATGCAGGAAATCAAAATCCTTTTATATATATTTAGATGAAATAGAGACAGAAAACATATTAGATTGAATTCCCTTAACTAATTACTGCAATTCCTTTGAAATATCCTTTGGTGCTGCTGGTAATTACCACACGTGCAATTAATTAAACAAGAATTCTTCAATTCACTGCACCACAACATACACACACACACACACACACACACAGGCACATGTTAACACATGCAACATAATCAGACATGGCTTGGCAAGGTAAACAACGAATGACCAAAGGACAACTTCTATTAAATACTTGTAACATTTCAAACTTAAGGATTTAAGGTAAAGCATCTAAAATCGTTGATTAATAGCAGCTCGACTTAGAATAAAACAATGCTAGCCAGTAGCTTTGAAAACTAACGAACAATAAACAAGCAACAACAAAACAAACATTATTTTGCTGCCGATTGATTTAATCGTTTTGTTGTTGCCAGCCTGGCTAAAGTCAATGCAAATGGTTGTGGGTGGTTGTATGTTGAAGTCAGAGTATGTGTGTGTGTGTAGTGAAGGTATTGGTATTTAGCTGCCTACAGTATTATCATGTGTATGTTTTTTCTTATAACTTAAACGATTTATCTGTGTTGAAATAGATAAGCATCCTTTGATGACGCATGGTTTCATTATACATAGACACAAACCAACGCGCACACACAGATAAACTCTGTGTAACAAAAAGAAGAAAAAAAAAGCAAAAAAAATACTTACAATAGGAAAACTACACGCACTATTTATATTTATAAATATGTTTTGACGCGAAAACACGTCTTTGTTAAGTATCTTTTATTTGTAAATATGTTTTCATATCAACATCTGTCTATTAAAGACTGTTTAATAGATAAAATAAACACCTTGAGTTTTATTAGCTTAATCAGAGAAACCAAAATAGATTCTGACTTAAAATAAATTTTTGCAAATTTTCTAAGAGATTGAGTTTAAATTTTTTTTGAGTCTACAACAATAGATTTTTCAAGAGTGTCAAGAGATTGAGTTTAAATTTTTTTGAAATCACAACAATAGATTTGTCAAGAGTGAATTTTGTTTTCTGTTTTTTTCCCAAACTAAAAATTTTTAAATTTTTTTTCATCAATCCACTCAATATAAAACTTTAAATTTTGCAAACTTAAAATTTCTTAAAATATTAAATATGAATTTAAAAAAATTGAAATTTTCCTTCAACAAAAAAAATTTATTCTGCTAGTTTTGTTGGTAAATCTCAAATCCCAACTCTTTTTTTTATACACTGCCGACAACCGGCTGCATTTTTTATTATGCCCTTCCATTAATTTTTATTGTCGTTTTTTTATAACAATAACCCTTTTTTATTCAATTTTAAAATTTTCCATCACAAAAAATAAAATAAAAATAATAACCGCTAATACATCACTATCAACAAAATTCAGTTAATCAAAACACATTTTCATTGTTAGCAAATTCACACAAAGATGAGATGTAAAATTAGAATTGAGTGAGTAACAAACACAAAAGATTTTTTTGGACCAAATTTTTATTGTTTATTTTTTATGAGTTAAATGCTCTTTCCAAAATTAAAAGCAAATTGCAGAAGGATTGAAAGCGGCAGAGCATCTTTGTGAAGAGTGTGAAAAAGAGTCTCAGAGTCGTCAACAACAAAAAAGCTCAACCTTCCAGAAAAAAGTGAAAGAAAAAAATTTGAGGCAAACAAATTTTTCTTAAATTGATACAAATTTAATTTTTTATTTAAATCAACACATTCTCAATATTAACACTTTTTCAAATTTAAACTTAAATTTTTAAATCTAACAACTCTTAAAACTACAACATAAAAGATAAAATTGCAAATCTAACAACAACTTAAAACTAAACAATAAAATCTTAAAACTAACAACAAACATATGACAACCAACACAAAACAACAGTCGACAACTAACAACTAACAACTAATAATTATAACTTAAATCTTAAATCTTAAATCTTAAATCTTAAATCTTAAATCATAAATCTTAAATCTTAAATCTTAAATCTTAAATCTTAAATCTTAAATCTTAAATCTTAAATCTTAAATCTTAAATCTTAAATCTTAAATCTTAAATCTTAAATTTTAAATCTTATATCTGAAATCTTAAATCTTAAATCTTAAATCTTAAATCTTATTCTTCATGTTTAAGGGCGAACATGACATCGCCGTTTTTTTAAACCGACTTTTTTATAATTTTGTATTTTTGTAAATATTCTTAAGATTTTAAGAAAAAAACAAGCAACAACAAAACAAACATTATTTTGCTGCCGATTGATTTAATCGTTTTGTTGTTGCCAGCCTGGCTAAAGTCAATGCAAATGGTTGTGGGTGGTTGTATGTTGAAGTCAGAGTATGTGTGTGTGTGTAGTGAAGGTATTGGTATTTAGCTGCCTACAGTATTATCATGTGTATGTTTTTTCTTATAACTTAAACGATTTATCTGTGTTGAAATAGATAAGCATCCTTTGATGACGCATGGTTTCATTATACATAGACACAAACCAACGCGCACACACAGATAAACTCTGTGTAACAAAAAGAAGAAAAAAAAAGCAAAAAAAATACTTACAATAGGAAAACTACACGCACTATTTATATTTATAAATATGTTTTGACGCGAAAACACGTCTTTGTTAAGTATCTTTTATTTGTAAATATGTTTTCATATCAACATCTGTCTATTAAAGACTGTTTAATAGATAAAATAAACACCTTGAGTTTTATTAGCTTAATCAGAGAAACCAAAATAGATTCTGACTTAAAATAAATTTTTGCAAATTTTCTAAGAGATTGAGTTTAAATTTTTTTTGAGTCTACAACAATAGATTTTTCAAGAGTGTCAAGAGATTGAGTTTAAATTTTTTTGAAATCACAACAATAGATTTGTCAAGAGTGAATTTTGTTTTCTGTTTTTTTCCCAAACTAAAAATTTTTAAATTTTTTTTCATCAATCCACTCAATATAAAACTTTAAATTTTGCAAACTTAAAATTTCTTAAAATATTAAATATGAATTTAAAAAAATTGAAATTTTCCTTCAACAAAAAAAATTTATTCTGCTAGTTTTGTTGGTAAATCTCAAATCCCAACTCTTTTTTTTATACACTGCCGACAACCGGCTGCATTTTTTATTATGCCCTTCCATTAATTTTTATTGTCGTTTTTTTATAACAATAACCCTTTTTTATTCAATTTTAAAATTTTCCATCACAAAAAATAAAATAAAAATAATAACCGCTAATACATCACTATCAACAAAATTCAGTTAATCAAAACACATTTTCATTGTTAGCAAATTCACACAAAGATGAGATGTAAAATTAGAATTGAGTGAGTAACAAACACAAAAGATTTTTTTGGACCAAATTTTTATTGTTTATTTTTTATGAGTTAAATGCTCTTTCCAAAATTAAAAGCAAATTGCAGAAGGATTGAAAGCGGCAGAGCATCTTTGTGAAGAGTGTGAAAAAGAGTCTCAGAGTCGTCAACAACAAAAAAGCTCAACCTTCCAGAAAAAAGTGAAAGAAAAAAATTTGAGGCAAACAAATTTTTCTTAAATTGATACAAATTTAATTTTTTATTTAAATCAACACATTCTCAATATTAACACTTTTTCAAATTTAAACTTAAATTTTTAAATCTAACAACTCTTAAAACTACAACATAAAAGATAAAATTGCAAATCTAACAACAACTTAAAACTAAACAATAAAATCTTAAAACTAACAACAAACATATGACAACCAACACAAAACAACAGTCGACAACTAACAACTAACAACTAATAATTATAACTTAAATCTTAAATCTTAAATCTTAAATCTTAAATCTTAAATCATAAATCTTAAATCTTAAATCTTAAATCTTAAATCTTAAATCTTAAATCTTAAATCTTAAATCTTAAATCTTAAATCTTAAATCTTAAATCTTAAATCTTAAATTTTAAATCTTATATCTGAAATCTTAAATCTTAAATCTTAAATCTTAAATCTTATTCTTCATGTTTAAGGGCGAACATGACATCGCCGTTTTTTTAAACCGACTTTTTTATAATTTTGTATTTTTGTAAATATTCTTAAGATTTTAAGAAAAAAACAAGCAACAACAAAACAAACATTATTTTGCTGCCGATTGATTTAATCGTTTTGTTGTTGCCAGCCTGGCTAAAGTCAATGCAAATGGTTGTGGGTGGTTGTATGTTGAAGTCAGAGTATGTGTGTGTGTGTAGTGAAGGTATTGGTATTTAGCTGCCTACAGTATTATCATGTGTATGTTTTTTCTTATAACTTAAACGATTTATCTGTGTTGAAATAGATAAGCATCCTTTGATGACGCATGGTTTCATTATACATAGACACAAACCAACGCGCACACACAGATAAACTCTGTGTAACAAAAAGAAGAAAAAAAAAGCAAAAAAAATACTTACAATAGGAAAACTACACGCACTATTTATATTTATAAATATGTTTTGACGCGAAAACACGTCTTTGTTAAGTATCTTTTATTTGTAAATATGTTTTCATATCAACATCTGTCTATTAAAGACTGTTTAATAGATAAAATAAACACCTTGAGTTTTATTAGCTTAATCAGAGAAACCAAAATAGATTCTGACTTAAAATAAATTTTTGCAAATTTTCTAAGAGATTGAGTTTAAATTTTTTTTGAGTCTACAACAATAGATTTTTCAAGAGTGTCAAGAGATTGAGTTTAAATTTTTTTGAAATCACAACAATAGATTTGTCAAGAGTGAATTTTGTTTTCTGTTTTTTTCCCAAACTAAAAATTTTTAAATTTTTTTTCATCAATCCACTCAATATAAAACTTTAAATTTTGCAAACTTAAAATTTCTTAAAATATTAAATATGAATTTAAAAAAATTGAAATTTTCCTTCAACAAAAAAAATTTATTCTGCTAGTTTTGTTGGTAAATCTCAAATCCCAACTCTTTTTTTTATACACTGCCGACAACCGGCTGCATTTTTTATTATGCCCTTCCATTAATTTTTATTGTCGTTTTTTTATAACAATAACCCTTTTTTATTCAATTTTAAAATTTTCCATCACAAAAAATAAAATAAAAATAATAACCGCTAATACATCACTATCAACAAAATTCAGTTAATCAAAACACATTTTCATTGTTAGCAAATTCACACAAAGATGAGATGTAAAATTAGAATTGAGTGAGTAACAAACACAAAAGATTTTTTTGGACCAAATTTTTATTGTTTATTTTTTATGAGTTAAATGCTCTTTCCAAAATTAAAAGCAAATTGCAGAAGGATTGAAAGCGGCAGAGCATCTTTGTGAAGAGTGTGAAAAAGAGTCTCAGAGTCGTCAACAACAAAAAAGCTCAACCTTCCAGAAAAAAGTGAAAGAAAAAAATTTGAGGCAAACAAATTTTTCTTAAATTGATACAAATTTAATTTTTTATTTAAATCAACACATTCTCAATATTAACACTTTTTCAAATTTAAACTTAAATTTTTAAATCTAACAACTCTTAAAACTACAACATAAAAGATAAAATTGCAAATCTAACAACAACTTAAAACTAAACAATAAAATCTTAAAACTAACAACAAACATATGACAACCAACACAAAACAACAGTCGACAACTAACAACTAACAACTAATAATTATAACTTAAATCTTAAATCTTAAATCTTAAATCTTAAATCTTAAATCATAAATCTTAAATCTTAAATCTTAAATCTTAAATTTTAAATCTTATATCTGAAATCTTAAATCTTAAATCTTAAATCTTAAATCTTAAATCTTAAATCTTAAATCTTAAATCTTAAATCTTAAATCTTAAATCTTAAATCTTAAATCTTAAATCTTAAATCTTAAATCTTAAATCTTAAATCTTAAATCTTAAATCTTAAATCTTAAATCTTAAATCTTAAATCTTAAATCTTAAATTTTAAATCTTATATCTGAAATCTTAAATCTTAAATCTTAAATCTTAAATCTTAAATCTTAAATCTTAAATCTTAAATCTTAAATCTTAAATCTTAAATCTTAAATCTTAAATCTTAAATCTTAAATCTTAAATCTTAAATCTTAAATCTTAAATCTTAAATCTTAAATCTTAAATCTTGAATTTTATATCTTGAATTTTATATCTTGAATTTTGAATCTTTCATCCGGAATCTTTAAACCTAATTCCGATGATTTTTTTTGATTTGTCATGTTATCAGTTTTTCACATTTTATTCACTTTCTTTTTATTCATTGCTCATATTTTTCACTTTGCCATTACATAATACTTTCCTCATTATGCTCCCACTTCCTGTGTTTAGTTGAGACCAATACAAAATCTTGATTTATCTCATTTTTCAGCAGCAAACACGCAGCACAATACAAACTCCTGCCGGCACCAACTCCCACTCATTCTTTCTCCATCTAAATTAATATTCATTCTAACCGCAGGCTCACATGTGTTTTCCATTTCAATGCTCCAAATTAATAAATCTCGACCATGCCACAACAATGAAGCTTTGCTGCTGTAGCTAACTGGCTGGCGGTTTTTAGTCACCTCTGAACTCACACCCATTTTTTGAGCTTGAGATTGATTTGATTGAATGACTCGCATTTATCAAATTAGCGGCACTTTTGTACGCCAGCCCATTGTTCGATTTTGTCTTATTTAATGGATTTCTATGCGTGTTCTAGGTTGGGCCGTCGAGTTGAACTGAGATAGAGATGCACCGGTGTTTAGCGGTAGAGATGAATTCCCCGGGGTGAGAGTAGTTGAAAATTAATGTGAAAAGCTTTCACTTTCCATGCACAGTAAATGAAGATGAATATTTTGCTGTTCTGCAGACTTTGAGAAAAGTCAGCATGAGGCACAATGCAGACAGATATATACGATTATTTATATATATATAAATGTACATAAATAATGTAGGCAGTGTGAGCTGAAATAATGGAAACCTTTTCGTTTGGTTTGCTTTGTTATAAATTATTATTTAATATTTTGGCTGTCTACGCGTTTGAGTGTAAGTATAAATTAACTGATTTTTAGACTTACCGCTAAACTTCGGAAAAGAAATACAGGTCATCAATATACATCGAAGTCATCAATAATGTTTAATGAATGATTGAATGTGGTCGCACGTGAATAATTCAATCAGATCGAATATGAATTTGATAACAAGTTGACCTTCAAGCAGCAGAAGATGAATTGGAGTTTGATATAAATATCTATGTAAAGCCTTATTTGAATTTCATAAGTTATTTCGGCTACACATCTGGAAATTAGAAAAATGCAATTATACAGTATTGGAAAAATAAATGTAATATTAACAATTTATTGAGCACACTTAACTTAACACTTTATATATTATATTAAATATTTTTAGTATATATCATTTTAAATTGATGTTGTTTCTACAAAACTATAAGAATATAAATCAAAGTATTTTTAAATCAAATTTTATAATTTCATAGTTATAAAAATTATAAAAATCTTCATAACTACAAAACTTGTTTTAGTCTTAAAATTTTAAGTTCTAAAATAACAATTTTAGTTAAAACAAAATAATATATTGTTTTTATAACGTATACAATAAATGTCCACTTATTTGTGTATAAAAACTCAACGTTTATGTATTATTTTTATAAAATTATTTTATTAAGAAATGAGATATTTTAACGGCATATTTATATTTATAACCGTTTCCTTCAAACCGGTTTCCTACAAACCGAACTAATATTTTATAAAATTTATTTCATTGATGATTCTTAAAGATTCAAAGTAAGCGTTGAGTAATTTTTGATAACATTCGGCCATTCCTGATGAACTGAAGCGATTTCGCTTCATTAGTCTTCTTCGTAAATTTCTACAGCTTCACTTACAGGTAAACAGCAAAATGGTTTTATTTTATCGGAAGCATATAAAGGGTGTTTTTCGAAAGAGGTTTTTTTTTCAATATGGATTACTCTATTGTCTGACAGTTGTTTTGACAGTTTAAAGTGACGCTTTACTTAGTATTGTTTGGAAAATCATCATGGATATTTATTTTCAAAAACAGTGTTCAATTAAAAATGTTTATAGAGCACTTCGTGAATTTTATGGTGCACATAATCGTCCGTCTGAGACCACCATTAAGAAAGTAATTACCAAATTTCGGTCTACATTCACTCTTTTGGATGCCAAGCCACCGAAAATTACCATTGCATCCCGATAAATGTACTCTTTGGTGCTGTCTGGAAAATTTATTTCTGGAAAAAATATTCAAAATTTTTTCGAACTCTTTCCGCATAAACACTAGGGCGTTAAAGATGCTACTAACCTCCAAGTGACGGCACCACACTCTTCAAATGCATGACGGATGGAAATCTTAACATCAACATACCATATATGTCAGATCGATCTGACAATTAATAATGACGTAACAGTGTTCTAAATTAAATTTCTTTTGGTTTTAATATTAAAAAAAAGAAAGAAGAATTCTATGGCTGGATTAAGCGTTAATTTTTGCGTAAAAAAAGTACGAAAGAAACAAAAAAAAGCTCAATATATATTATGATGAATCTGCTTTGTCGTTTTCAACCGCAAAATATTGGATTGCAGATTTCAAAAGAGATTGAACCAGAACAAGAGATGAACACGCCGGGGGAGCACCAAACACAGTGACCACTCCAAAATATTTTGGAAAATCCACGATTACGTATTAGACAATCATATCAAGTGCGTCGGTGGTTTAAATTATACATGAAAATTTAGGTATGAGAAATCTGACTGTAAGATGGGTGCCACATACGTTAGCAATCAATAAAAAAAAAAGTCACACTTCCCAACAATGTTTGGACATGTTTAAACAAAATTTAACTGATTTTTTGTAAAAATAGTGATCATGGATCAAACACGGATCCACCGCTATACACCTGAATAGGAGGAATCAGCAAAAGAGTGGGTAGGTCCCAATAGCGGTGCACCAAAGTGAGCGAAGACTCAACAAACGACCGGAAAGTTGTTGGCGTCTGTTTTTTTTTTGGGATTCAGCGGCATTTTATTCGGCTATTTGAGAAAAGGAAAAGCAGTAAAATTTTCTATAATTGAAGAACGAAATCGTCAACAAGTTGGCTCCAATTATCGAATCATCGAATAATCTTTTTGCAAGACAAATCAATCCAGCTCACAAATCGATCGAATTCATTCCTAATTGCACGCTTACGCTTCGCACTGTTTTTTCATTCCTCATATTCCCCAACTTAAGTCCCCAGCGACTTTTATCTGTTCCCAAACTTAAAAAGGTGGCTCCAGGAGAGGTGTTTTGTTACGAATGAACAATGGTTTTTCAAACTTTTTTTTTCGACCCACTCTTATGAACATGTCGAATTGGAAACTGAAGTTTATTTTAGAGATCTTCAGAAATCTTACCATTCAAAGGCCGTCGCAATATTAAAAATCGTTGGGATAAGAAAAAACGTGTGTTTTCTTTGTTAAACCGGCAGCATCTTGAACGCGCTTGAACAGTAATTTACAGTTTGTATGTTTATTCTGTTAATAGTATAAAATATGCGAACGCGCTTGTGAATAAATAAAAAAATAAAAAAACTATTCCAAAAAAGTTCGTTTTACTGCCTTTTTTTAATTAAATTTACTGCGATTTACGACTTCTGAAGTCCGAACTCTGGTACCTATAGAAAATTGTGAAGCTGAAAGGTTATTTTTAGTATTTAAAAATATCAAAAATGTTCATCAACCTTCTATGTTACATGAACGTTTGTCGTCAATAACGCAACTTTGTATAGAAAGTGATTTGTTGCAAACGATTAACTTTGACGAGTTGATAAAACGTTTTGCCACAGTTATATCAAAAAAAATTTCAATAAAAATTTAACAGCTATTGTTTCACTTTAAGACAAAGATCCAAGTTAAATGCTCTGACCTTGAGTAGGCCCCTAGTCGATTTAAGCCCCATGCCCCGCCATGTTTTAATCCGGCCCTGATTGTGCCAATAAAGTCTGATCTCCGATATAATCAAACAAAAAAGAAGTACGTCGTCATAACTCAAACGAATATAACTATAATATCAATATGGGTGGAGTCGATTTACACTTCAATGGGGTCGCAAATTATCGCGTTGACATTCGCAGTAGGAAATGGTGTGGTTATTGTGGGTAAACGCTATCGGCAATTCGAAAGTGAATGCATGGAAATTGCAATGTCTTGTGGCTAAACTAAACAAACACAAGCCAATATCACAGTTACTGTTTAGATCGAAAGAAACTTATATGTGGCGGATCCAAAAGTGGACTCAGATATAGATGAATAGGAAATACCGGCCGGTTTGCCTCAAGTTAACAAACTTGAGCACGTCATTTGATATCAACTAGAGAATAAGCCTCGGAGATGCGTTGTATGCCACAAGCATACCATTTAGATATACTTATATACAAACAAGTAAAGAAAGTTTAAAGTCGGTCTAGGCCGACTATGAAATACCCTAAACCCACTTTTCAAAAACAAAAAATTTTTATTGTAAATGGGCGTCTCCAAGGGCGGATGAAGCCTATATTTTATATGCATTTAAATATTGATGAAAAATTTACACATACCAAGTTTTATTCCTGTAGCTCACAGTTAATGCCTTTATTGTGCTTTCGCTATGGGAAGTGGACTTCCAATTTTTGAACACACCTTAGTTTTGGTATAAAATACATGCATACCAAATTGAATTTCTCTATGACAAACATAACCTTATTTATTGAGTTTAAAACTTTTTGGGTTGTATGGGAAAAAGGCGTGTCCGTAGGCGGATGACGTCTATTTTTCAAAACTATCTTTGTCTTGTCATAAAAAACATACGTGCCAAATTATAGCTCTGTAGGTTAAACAGAGGCTTATTTATTGCATTTTCAATTTTTGGGTTGTATGGGAGGTGGGCGTGTCCGTGAGCGGATGACGTCCATTTTTCGAAGACATCTTTGTGTTTGTATAAAACACATACATATCAAATTTTATTGTTGTAGGCTTATTATGAGCTGAGTTATGCAGTTTTCAATTTTCGAGTTGTATGGGAGGTAGGCGCGTCCGTGAGTGGATGTTGTCTACTTTTCAAAACCATCTTTGTTTTGTTACAAAAAACATATGTGCCAAATTATAGCTCTGTAGGTTAAACAGAGGCTTATTTATTGCATTTTCAATTTTTGGGTTGTATGGGAGGTGGGCGTGTCCGTAAGCGGATGACGTCCATTTTTCAAAGACATCTTTGTGTTAATATAAAACACATACATACCAAATTTTATTGTTGTAGGCTAATTATGAGCTGAGTTATGCAGTTTTCAATTTTCGCGTTGTACGGGAGGTAGGCGTGTCCGTGGGCGGATTCCAAAAATATTCAATAGTGCAGATCCTTGGGTCCATGTGACCATGTGTACCAAGTTTCATCCAATTATCTCAACTCCTTCTTCTTATCCTGTGTATACGGACAACACACAGACGGACAGACGGACGGACGGACGGACGGACATGGATAGCTCGACTCAAGTGGTGACGCTGATCAAGAATATATATACTTTTCTATACCGGACTCGCTTCGTTCTATGCGTTACAAACGTTTGCACAAAGTTAATATACCCTGACCTTTCAGGTTTAGGGTATAAAAATGCAATTTACATTTGCACACAAAATGTTTTGGACAATATCATAATAAGGGTATTCATGCAAAGAGGCAAGAATATAATTTGGGCAATTAGTTATTTTTATAAGGCAGGTTGCATGAGCATCCCTTAAAAGTCGATTGAGCATTTGCATCATATATCAGCTGTTTGCAAGTTCAGGGTTTGCTTTCTGCAAATGAAGTATATAAATATTTTGTAATTCCTTCAATTCACAAAATTTCCATTCTTACCTCTTCCATTTTATTTAATTAGTTTTACAATTTTGACTATATCTTCTCCTGCTTCTAATTTTTTCTTTTGCTTTAATAAAATAAATCAGCTGATTGATGTTATAAGTTTGCCTGTTCGTTTGCCCAGCTAAATCGTTGAGCAAAGATATCTGGTTTGTGCAAAAGCTTCTTCATACAAACTTTGACAGTTCATTTATAAGGAGAATAAACTTATACGGTTTATACCGCATATAAGGGTTTTGCCCAGTTGCATGAATACCCTAAATATGAATATCAAAGTCATAAAAAGATTGTCCAATAAATAAATAAATGTAAATTATTACTTATTTATTTTATACTAGCGATACCCTACGCGTGTTACTACTCCTTCACATCCTATTTTCTAATGCCCGTGTCAATTTTCTGGTAGAAGATATGACCAATAAGTATCTGTATACTGAGTTTCAATGTTATGCGACATTTGTACTAAGCTATTCGATATTAAACATTTGAATTGTATAATAAATTTTATATTCGTTTCGAATTCTTTGATGAGTCACCTTATATTTCGAAATTTTTACCGAAAAGTTTGAATGTTTGAAAAGTGTCACGCCCCTTGTCTAATGCCTATAAAATATTGCCATTGAAACAATACGTGTAAATTGAGCTTGAATACCGAATTTTGTGGCTGTAAAACATGTAATTCCAAAGCTATTCGATATCGAAAATAAGAGTTGCATGGAAGGTGCCACGCCCCCATCTTCTATCGGTACCAAACCTCACAGGAACACTCTGGAAGGTGGAAGGAGCCACACCCCTATGTTCTATCGATACCAATCTTCACAGGAACACTCAAGGCATATTATGCTGAATTTAAAGCTAAAATAATTTATTGAAAATTTTTAAATTTTTGTATACACTGAGGAAACGAATTGGTTGGAACAACAAAAAAAATGCCCAACCGCATTTTCGAAGTTGCTGCAACCTGAAATCTGAAGTTATTGCAGCATACATTTTGTCAGCGATGAATGCTTTTGATGTTGTATGAACTAACTATTGAAAATCAGAACCAAATCATGCCCTACTCATAACTAAAAATCGAATCTTACAACTTACCATTCTCTTGATATGATAGATAGTTGATTGGTACAACATAAATCTGAATTTGCCACATACTGAACATAAATTTGAATTCGTCTGTCAAATTGTTCCGTTAGTTTTCCATCCGACTTTGTCGTCCAATATGTTAGACCATGCGAAAGCCCCTATTCAATTCTTCGTTTATATAGCGCAGTTCAATATGGTAGAAAAATAAAAGCAAGGTTTGCAGATATTTTGCATTGACATTTAATGAAGTTGAACTTGAATCAAATTTTTAATACTGATGGTATTTTTTATTAACAATTAGTTGTGCAAAAAATTATTCGCTTGTTAAATTCAATATTCAATTGAGGGAATCAATTATTTGGTCATTTATTTCCAGTATTTTCAAGGACGACTTGAAAAACGAGTCGATTCTGTTACATCAAACATATTCTTATATGGATGAACGAATATTTCTGGTTTCTACAAAATTTTGATTCTGAATAACGAATTCAGTTTATAACAACCGAAAAATGTTTATAGCAACTATTTTTCGAAACACCCAACCAAAAATTTTGGACCTACAGCTAATCCGTTTTGAGAGTGTACACATTGGGCCATGGGCGATTTTTCGACCACCTTGTAGCCGGAAAACGGAAAATGGGAAAATTCTGAACCTCTGGAATTTTCTTAATTTAATCAAAAACAACAAAGCCTGAAAATTTCATTAGAAAACTCCGACGCGTTCGGGTACCTGACCAAAATGGGTTAATCAAAACATGCTTTTTACGTTCTCAGTTTATGCCAGAATTGGACTTGAAATTTTTTTTTTTGATAAACACTTCAATTTGTGCTTAATAACTGTAATCTTGGGCTTGTTTGTAAAAATAAATTAATTTTTTTGTTGTTGTTTTTGTACATCAAAAGCATGGGCAACCGAACGATGTGATTCTCAGTTGGTTTTTATTCCTGTTAGTGTATAAAATGCAGAAATTAAATAAATAAATTATATTTTCCTGGCCAAATTAAAATTCAATATATCTTATTGGGCAATGAAAATAAAATTTTAAATTTGTTTGTCAGCTTGTTTTGTTTTTTTCGGATCCTTTGGTGCTCGCAAGCAATACCAAAATTGCTTAGATGAGGCATATGAGACCATATTAGTTTTGTTTATTAACAATACATAAATGGCAAACATAAGAAGGAAATAGGCATGTTTTTTATTTAATAAACAATAACAAAATGTCATAAATTGGCCCCAAGTGAGCTTACTAGATTTGTGACAAACAATCCAAAAATCACATACATTATGCACAAATGAGCATGTTAATTTTTTTGATAAACGATCGCAATATGGCTTGATATCAAGCATATTATGGCATAGCTCAGAATCACTCCCAAAATTATTTGGTTTGGGATTGTTTTCAGCTAAAATTTCTCTCTGTGAAAGCATACTACAAATTCTAACGATTATATCTCCGATGAAACAAAAGACAAAAAGATCTCTTAATTATAGCTCCGCTTAAACACATAACACGATAGTAGTTGATATACCATTGGAACATTTCATATTGTCTCTAAAATACAAAATTTAATTTTTTATCTTATGGTGTGTTGTTTAGATTCTGGATTAATAAAACTAGACAAGTGTAAAAGTGTAAAACACCCTGTATCTTGAAAGTCCTAACACAACAGTAAAAATTGAGTACAGATTAGGAATCAGCGTTAAAGGCTCATCTAGAAATTATATTGGGTTTTCCGGATACTCCATTTTTAGACTAGTATTATTTATTCAAGCATGTCTGAATTTTAGAGCACTGCTATTATTTTGACCACAGCTGTATGCATCATATCTATCATACTCTTTTGAAAATATGCAATCGTTTCGCGACCAACTTTTGAGACCCTCACAAAACTATCGTATATCACGTCTAACTAGTTCATAAATGTTATTCGATGAGACTTGAAGTCGAACATGTTAGAACATGCCTCGAACAATGCAAATAATTGGTTTGAAGAAAGCAATGAATGAATGAAGTAATGTTGAATAGTCGGCGAAAAACAAAACGCATAAAAAAAACCTTTTTTCATGTCAAAAAAGAAAAAGTGTCCCGATAGCTGACATTAGAAATCGAGATTTTTTTCTTTTAAATCTGAACAAATCGAACATTTATAAGCATGAAAAAATATGGCTACTCACTACAGAGTGGGAGGCAAGACCCGCGCAACAATCCTCAAACTCTGTGCCACCCATGCAATTTTCTAAGAAAACTTCAGTGAGTTATTCTTGAACAATGCATAAGTAGCGAACAAAGCGACAGTGATAACGAATAAAACTTTAAAAAATACTGACACACACACAAATAGATAGACAGATAGATGGGCAGACGAACGACAGAACGTACGGACGAACGAAAAGGCATTCAGACCGTCAGTGAAGGAGCAAAGAAAGAATAAAATAGGTTGCATTGTCAATTTGGTGTTTGAATTGAGCTGCTCTTTGACAGCTGTCATTGTCAAAGAGCATCAGTTACGGCAAAGCTTAAAAGCAGTGGCGTGCTTAAGGTAGGGGAAGACAAAATATAAAAACAGAGCACAAAAGCGACATTAATGTCCCACAAGCAAAACTTGCTAAATAAAAAAGAAAATCCTTGCGTTTATCCACAACGTAACTGTTGCTAGGTATGAGCTGGCTGGTCTTTTGTGTGTGCAATTTTTTTAAATCTACTTGCTGTCTTTTATAGAAAAAAGCAAAAAAATATATTTTTTTTTTTTAAATGACAAACGAGTTCATGTCTCGGAACAGCAATAAATGTGCCTTTGTGTGCCTTGCATTGTCGTCGTCCTACGCTCTACACCCCACAACGTGGTGCTGCTGACTAGTTAAAATAAAAACGGCCAGGTTTGTTTTTTATTTTTATTTCTTCCACACAAAAGGCAAATTATTATTGGTCTCTGCAAAAAAAAAATTAAAATTTTTTATACATCTTAAAATTCTTGTTACCATTGAAAAACTGCAAAATTTGCGGTTTTCAAATTTGGTTGTTTCGTGTATGAGTACAACTTGTTCTCTAGTTCACTCTTAACCTTTTCTTTATATTTTTTTTTTTTTTTTTCTAAAGTGTCTCCTAGAATTTTATGTCTTTGTTAGTTGCTCGTTTTTATTTAGATTTCGCTTTATATTCCGCCCAACAGCTTCTGCGTCATTGCTTATCACATTTCTTAAAATATCTATAGATGAATTAAGCATTTGAATAGCTTCAAGTTTATTACGCACAGCCGGAAGTCCAATGTCACTTCCGTTTTCAATAAAAAATCAAATAAGTGGCTATAAAAAGAAAACCGTCATCAAACTGTTGTTTATTAGGTATGAAGGCGTTGCCGCCAAGTGGTCTCGCTTCTTAATGTAAATAATTTTATAGTTTTAGATATTAACATGTTTTTTTTGGCAGGCAGGTTCATAAATTTGCAAAATAAATTCCTTCTTCAATTTTTTTTTTTTTTAATAGCTTGTAATAATAAAATACTCGATAGGCGTTATTATTTAAGAATTAAAGTCACAAACAGAGAACTATATATGTAAGACAATAACCATTAACCTATGTAAGACATTAACCTAAAAAGTATATCGATAACATTTTTATAGATAAAATTGAATTTTTAGAATAATTAAGTATCTGTTAAAAATTGAAATCCACAATCAGAAGATCAATTTTGGAATTTAAAAACAAAACGTAAAAAGGTCCTTAGCAGTGTTTAAAGGCTAAGACACTCTGTGTTTCAAAAACGAATTTGAAATATTTCAGTTTTTAGAATCTTTTGACCTAACAGCAACCAAAGGTGCAACTAACATTTTAAGATTTTTGTATTTGATAGTTCGAACTGGCTTTTAAGTGGAACGATGTACACAAATCGAGCATCTAATTATTTTGGTCGCACAGTTCTCGTAGAAATAAGATCAAACAATCTCCGTACGGATAAAAATAAGGGTGTGTGTCAAAGCCTCAATGAATTAAATGCTACACTCAGAAAAAAGCTGCCATGTAAAATTAACGTTTTTTAATGTTATTTCCAATGTAAATCAGAAAATGTGGATTTTACGTTAGAAAATGTTAAGTTAACATGTATTGTGTTGAATTGATAAGAAAAATATCAAATTGATAATGTAATGTTTTACGTTGCAATATCAATTATTAATGTTAAAATAACATTTAAAATGTTTTTTGTTCATCATTTTTTACTGTACAATTGATAGTATTACATATCCATTTAACATTATAAATGTAGATGTGAACAACAACCAGATGTAATGTTTATTTAAGAGCTGAGCCGTTTAAACATACAGGTGACCATGGCACACAGGTTAAGAGTGTGGCTTTGGATGCCCGAAGCCCAGGTTCGATTCCTACTCGTGGGAACTTATTTTTCAATACAATTTTTTTATCTGCATTAATTTACTGATACTTTTTGATATTTTAAGTGTTAAAATAACATTATTATGTGACAGTTATACATTTTTAAATGTAGGTTTCGTAATGTAAAAAGTACATTAGGATAATATCAATTTTAACATTTTTTAATGTCGGACGACTTTTGTCAACTAAAAATGTTAATTTTACGGTTGTTTAATGTACTTTTTTTTCTGAGTGTATTGTTGATACTTCTCAATATGCAGAGTCTATTGAACTATAATGATATCATCCCAACTTGCTTAGCAATAAAAAAATAAAGTAACGAATTGGCTATTTCAGCCCTTGAAAAGACTTTCATCGATATTTTTATAATCAACTGTATTGTGAAACTTATTTTTTGTATTGTTATAAATTTTTTATATAAAATTGATTGAGAACTGGACCTACATGTTTTATCTCCGAACGGCTTATAATTGTAATGTGTCTCAGGAAGCTTGACTTGGCGTTTTTTTGTTTCTCTGAGCTTTACCATTGCCTCCAAAGAGTTGATGGAGAATGAGAAAAATTTATTTCTATCGAAATATCACTATCCAGAATGTTAACAAAAATCGAAGAACCAGAAGCAGTAGATGAAACCTCTTGGCAAAAGTGCTCAGCTCGATTCTAATTTATGGTGGCTCTGAAATATAGACTGATGCATTAAAAAGCAATGCCACCGCTATACTAATTGAGCCACGGAACAAAATTTTTGCGCGTGTTAATTGTGTACTTCAATGTTGACGAAATTTAAAAATTAAACTAATAGGAGTTTAAAGTTTAAATCTTAAACCCATGTGGGACTTAAAGTTAATTTTAGTACTTGACATGGTTTAAATTTGAATACAATTTCGGTGTCGTCATATAGTAGAGAATAGTAGAGAATTGACTAAAATTTAGTGCACGATTGTTAACCGAGGACAATATTCTCACGGAAGATAGCAAATATCGTATACTTCTATTTTTTGCCCACTACTATTCTTCTAACTGCCCCGAGGAAGACGCAAAACATCATATATTTTAATTGTCCACTATTTGAAGAAGAGCGACAAATCATCCATCGGCATGTAGGTGTCACCCTAGAACCAGAAACATGCATTCAAGCGATGGCAAGTAAACAAGAATCATGGACAGTAGACCGGATCTAAATTTATATTTCTTCGGTCGGGGTCTCAAAAGTTGGAAAAACACATTAAAATGAGTTCTGCATACTTTTTTTTCAATTTGGAGAAAATCCGCCTAAGAAATTTTGATTCTTTTGAAGGTCCGTTTTTGTAAAAAAAACATATTTTTTGCTTCTATCTTTTTATTTCTCACAGCATGCATACCCGCATCCACTAAAATATTAAATTTCTTACTCATACCAATATTTTGCCATAAAAAAGTTTTAAAATTTATGATTCATTTTAATTCTAATGAACCACCAAAAACTGCATTGTTTGCTTTTTTCAAAAAAAACATTTTTTTTAAAACCGCTGTAATTAATTTGTTCTTAATTAAGACGTTTTGAAGCTCACAGAAAGCACATCATGACTGAAATTTAGATGGATCATGTGGACTTCGTGAATTTTTGACACTTTTTCCTTCATGGCAGAGATACTAGATAAAGTCTATATTAGTTCGTCCATTGGCATAGAAACTTTTTTTTTCTAGCTCCTTACCTTTTCTGCACGGCAGCCTTTTGAGAGCCTATAAAATAGTTCAGGGCCGAGCAGTCTACCTTTTCGTTGATTTCAAACCATTCATGTTCTGGTACCCACCATTATGCCATATTATTGCTTCGTCCCAATCCATATAAATAGTGATTTGACACAATCAAAGACTAGTTGTATATAAAACTCATCTTGACTGCCTAAGAGAATACAGATAAATGACCCAATAGTTTTTCTACGAAGACATTCCCGGAAAAAACTTAAATAGCATATTTTTTTTGCTAGGAAGACGGTTTGAGTAGCCCATTGGAAGAGTATTTTGGAATTTGGGACCAAACACACTTTCTCCTGTTACTCCATTTTTTGGTTTGAACCCAACAGTATACCATAACTGTGGGCAAGATGTAGTTATAACTCTATAATATCTTCGCATTTGACTAGTACGTATATGTACTTCGGGTCCTTTTAATGTATATGTATGAACAACGCTTGTGGCAGGTTGAAGGCATTTGATTTTTCAATATATACACTCTTCAATATATATTCTTTTCTCTTCAATATATATTCTCGTTGTCAATTTTTCGCCAAATACAAGAGATGACGTATAGTATCATTTTTGATACTAACTAAGGATTTGAAACTTTTTTGTTGCATGAGATTAAAAAGAAAAGAAAAATTAAAAGACCCTCAATTTTATTTTTCAGTGTATATGCCACAAGGCTAGAACACAAAAATTTTATTTTTGAAATTCTTTGACCCGTGCAAGGAAAAATGCAAAAAAAAATGTTAATAAAAATGATATTATAGGGAAGTATGATGATATTATATGATATATATTAAATGATATTATAGGGAAGTAGTGTTAAAGCGTAAGTTCATGAGTAAAACCCAAAATCAAAACTTGCAATTAATAATTTTCTTAAACCTCATTAAACGCTCTTCACGAAGATGTAACGGTATCAGCTCGCAGATTTTTCTTTGATTGTTGGAAATTTTTTGAACAAAAAAAGAACATAAAACTTTTGCAAAAAATTGAGTTTGAGCATCAAAAACGACATTAAATATCATTTCAACGTTAAAAACATGACTCGTAGAGACTTACGTGACAAATTGTCTGTCTGAAGAAAAAAAAATTAAAATTATTTTTTTACAAAAGTGACAAGGCAAACACTTCTTGAGCTATTTTCAAGCCATTTTAAGCCCGTTTTTGAGGCTTTTAATGAAAACCGGGTGTATATTTTCCACTAACGACACCAATCTTTTGATGCAGATTGCTTTTTTAACCTCATTCTATAAGAAAATGCTGGTAGAGCGAAGAAAAATTGATCACCTATGCATTTTGAGGTGATCTAGTGCACATGAACTGAATAGTTAAGGGGGTCTTCTCATTGAGCAACTTATTTTTTTCGACTTTTTTTTTTGCATTTATTTATAGCTTGGGTAGTTGTGAATATGCCCCTAAAAGGATTTTTAGAAATTTCGAAATACTTTAGAAGATACAGCCTTTTTTGTGAAGCAAGGTCTTCATCAAAATGAGCTATTTTAAACTTTAAACGCGTTTATCTCGAAACCACGTTTTTCGAACTGGCGGCCATGATATCTCCAGTTCAACTGAACCGATTTTCATGAAACGAAGTGGAATCGACGCAGAATTGTCACCATTCTTGAGTGAACCTCGACCATAAGTTTAAAAAATTTTTTAATATTTTTTTTTACACTAAACTACAAAAAAAAAGCCCGAAATTGAATTTTTTTTTTTGAATGGCCGCCATTTTGTCAAAAAAAATCACAAAATTAAGCTTGAGGTTCACCAGAGAATTACATCTATACTGATTATAACCCCGTTTTTTTTTTATTTCAGACGCTCCGGAGACCTGGAATCGTGGCCGCCGTGACGACACCTTTTTTTTCACCACCAACTTTGAAGTCTCATTACTTTTTGAACAGCCCACGTATCGAGGCAAAAAAATTTTTTTCTTTACTTTGAAACTTTTGTAATACAATAAATAAAAAAAGTTTTCAATTATTCTTTGCGTTTTCAAATAAGAATTTTTTTAAAAAGGGTCCAAAAAACGGGTTTTGAATGAGAAGACCGCCTTAAGTCGGGCACGTTATCATTGCCACAGTAATGTCTTTATATGCCATTATTTACAAATTAAGAAGTATATTGGCTCATGCAAGTTCGGCATAAGTAGCTCCAGCAATATTTAAGAACATCCAATATACCATTTCTGTCTTGAGACATATGGCGTTTTCGTTTCTACCAAAAAATGTTGCCTTTTCATTGGCCATGCCTTTTTTTGAGTTCGATTTTAAAGTAAGTGCAAGCGGCTGAGTCAATTCTGTGTTCGGTTCTTAAAATGTCACACTCACTGTCACACTCGCCACCTCCGCCTAGTGGTGATGATGGTAAGCCACTAGCCTGTCCCAAGCCAGTGAAAAGAAGGAGGGTTGTGGCATGCGTTTTTAGACTACGGTTCAATTATGTATGTCACTTCAAAAGATAGGCTGCCCTCGCTTTGAGATGCAAAATCATGGAAGTGGGACATAAAATCTGGTTATTGTAGCTGCGTATCCGTAGCAAATGATATAAAGCATACTGTTAGCATGGGGATAGTCAATAAACCTGGTTTTGGAACTGATAATTACTGGCATGAATAAAAATCTGATATTCTCTATGGGCTTATGAGAATAAGTGATGATAAATAAATTTCCAACGAAAAAGTGGTTAAAAAGAATGCTCATGGAGGTAAGGGAGTATTATAAATGGAGGTTATCAACATGTATTGTCGTGGAGTATGATCAAGAAGCATAATAGATCCTGTGTTGCAGCCAGCTATCATTGTGGTAATGTTGTATTCTGGCTGATCAATTTTTCTAATTTAATGTAGATAAGGCTATCAGTTATGAAATACCCAAAACAAGTGTTCAACAGTGCAATCTTAACTGGTAATGCCTGAGGTGTTCAACAGGACTGGCTGTACTGGTAATGCGATTTGGTTTAATTTTGATTGGACAATTCCAAGTCATAGCAAATACCCAACTAGTGTCTATTTGTATTGGAAACAAGTAAAGAAAGTCTAAAGTCGGTCTAGGCCGACTATGAAATACCCTAAACCCACTTTTCAAAAGCAAAAATTTTTTATTGTAAATGGGCGTCTCCAAGGGCGGATGAAGCCTATATTTTATATGCATTTAAATGTTGATGAAAAATTTACACATACCAAGTTTTATTCCTGTAGCTCACAGTTAATGCCTTTATTGTGCTTTCGCTATGGGAGGTGGGCGTGTTCATGGACGGATTACTTTTGAACACACCTTAGTTTTGGTATAAAATACATGCATACCAAATTTAATTTCTCTATGACAAACATAACCTTATTTATTGAGTTTTAAACTTTTTGGGTTGTATCGGAGGTAAGCGTGTCTGTAGGCGGATGACGTCCATTTTTCAAAACCATCTTTGTCTTGTCATAAAAAACATACGTGCCAAATTTTAGCTCTGTAGGTTAAACAGAGGCTTATTTATTGCGTTTTCAATTTTTTGGTTGTATGGGAGGTGGGCGTGTCCGTCAGCGGTTGGCGTCCATTTTTCAAAAACATCTTTGTGTTTGTATAAAACACATACATATCAAATTTTATTGTTGTAGGCTAGTTATGAGCTGAGTTATGCAGTTTTCAATTTTCGCGTTGTATGGGAGGTAGGCGTGTCCGTGGGCGGATGGTGTCCACTTTTCAAAACCATCTTTTTTTTGTTACAAAAAACATATGTGCCAAATTTTAGCTCTGTAGGTTAAACAGAGGCTTATTTATTACCCTAACCCTTTCAGGTTTAGGGTATAAAAAAAAAAAAAAACAATTTGGCCATTTCAGCCCTTGAAAGGACTTTGATCGAGCTTCTTAGGATCGATTGTGTTGTGTGTGTTATTAAATTTTTGCACACAATTAACCGAGAACTGGACCTACATGTTTTATGCCGACTCCGAACGGCTAAAGTTCATGTTCTCAAGAAGCTTTACATGGCATTATTTACTCTATGAGGTTTGCCATTGTCTGCAGAGAGGTGGTGACCGATCAGAAAAATTTTTATTGGAAAAACTTTTCGCCGCGGCTGGGGATCGAACCCGGGCTCCGAGCATGCTAAGCCACACACTTAACCTGCATGCCACGTTCACCACTAATATAAACTTACTTATCAAGTCATGTGTGTCCAAACTATCAATTCATGTCTGGTTTTTGTTGGAAGCTCATTCCAAGGTGGAAACCCTTTTGCCGAGGAGGACTATCGTGCTGGCAGTGGTAAGCTTAATATCGCAAGCTAGACATCGAGTCGGCATGGCGTTGCATCTCTATACAACCATGCTGGCATATCCTATCCTCAAATTTAATGATCCCAAATTGGTACTAGATAATCGGTGCATGAGTAAAGTGTTTATAGCAGAATTGGCAAACGGTGCCTTATCAGAGTAAGCTGTTAATACTTGAAAACGCGAATTCCTGGGGCACTTGTCATGTTTAGAAAATAATTAATTTTTATAAAGCGATAATGGCGATCGAAGTATGCATGAAATTATACAAAAGCAGGGCTGCTCAGTAGAAATCTTGGATTGGGCTGAGTGCCTGAAAACTGGTCGATAAATTTAATTATATTCCAAAACCATTGGACTTGAGAAAAAAACTCCTAATAGACATGTCAGCCTTATGATGCTGCACTAACGGCAGTTCGATGAAAGTGAGTCCTGAGAACGCGTCTGTAGAGAGTTGATTTCGAAAATCCATGACTCCTCGCCAAAGGGCAAGTATAACTAAACCGGAAGGTAGGGATAGTAAAGACTCGACTTATGTCACACTCGTCCTGCAAAGCTTTCTCAGAGGAGTTAATTGCCCTGAATATGAGCTGTTCTGAAAACGACAATATTATGAAATGCATGCGCTAGACAAGGATGGTTACATTCGTTTATTATGTGTTGACATTTTTTGAGTAGGTAAAACCATGCACTTTTACAGGTTTGCAGGCAACATTGAAAACATTTTGCACCGCGACAAGGCAAAATTTTTTGGTAGAAACGAAAACGCCAATAGACAGGCGAATAAAGCACGCGTAGCTTTGTCTGCAGTGTTTTTCAAGTAAATGTTTGAAAAAAGTTGCTTGTGAAAAGTTACTTCTAAATACTTCATCTCATTTAAGAAATTAATCACCTTAGAGTGAGCCCTAAAATATAAAAGTTTATTTTTAGAAAAGGGTTTCACTTTGCATTCTGTATGATATCGTTGATCCATGGCATGCCAGTCTTATGACAACAAATCATTCGCATATCCTCTATTAGTAATACCCTTGCTGTTCAGCTTTTCGAGTAAGTTCACCAGCAACCCTTTTTAGGGGCATTCTCCAGCGGTAGTGATGACGTGTATTCTATTCGATATATCCTTGACCCATAATAGCCGAGACTTATGATTATAAAATCATTCGCATATCCTCTAGTAGAAACACCTTGGTTATTCAGCTTTTCGAGTAGTTCATCAGCGATCCTATTTTAGGGCATCCTCTGGTGGTAGTGGTCATGTGCATTTTGTACGATATCGTTGAACCATGACAGCCGAGATTTACGATCATAAAATCATTGGCATATTCTCTAGTAGCAAGGCCCTGATTGTTCAGCTCTTCGAGTAGTTCGTCAGCGACCCTAATTTAGGGCTTACTCTGATGGTAGTGGTGACGTTGCAGGTTATCGACTTTTATCGAAAAACATAGTTTAAGTACTTAAAATTACAAAAAAAAATAGACCTTAGTTGACTTGCAGACAAGTGTGTCTTAGATTAGAATTAAGAATATACGACCAGTGTGTCTTGTAAGTATAAAGTTGGTTTTGGAATCTGGAAGAATTTTTGAAGTGAAACTGCTTTGGCGGCGAGTGAAACTTCAAGGCCTCTTATTCGTGACGCTAGGCTAACGTTTTCAATTCATTTGAAAATTTTCAAAAAAATTATAGTCAAAAGCGTGATTCGAACCCGTACTTTCCGGACAAAAAAGTTGGAAACTCTACCTCTACGACACATAGCCACATGATAAATGAGTAAACAAAATCATTTAATATTGAATGGATTGTGTTCCGTATCTAGTATAACACAGACACAAACTATGTCTTTGATTTCTAGTATATCACAGTCACAAACACAGACAATTTTCATCCAACAAGTATGCACGGAAAATTTATTTCTTTAAGCTTCGAATGAAAATATTTAGGCAAACAATTCTACACTTTTTGTGTGGAGTTTCAAATAGCTTAAAAAAAATTATACTGCCTGTTCGCTGCATACTGAGCTTAAAGGTTAATTTGAAAGAGCATATGATAACGTTGGTACGTTGTTATCAAAAAATTGACAGATGATTGCAAACATGCAAAATAGTTAATACAATATTAAATTATAACAAAATGTATTAAAAGTGTAATAACTAAGATTGGCGAATCCAAAAAACCGCCATGCCAAAAAACGTCCCGAAGCTAAGAAAAGTAGCTAAAACAGGAGAGTAGATCGTTCGTGAACATAAACAGCGAATTAGAGCTCTTAAGAATGTAGCCGCAGCTGGGTCTGCAACTAATGATGAAGGTATGGTGATTGCAACATCGGCTGAGTTCTAATATGCAGTTTACGAAGCATCAGTGCATTTTCTTTGGATTGGTGATTCACTAAAACTGAGCTACTAAAGCGTTTTGGCAAATCTGCAAAGAGCCAATCCCTAGATAAACACACAGATGCTTTGTAAAAATGCATTTTCTAACTCAGCCATCATCTCAACAAAATTTGAAAGCCAACCAAGTTGATATACATAACAATCGATGTTCGCTGCTTTACGAGGCCCTCACTCAACATAGCAACTATTATGATCAGGAAGCAAGAGGCAATAATTAACAAGATATGCCTCTGCTTTCGGAGGCTCCTTCAACGAGTACTATGCAAATGCAATCTAGCATTCAAAAAGTGACAAAGTTGAGAAGACATTCGAAAGCAACTAAAACTCTAACTAAACCAAACCTGGTACCGAAAATAACTGTTATTTTACAATTTTCAAATGAAAAAAATTGTTGAAAGACTTTTTATATATACCACTATGTTACAAATGTACTCAGCCTCACGAATATTAAGTGCCTTTTAAATTTTCGACTGATTCTTCAAAAGTTAAAACTTAACTGTTATTTTTTGCCTTGTTATTTTTCGAGAAAAAAAAAATTTACTTATGACTGTTATTTTATTGGTCAAAAATAGCAAGTTATTTTGTGACTGTTATTTTATTGGTCAAAAATAGCAGTTATTTTGTGACTTTCATTATTACGGTTAAAAATTTTAAAGGCCGCTGAACAGATTGAACTGTTGACACCATGTGTAAAATGTCTCACCGATGAGATGAAAGTAATGGTATCAGAAGTTTTTTAGTCGGTAAAATTACTTTTGAAAAAATATAAATTACCTGATATTTTTGAACGAAAAAATAGACGGCAGAAAATAACTGTTATTTTTGAACGATAAAATAAAAGTCAAAAGTAACTGTTATTTTTGCTCAAATATCTATAAGGCACAAAATAACTTTTATTTATATTTTTTAACAAAAAAATAGATGGCAGAAAATAACTGTTATTTTTGACCGATCAAATAAAAGTCAAAAGTAACTGTTATTTTTGCTCAAAAATCTATAAGGCACAAAATAACTTTTATTTTCCTCGGAAAAAATAAAAGTTAAAAGATAACAGTTACATAAAATGTGACTTTTTCGATAAAAACCATAGCCGGTACAGTCCCTGAAAGTAAATATTGAATCAACAGATTATTATTCCATTTCGTATTGATTAAATTTCTTTTCAGATACTTTTTCTCTCTATTTCACACTCAAATATCTCTTTTTTTTTACTGTTTAAGAAGTTTCACTTCTGCCACGTGCTACACGCGAGTTTTTTTACTTCTTATTTCTCCTAAATATATAATTTTTAACTTGAATTTTATTTAAAATATTTAAACTGCTACTTCTACTATTTAAGCTTAATCTAATGAGAAGATGCCTCTGAAAACCTGAACTCTTTTCTTATACTTTTAAATTTCTGTGCGGCCTTTTTCACTTTCTTTATTTGAAATAAATTTTTATGACTAACATTTTTAATGTTCTTCTCATACTCTCTTTTATACATTTACAGCTATTTGGTATTTTTATGTTTTTAGCAATTCGCAATTTTTAATCATCATCTTTTTATGTTTTTATATTTTACTTTTTAACTGTTCTTCCCCCTTTAGCACGCTTTTTTCAAATTATTTTTTGTTTGAAAATTTTTTGAATGAAAAGGTTGTGGTTTTATTTGTTAGTGCTTTTATTTTTGTAGGCTGTAATTAATTAACACAAAAACAAAATAAAAAAAGAACTTCCATTGAAAAAAAATATGATGATGTTGATGATATGATAATAAAAACGCAGCAGGAATTTTAAAGATATATTTTTTGAACATTATTTGTTTATTTAAGCCTACCATTTTGTGTTTTTTTTTTTTTTTTGTGGGCTTTTCCAGATATGCCTGCGTAATTATGTCGGTTAGAGTCCGTCATAATGATTACCTTGTTGCTCGTTGGCTTGAAAGGCGCGTGATTACGATGATTAAATTGTTGCACGGTGTTGGGCTGTTTGTCTGCTGCTTACTGCGCACTGTTGGCTGATGTAGGCGAGTTTTTGTGATTTGGCTATAGAACACACAGGAATTTTTGTTAATGAGTTTTTGAAGTTAATAAAATTTATAAAAATATATATTCACAATTTTAATGAACCTTGCTTAAATGCGAAATATTAAAGTACAGCATAATTTGTTTAAATCATCAAATCCTGCAGCTTTATTTTAATTAAAATTTACTATTGCATTACTTATGACGTATATTCGATCAGAGTGCAAATTTTTCCTAAACTTTATTTATCAAAATTTCAATAAAAATATTTAGCAATTTCCATCACATGCTGCTGAGTGCAAAAAAAATATCATTGAAGCTCTCTGTTGTTTCTTTAGCACAGAGTTTAATTGAATCGATTTCACGTCCTGCGGCTGTGATGCTAAAAGAAATTGAAAAAAAAAACATACATATATTAATACTTGAACTTTTCTAAGACAATATCGCATTGCATCACGAACAAATGAAAAACAGATATCTAAAATCTCGTCGTCTGACTGACGCATGTCGACATATTTAGCCACATAATGCATTCCACACACTCTTGTCCAGTAAAAACAAAGAAATCATAAAGAATGCTAATCTACAAATAAAGTCCTTCTGGTGGTTTGGCATAAGGGGTGAAAAAAAAAACGAACATATGTTGGTGATTAGGTTGTGTGGCGCTTAAATGAGTTGCTGCTGCAACAAATGGGAACAAACAGAGAAGAAAACGGAAAAGACAAGTTGAAAAAAAAAAGAAAATATAATAACATAGCCACTGGACGTTGATAAGGAGTGCTGCTGAGTGAGGGTAGCCCACATTAAACAACACTACAAACATGCATAACTGCTCGTCCAACTGCCGCCGCCTTGTTAACCACATGTTAACATGCTCTCATACATATGTATGTCATAATACTAAAAACTAACCATCATTCGAACAAGTGCTGCCCGAAATGATGCTGCTCGTTCTAAGCTGACCCAACCATTTCGAACATCATTGGAGCAATTTTTCGCAACCTCTTCTGCTTCAAGTTGCTGTAGGAGTAGTTGTACGGATCCTTTTTTTTTTTGCTCAACTATGATGTAGCTATTTCATCAACCCATCATCAGCCAGCCTTCTCAAACACCCATTATTAACCCACTTATGCTGCCCACTAATGCCTACCCAACTTCACTACTACTTCACTGTTGGAATCTTAATATGCTGTTGTTGTTGCTGCTACAACTGTTGTCAGTGTTTGTATTGTTGTAGCTTTCATTGTGTTTGTTGTTGTTGCTGTTGTAGTGTTTGATGTTACCACTGATGAACGTATGACTGCTGACCATTTTTATGTTCAACTCTGAAATCATCTTTTGCGCCATCAACGTTTCCGACTGCAGACACGACCAGACACACAAGCGTGAGTCATGAATGTCGAGGTAGCAGCTGTTGTAACACATGTCATTACTTTTAATTTTCCCTATTCTAATGTCTCTTTTCTTGTGTTTTGTTGTTTTTTTTTTATATTTTTTCTTTTATTTGTGAGAACAAAGAAAAAGCTTTAAAGCGTCGAAAAACTTTAAATTACAAAGTTAATCAATAGAGTTATCTTGACCGGACACAAATATTCTTTACCTGCCCCTGCCTAATGGGCTGTTGACCCATTAACAAAAGTCCCAAAACTCACGAAGTTTCCTCATAAATGGCACCCTCTGTACTTGGTTAGGTAAGAAGGGACGTCCAACTGTGAAGTGCTTCCATGGACATCAAGACATCAAGACATCAAGATATAAAGTTATCAAAAGATCAAGACTTCAAAACGTTAAGACGTCAAGATATGAAGATATCAAGACATGCAGACACCAAGACATGAAGCCATCAAGACAACAAGACACCAAGGCATAAAAACATCAAGTTATCAAGACATCGAATTATCAAGACATCAAAACATTCAGACATCAAGACCTGAAGGCATCTAGATATTAAGACTTCAATACATCTAGACATCAGGAAAGCAAGTCTTTAAAATCTCAAGCCATCGAGACTTCAAGACATCAAGATATCTAGACAACAAGACATCAAGATATCTAGACAACAAGACATCAAGACATGAAGACACAAAGACAAAAATCAAGAAATCAAAACCAAAAAAAATTGAGTTATCAAGATATAAAAACATCAAGACATCAAGGCTTGAAGACATCAAGACTTCAATACAACTAGGCATCAGGAAAGCAAGTCTTCAAAACATCAAGACATCGAGATATCGAGATATCAAGACTTCAAGACATCAGGAAAGCAAGTCTTAAAAACATCAATATACCGAGAAATTAAGACATCAGGAAAGCAAGTCTTTAAAACATCAAGACATCAAGACATCTAGATATCTAGACAACAAGACATCAAGACATGAAGACACCAAGACAAAAAGACATCGAGACCACAAGACATCAAGACATAAAAACATTAAGTTATTAAGCCATTAAAATAACCAGACATCAAGACTTGAAGACATCAAAACATCAAGACATCAAGACATCAAGACATCAAGACATCAAGACATCAAGACATCAAGACATCAAGACATCAAGACATCAAGACATCAAGACATCAAGACATCAAGACATCAAGATATCAAGACATCAAGAATCAAGACAATCAAGAATCAAGACATCAAGACATCAGGACATCAAGACATCAAGACATCAGGACATCAAGACATCAAGACATCAAGACATCAAGACATCAAGACATCAAGACATCAAGACATCAAGACATCAAGACATCAAGACATCAAGACATCAAGACATCAAGACATCAAGACATCAAGACATCAAGACATCAAGACATCAAGACATCAAGACATCAAGACATCAAGACATCAAGACATCAAGACATCAAGACATCAAGACATCAATACATCAAGACATCAAGACATCAAGACATCAAGACATCAAGACATCAAGACATCAAGACATCAAGACATCAAGACATCAAGACATCAATACATCAAGACATCAAGACATCAAGACATCAGGACATCAAGAAATCAAGACATCAAGATATCAAGACATCATGATACAAGACATCAAGTCATAAGGACATCGACACATCAAGACATAAAGAGATTGAAACATCAAGACATCAAATTATCAAGACATCAGGATATAGACAACAAGACATCAAGACCTTACCGCTTCGTTTACAAAGTTGGTAAATCGGCAAAAGTTTGACGAAAATAATTCATAACTCCTTCACATCATGTGTATATGTGACTCCTAGAGACAGCATATTTATCAACGTGTCCTATCCCTGCAAACATTTAGAAGACGATTGGAAGATTAGATCATTTGGCGACGCGTTAGCAATTCGTTTAAGGGTTCTTTGGAAGATGGATAGCTTTTCTCAAAAAATTCAAAAATCTTTCTTCGCTCTTTCCGGCGATCGTTGGAAGATGCATCGCTTTTCAATCGCCTAAACGATGAATGCGCGATTGACAAAAATCTTGTTTCACTCATTCCGGCGATCGTTGGAAGATGTATTGCTTTTTGAGCGCCCAAGGGATGAATGCGCGATTAAAAACATTTTCAAAATCTTCCTTCGCTCATTCCGGCGATCGTTGGAAGATGGCTTTGTAAAAAGCTTTCAAAATCTATTATTGTTATATGAAGCAGGTTCTGGAAAATCGTTTAAGTTAATCAAAAAATTTAACTTTTAAAAAACTTCATGAAACTATAAAATAATGTCTGAAGAGCACGCTAGTTCAAACTTGCAACAACTTGTAAGGTTCAACAATGATGCTCTGCAACAAATCGCCGATGACCTCCAAAGTGATTTATTTGCCACTCATGTCGGCAAATCTCTTTAAACTCCTTCTGCCTATTCGTATGCGACTCTTCCCGGCGAATCGTTCGCAACACTTCCATGCGAATCGCTTAAGAGTCCTCTTGGCGATTCGTCGGCGAATCTTCCCGACGAATCGCTTTTATGGCCTTAGCTGTTTACATTCGGCGATTTCCGGAAGACTCTCTGAAGAGCTCGGCGGCGTTTGTTTCATCTTCCAAGCGATTCGTTGGAGATTCTCAGGCGATTTAAAATGTTTGCAGGGATTATTCGTTCACCTCCAACATGTCCTCTGAACATATTTGGTATACAAAAAAGTTTTAAAGATGTTTTTTTTTTTCAAGCTCAATTCAAATTTATTTTTCAATTGTATTCAATTGGTCATCGCTAGCCACTAATTTTTCCCATCTTTCCGGCAATTTGAAAACTATCTCAAAAAACCGATGCGTCTTTTGATACAATCTACGAATCGATTCAATTTTGGAGTTCTCAAAAGAGAACTGATGCACAAGAGCATGCTTCATCATCGACAAAAGAACATAGTTGTCGGAAAGGGTGATGTCTGGGCTATTCGGCGGCTGAGGGAGAACTTCCCATTTCAGCGTTTTAAGGCATGTTTTGACAACCTACGCAACTTGTGGCTGCGATTTGTCATGCTGCAAAAGTACCATTTCGTGCCTTTGTTCGTATTGTGGTCTTTATTTCTTCAACGCTCAGCTCAAACGCATCAATTGAGTTCTGTCGAGTTGGCCAGTGATAGTTTAACCCAGTTGTAATTTACAGCACGCCCAATCGGTCACATTAAATATATAGCATGACCTTGTCACTGAAGCGCTGTTCACAAGTGAAAAAACGGCATTCGACTTCTCTCGTCTTCATTTTATACGGCACCCAATATCCTACCATCTGGATCATTGCCATGGTTTTTAAGCGACCAGGTATAGCTTGTTGAGTCACTTCCATTTCTTTCATTTGTCATGAGTCTTCATCCAAAATAGCCTCCAATTCGGCATTTGCAAACTTTTCTGGCCGTCATCGCGCGCTAGGTATCGGTATTAAAATCACCGATTCTAGAACGTCTTTACCAAAACAATTTGTCGTCCTTCCCAAAAATTGGGCAAGTGTTATTCGACCACCTGCAACATTTAACGTAAGATCCTCGGTATGAAACCATAACAAATAAAGTTGGTGCAAGAACTGAAGGCGGGTAACTTACCAGAATGTCGTTTGTATGGTGAATGGATCTTAATTGGATGAGATCCACTTTTATATCGAAAAATTGTCTTCTGTGACGTAGCTCATTTTTTTACTAAGCGTAACGTACGTGACGTAACCACGAATTGCCGAATTTGGTCTGAAGAGGCAGCTCAAGAGCTACTTATGCACCATGAAAAATTCACTATTTGGTGCGATTTGGTGCGATAGAAGCAACGCACCGATTGCCAAGTTTTATTTGCACAAAAAGGAAAAATTGCACACAGTTGAATGTGGTTTTAACAAGACGTTGACGCATGTCACACGGCAGGCGATACCATTGACCTATGTAGAGCCAAGATTGGTGAGCTATAAATCTCACGTTTGGGAGCAGTCCAATGGTAGAGCCAAGATTATGGGACTTTCCCCACTAAACTATTTTTAATGAGGTTACGTGACAACATTTGCATGAAATGATCTTTAAAAAGTAAATGGCAGGCATTTATGTATCGCTCTAAATAAATGCGTAATTTACGATTGTAAATTTTCTATTTGTTTTTAAAATTTTAAAAAACCAAACGCTTAGGTTAGGTTAGGTTAGAAGGTCATTGATGTATCACTTTAAGAAAATATTTCATTCACGATTGTAAATTTAATGTTGTTTTTTTAATTTAAAAAATCAAACCCTTAAGTTAGGTTAGTTTAGCTGTACACCTATAAGGTGCTCCCATGGGGGCCTTTTGGTCCATTACGAACCCATTTAGCTTGTGGTACACAATAAACTTGATTTATTTTTTATTCTCTCATACCGAAACCATCCTGAGCTATTAGGAAACTTCCAGTTTGTATCTGGCTTTGAGATCGATACTTCTTTTGACGACGCCGATTGTCGAATACTTAAGAAACTCTTGTATAGAAAGATCTACTTTTGAAGTAGGCATGTTGTGCTCTACATAATTTAGTATTGTGTTTTCGGAGTATTAGTTTACTCCAGTGTTTTCATCAGGTCCTATGAATACATACTAACCTTACAAATAAAAAACAAATATGCCATTTCAGCCCTTGAAGCACTTTGACCGAGCTTCTTATGATCAATTGTGTTGTGTGTGTTGTTAAATGTTTGCACACAATTGACCGAGAATTGAACCTACATGTTTTATGCGGACTCCGAACGGCTAAAGTTCATGTTCTCAAGAAGCTTTACATGGCATTATTTGCTCTCTGAGCTTTGCCATTGTCTGCAGAAAGGTGGTGACCGAACAGAAAATTTTTTTTTTTTAAAAAAACTTTTGCCTCGACTGGGGATCAAACTCGGTCTCCAGGCATGCTAAGCCACACACTACATTTTAATTATACTATTGCAAAAAACAAAAAAATTACATAATTATAATTTCAACCATGGAGAATATATACAGTCCATACAAAATTTCAAGTTAAGTGGTTCATTTGTTCTTTAGAGCTATTTTTTAAATGTTTTTCAATTGCGAAAAAATATTATGAAATTAATATCCTTAATTTATCGTCCTAGATTTCTTAAATTAAGTTTTTATTGCCATTTTAAGAGCACTGTCTTATGTTACCTTCAATATTTTTTAAATATAAGAAAATATATCGCACACTAAATACAAAACAGTCACAACTCAAAATTTTTTTATATCGATTTTTTGTTATAAATCAATTCACAAAACACAGATCTCACTATTTTTTTCATTATTTTCTTCATTAACTGGAAGAATGAAGTTTGTGTGCTTAAATAAAAATTGCTTTTCTTCTGCAGTTTCAACCAATGGGTTTTATTTTTCGCTTCTCCTGAAAAGTCATGTTTTTTGAGTTGTGACTGTTTTGTATTTAGTGTGCGATATACTAACATAATTTGTATATTAAATATATTGAAAATATTGAAATTTTAAGAATGCAATTTAGTATTTGATTTTATTATCCAGATACACTTAACTCCAAGAGTGTGTTAAGGTAAAAACACATAAAATAGAAAATATTTTGGGCACACTTTCACTGTTAAGCAGCAACATTTACAACATACTTTTATAAATCAAAACTTTTGCCAAGGCAGTTACTTTTCACCAATGTCAACGCAGTCACTAAAAAGTAAAACAATAAATTTAAGCATTTTAACTTTATGAATACCAGCAACACTTGCCGCAGAGTCAACTTTAAGCTTTGCACAAATTCTTTGTCTTGTCGTGTCTCGCCCTAAAAATAAATTTCAGTGATAATCATCATAATTAAGTGATAAATTTTCGCACACCCCTGAAATGTTGAGCCAAAAAATTAAAGCAAAACAAAAAAAAAAAAAAAACTATGAAAAACACAAAAAAAAAAACATGAAGTCACACAAAGTTAAAATCTCAATTTCACTTCAACAAACATGCGACAAAACGGTAACGAAAAAAATTTATATGGAAAAAAAAAAATCGCACTCTTTACCTTGTAGAAAGTTGATGTTGTTGTTGTTGTTGTTGTTGTTGTTGGGGCCATAAAATAAGCCGCAGAAAAGTTGCCATCAAGATAAGCTTTTTATGCAACGTATAACTAGTAGTTTTTTGGTTTGAGTGTAGAAAAGGCTGCCGACCTGCACGTAAATTTCACATGAAAAACGGTGTAATTTACGTGCGGCCACACGTTGGAGTCAAACGGAAACGGAAATGAGCAGGAAAGCAGCAACAATGATGTTGGCTGCTGCTGCTGCTGTTACTGCTGCTGATGATGCTTGTTGCACAAGTTGAGACAGGCTGAGAGCTTTCTGCAGTGCCATGCATTATATTTGAAGTTGAGTGAAAAAGTTTGGGTGTGGGAGATGGTGGTGAATAATCAAGTGTGGGCGCCACAAATGCGCCCCTTTTGTCATTTGTCGTTGTCGTCGTCTTTGTCGGCAACATTGTTGTTGTTGTAGTGCTTTTGCTATTTGCAATCCTTACTGTTGTTGTTGTTGTTGTTGTTGTTGTTGTAGTCATCGTCATTGTCTGTCGCCAGTTTCTTAACTGATGCACTAAATTAGTTCATTCCTACGTTTTGCTGCCTGCAAGCCTGCCTGCCTGCCTGCCTGCATCATCTTGTGCTGCACTCGTTTTGCTTCTCTCAGTTTAATTTTTTTTTTACTATTGGTGCTGCCTTATCTTGCGTTGTGGAGCCACGAAGCCAAAGCAATAAAATTCCAATTTCAAAACCGTTATAATGGTACATCATGAAGTGTTTTTTGTTTTGGTTTTTCTTTTTTATCTTTGTTTTTATAAAAGTAGCTTTATGCAAGTGTTGCTGCATGAAAACTGACACTGGTATTCTCACATACACACACACACACACACATAGTAATTCAATTGTGTATGCATAAATATAGGTATGCTTGGTTGTACGCACACACATTGAGAGCGACTCCTTTTTCTGTCTCGTATCTATAAAAATAAAACTAAGGAAATGTGATCTTTTATTATATATTTTTTCTTGTGGTTTCTGCTATCTTGGCATCATTTTCTACCGGATACGGAAACCAAAAATTGCTACTAGTTGCCTGTCTATGCAGCAGTTAAAGTAGTTGTAGTTACAGTTGTTTTTACGGCTTGTTGATGTCATTGGTTGTGTTGCTAAGGCTCCGTTAGTTTTTTTTTTTTTTTTTTGTCATTGTGGCATCACTGATATGATCAGATGTTTGATGTGTATCGAAATTACGCACCTGCATATTTTTCAAATTAAAGATTTTTATGCGTGTAAATTAAATAAAATTTATCTCATTTAAATTTTTTTTTATATAAGTTTTCCAACAAACTACAACAGTTAAAACTTAAAGTAAGATCCGGATCAAAACGGAGCTACCAGCAACTTACAAATGATACAGAATCCTTACAGAACCTTACCGAAACCTTTACAGGAACTCTCCAGCCTTATTAAAAGGGGCAGCTGTAGAATAGTCGATAGAATGTTTCAAACCCTACAAGTCCGCGGGGCCATCTCCTGTCCTGCCGACCATGATAAAACATGCCTTTCCCAGCGTTACATTCTGTGGCTTAAGGAAATCTTCATCGGATGTCAGGATAGGTTATGTTCCGAAAATATGGAGAGAAGTGAGAGCAGTACACCGGTGACCGTAACATGCAGGTTAAGTGTGTGGCTAAGCATACTTGGAGCCCGAGTTCAATCCCCAGCCACGGCGAAAAGTTTTTTCATATAAAAATTTTCCAAAACTGCTCATATTAAATAGTGTCAGAATATCTTGACAAAAACGTGAATCTAATAAGGGCATTTCCATAGTCGCGAACGCGACATTCGTACGCCTTTGAGGAGCAAAATAATAAAGAAAACGCAAGACTAATATTTGTTTTTCAGGTTTTAGATAGCATTTTATTACCACTTTATTTAGAAAAAAAGTAAGGCTCTCTAGATTTTATGTTTTCAAAATATTAGCAATAAACATGGCATCGCGAACGTGACAAAAAATGGAACTCGTTTTTGACTGCATCTAGAAAAATGCAGATATCTGCGAAACCTTACATAATATTTTAAAGCGGTAAATTGTAAATTATATAAGATTAATGTGGCTTTCAAGAAATATTTGTCATTTTGACATATCTCCATTAGTTCTTCGCGTCCATCTAGCACGCGACATTTTTTCTCATCACGTTTTTAATAAGAATTAGTTATAGTAATTTCAGCTAAACATTGCATTACCCAACAAAAACATCGTAAATATTATTTGTGAGTTTTATATAAGTAATATTAAAAAAAAAAAAAAAAATACATGTGAGGCTAGTGAGAAATGATATATTTTTTGTTAACCCCACCCGTACTACGTACATATGTGGTTATTTATTTTATGAAGACTTTTTACGCCCACAAGGAGGCGTGGCAGATATAGAAAAGTGCATATATTATACTTCAATATCACCTTCGAAGTTGTTTTAACCATGGCATCCCTGTTTTTGTTTATCACCCCATCCGTTGACATGATTACAGCCGTTTTTATTATGTTATCGTAAATTCGATATTTAAGCTTATATCGTAAAAATAGAGATCATGTTCGAAAATAATTCAAATAGTATGAAAACCACGTATACCTCCCATACAAATTGACGTTCTCAAATTGGAAAATTTCTTAAAAATCTACTAAAAATCAATCCAATGACTTGAGAATTAGCTCATGAGCTTTAATTTGAACTATTAACACTTAGCAAAAAACATTCAGTAAAATCGAATAAAACCTTTCCATACTTCCCATACAAAGTGTATTGAAAAACGGCGCATGATCGCGAACACGACATATTTTCTTGATCAATATTAAATGTTAATTATGATTTTTACCCGCAGTAACTTTTTTTTATAGTGAAGCGGCCAAATTTGATTTAAGTTACAATTTTCAGACACTTGCTAAGAACGATCATGAAGTTCTGATAACATATGTATGTTGATTTAGGTAAAAGAACGCGACATTCGAATAGTAGTTAAAGCAATATAAAAAATGTACCGTTAATTGTGCTTTGTTTGGTATCTCTTTATTTTTTGATGTAGAATTACGTCTTACAGCGCGGTTTGTATGGGGTCGTTTTAACAGATTTGTTCAAGGTCATTAGGCAACTTTTTGGCGAATACTTTAGGGTATGCCTACAGCCTTTAATACTTATCGTTCATATATAATATATATATTTAAATATCAGATATATCCTGCGCTGGATGAATATCTAATTTTGGATTTTGTCACTATTATAGTAAAGTCACAAAATAATAAAATATAAGAAGAAAAATTCATGTTTTTATATAAGAAAATCAATCATCAGCTGCTTTGTACATTGGGTTTATGTATACACTACTGCTCTAGTATACTATTTTGAAACCAGAGGTCATGAACCTCTTTTCAACTCAGTCAATGAACTCAATCTGTCAATTTAACGAAATGGGTCTGTGATCCGGTTAGATTTAACTCTTATGAAAAAAACGAGTTGGATCATATTTCTTTTTATGCTTTTACCCAATAGATGGCGTAAAAAATCGTTACCACGTGAGTCGAGCTATCCATGTCCGTCCGTCCGTCTGTCCGTCCGTCCGTCTGTCCGTCTGGGTGTTGTCCTTATACACAGGATAAGAAGAAGGAGTTGAGATAATTGAAAGAAACTTAGTACACATGATCACATGAACCCAAGGATCTGCACTATTGAATATTTTTGGAATCCACTCACGGACACGCCTACCTTCCATACAACGCAAAAATTGAAAACTGCATAAATAAGCTCATAATTTACCTACAACAATAAAATTTGGTGTGTATGTGTTTTGTATCAACACAAAGATGTCTTCAACACAAAAATGGGTATCATCCGCTCACGGACACGCCCACCTCCCATACAACCCAAAAATTGAAAACGCAAACAATAAGTCTCTATTTAACCTACAGAGACAAAATTTAGTACGTTTGTTTTTTATGACAAACTAAAGATGGTTTAGAAAAATGGACATCATCCGCTTATGGACACGGCTACCTCCCATACAACGCAAAAATTGAAAACTGCATAACTCAGCTCAGAATTAACCTACAACAATAAAATTTGTTGTATATGTGTTTCGTATCAACACAAAGATGTCTGCGAAAAATGGGTTTCATCCGCTCACGGACACACCCACCTCCCATACAACCCAAAAATTGAAAACGCAATATATAAGCCTCAGTTTAACCTACAGAGCTAAAATTTAGAACGTATGTTTTTTATGACAAGACAAAGATGGTTTTGAAAAATGGACGTCATCCGCCAACGAACACGCCTACCTCCCATACAACCCAAAAAGTTTTAAACTCAATAAATAAGGTTATGTTTGTCATAGAGAGATACAATTTGGTATGTATGTTTTTTATACCAAAACTAAGGTGTGTTAAAGAATTGGAAGTAATCCGTCCGTGAAGACGCCCACCTCCCATAGCGAAAGCACAATAAAGGCATTAACTGTGAGCTACAGGAATGAAACAGGAATGGTCTGTGTAAATTTTTCATCAACATTTAAATGCATATAAAATATAGCCTTCGTCCACCCACGGAAACGCCCATTTTTAATAATATTTATTTTTTTTTTTTAAAGTAGGTTCAGGGTATTTCATAGTCGGCCTTGATCGACTTAAGACTTTCCTTACTTGTTTAAGCTTATCGACAACAACTTTAGTGGATTGACAGTTTGAAAACGTTGTTAATATCGTACTGACAGCTAACTATAATTTATCGTAAGACAATTTAATGCTTCAAGAATTGACAAAAGTTACAAGCAGATTTTAGCCAAAGGGCGTGAATTATAATTGAAGAAATATGAAGAGGTAGTATGTGAGGCATGCAGCAGCTCTAATCGAACATGCGAAAGTAAATGATAAGAAATTTTACAAATAAATGAACATACAAAAGAAAATGTCAAAGAAATGTCATATGCACCGCACCAATACACAGATATACACACATTCGCAAAGCTTAACTTAACGCAAAGATATTAAAGCTTGTAGCGACCAGCATCAACAGCCACAGAAACTGCAACATTAAGACAGCTTTTGCAACAGACAATTGTTGCAACAGATTACAACGTCATTGTCTTCATGGCAGCATGCGTGTGTGTGTGCTATGGTTCACTCTAACTCCAACAACCCAGTAGATATTTCTATATATTATGGGTCTCTGAGTGAACAGTGGCAAAAAAAAAATATGTGTAATTTTATTGAATTAAGCGTAGAATATATAAAATAATTTTGCACTCACAAAGATTTTGGAGTTAACAAAAAAAAAAAAAAAAATTAACTAAGTCATGCACTTTAAAGGTCTATCTTATGATAATTTTAAAATTTGTTTTATTGCACTTTTTGCCTTATTTACACCACTGTCCTTTATGCCTGTCTATATCATGGCATTAAACTTCTTACAACTCTATAACAACTTTTTCCTCAATATGCTCAACTGTCTTTCTCAACAGCTCTTACAGTTCATGAGTAACAAATTAAAAACTATAGCATTTGAAATGTACAAAGAAAGCAATGATAAAACTATAACAAAGAAGAAAAACAAAAAAAAAATAACAAGAGAGAAAAAACCTAACGTCAAGCATTAGAAGTAGCTGCAAAAAGACGCATCATAAAAAAATAGTATGTAGTAGTAAAAATGCAATTTAGTAGCTTGGGCAAGAAAAAGAAATTTAAACACAGCAACAGCAACAGAAGAAGAAGCACACCAGCAGCAGCAAGCTTTAGCAAAAGTGCAACATTTTCTGTAATTGATATCACATGAATGCAGTTGTTGCTGTTGCCGCTGCTGCTACTGATGTCTTTTCTTAGTTTTCTACACGTCTTCTTGCTATCATCTCTACTAGCTGCTTTTTTATTGTTTTTTTCTTGCACTCGTTTTTCTTTTGCCTTTGCAAAGAAATTAGAAAATGTTGGAATGAAAATTACTCGGCTGCGCAATTATGGCGCTGGGAAAAAGGATTTACGCTTGGCTGTGACAATTAAATGACAATTAAAAAAATCGCACTGCTCTGTTGAGCGAGCAAGCGAGCTGAATGAGCGTCAGAATGAGTGGCACAAACACACACACACACAGACACACATAGCTTAATGAGCACTGAATTGCGTGTAAATTGGTAAAAAATTTTTACTCTTTGCAACAAAGTCTAATATTAATAAATTGACGTTCATGTCTTTCCATTACAGAAATGAAGGAAGAGTATTTTTTCAAGCTTTAACAAATTTTTATAAAATATTAAAACGAAAATAAATCAGAAATGGATTGTATCATAACCTATGTTAGTTTATTTTGACTAAAAAACATTTGAGCAAAACCCAACCGAAGTTTCAAATTCAAGTTATATAAGCTTCGGGTCATATCTGAGAGATAATTCTGCAGACTAATGAAAAAACAAAAAGAAACTAAATGACGTCATCATAATAGAGCAAGAAAGTGGCTTAAGCAACGAAACAGAAAATGTGTTGCATGAATTATACTCAATGAGCATAAATGTAACTTAGAAGTAAGGATAACAGATAAGGCAAGGATTACTAAGAAGTAAGAATAACAGGTAAAAGCATCGTTAATGAAGATTAACTTAAAACCAAACAATTCATGATGTCACGAGCCAACTTTATTATACAAAAGGCAACGGCGTTGCATGAAATTTTTACTCAATGAAATGCAACGAAAATACAACAGTGATGAATTTTAATATCTAAAGATGAATATAGTTTCAAAGATAACTTTATTGAAAGACTATAAATTTTAGACCCATATGTAATAAAAGAAAAATTGATGACATCGTAAGGCTGTCATGGGAGTCTCCTAATATAGCTGTAACCCATAAAATGTAACGTAAATGCATCATCGTTGCATAAAATTTTGTAAGGCTTTTAGAAAAAATTTATAAAGCATAGCTAAAAATCATTCCCATAACAAGATTTACCATTTCAAATTTAAAATACAAGATTTAAGATTTAAGATTTAAGATTTAAGATTTAAGATTTAAGATTTAAGATTTTAAGATTTAAGATTTAAGATTTAAGATTTAAGATTTAAGATTTAAGATTTAAGATTTAAGATTTAAGATTTAAGATTTAAGATTTAAGATTTAAGATTTAAGATTTAAGATTTAAGATTTAAGATTTAAGATTTAAGATTTAAGATTTAAGATTTAAGATTTAAGATTTAAGATTTAAGATTTAAGATTTAAGATTTAAGATTTAAGATTTAAGATTTAAGATTTAAGATTTAAGATTTAAGATTTAAGATTTAAGATTTAAGATTTAAGATTTAAGATTTAAGATTTAAGATTTAAGATTTAAGATTTAAGATTTAAGATTTAAGATTTAAGATTTAAGATTTAAGATTTAAGATTTAAGATTTAAGATTTAAGATTTAAGATTTAAGATTTAAGATTTAAGATTTAAGATTTAAGATTTAAGATTTAAGATTTAAGATTTAAGATTTAAGATTTAAGATTTAAGATTTAAGATTTAAGATTTAAGATTTAAGATTTAAGATTTAAGATTTAAGATTTAAGATTTAAGATTTAAGATTTAAGATTTAAGATTTAAGATTTAAGATTTAAGATTTAAGATTTAAGATTTAAGATTTAAGATTTAAGATTTAAGATTTAAGATTTAAGATTTAAGATTTAAGATTTAAGATTTAAGATTTAAGATTTAAGATTTAAGATTTAAGATTTAAGATTTAAGATTTAAGATTTAAGATTTAAGATTTAAGATTTAAGATTTAAGATTTAAGATTTAAGATTTAAGATTTAAGATTTAAGATTTAAGATTTAAGATTAAGATTTAAGATTTAAGATTTAAGATTTAAGATTTAAGATTTAAGATTTAAGATTTAAGATTTAAGATTTAAGATTTAAGATTTAAGATTTAAGATTTAAGATTTAAGATTTAAGATTTAAGATTTAAGATTTAAGATTTAAGATTTAAGATTTAAGATTTAAGATTTAAGATTTAAGATTTAAGATTTAAGATTTAAGATTTAAGATTTAAGATTTAAGATTTAAGATTTAAGATTTAAGATTTAAGATTTAAGATTTAAGATTTAAGATTTAAGATTTAAGATTTAAGATTTAAGATTTAAGATTTAAGATTTAAGATTTAAGATTTAAGATTTAAGATTTAAGATTTAAGATTTAAGATTTAAGATTTAAGATTTAAGATTTAAGATTTAAGATTTAAGATTTAAGATTTAAGATTTAAGATTTAAGATTTAAGATTTAAGATTTAAGATTTAAGATTTAAGATTTAAGATTTAAGATTTAAGATTTAAGATTTAAGATTTAAGATTTAAGATTTAAGATTTAAGATTTAAGATTTAAGATTTAAGATTTAAGATTTAAGATTTAAGATTTAAGATTTAAGATTTAAGATTTAAGATTTAAGATTTAAGATTTAAGATTTAAGATTTAAGATTTAAGATTTAAGATTTAAGATTTAAGATTTAAGATTTAAGATTTAAGATTTAAGATTTAAGATTTAAGATTTAAGATTTAAGATTTAAGATTTAAGATTTAAGATTTAAGATTTAAGATTTAAGATTTAAGATTTAAGATTTAAGATTTAAGATTTAAGATTTAAGATTTAAGATTTAAGATTTAAGATTTAAGATTTAAGATTTAAGATTTAAGATTTAAGATTTAAGATTTAAGATTTAAGATTTAAGATTTAAGATTTAAGATTTAAGATTTAAGATTTAAGATTTAAGATTTAAGATTTAAGATTTAAGATTTAAGATTTAAGATTTAAGATTTAAGATTTAAGATTTAAGATTTAAGATTTAAGATTTAAGATTTAAGATTTAAGATTTAAGATTTAAGATTTAAGATTTAAGATTTAAGATTTAAGATTTAAGATTTAAGATTTAAGATTTAAGATTTAAGATTTAAGATTTAAGATTTAAGATTTAAGATTTAAGATTTAAGATTTAAGATTTAAGATTTAAGATTTAAGATTTAAGATTTAAGATTTAAGATTTAAGATTTAAGATTTAAGATTTAAGATTTAAGATTTAAGATTTAAGATTTAAGATTTAAGATTTAAGATTTAAGATTTAAGATTTAAGATTTAAGATTTAAGATTTAAGATTTAAGATTTAAGATTTAAGATTTAAGATTTAAGATTTAAGATTTAAGATTTAAGATTTAAGATTTAAGATTTAAGATTTAAGATTTAAGATTTAAGATTTAAGATTTAAGATTTAAGATTTAAGATTTAAGATTTAAGATTTAAGATTTAAGATTTAAGATTTAAGATTTAAGATTTAAGATTTAAGATTTAAGATTTAAGATTTAAGATTTAAGATTTAAGATTTAAGATTTAAGATTTAAGATTTAAGATTTAAGATTTAAGATTTAAGATTTAAGATTTAAGATTTAAGATTTAAGATTTAAGATTTAAGATTTAAGATTTAAGATTTAAGATTTAAGATTTAAGATTTAAGATTTAAGATTTAAGATTTAAGATTTAAGATTTAAGATTTAAGATTTAAGATTTAAGATTTAAGATTTAAGATTTAAGATTTAAGATTTAAGATTTAAGATTTAAGATTTAAGATTTAAGATTTAAGATTTAAGATTTAAGATTTAAGATTTAAGATTTAAGATTTAAGATTTAAGATTTAAGATTTAAGATTTAAGATTTAAGATTTAAGATTTAAGATTTAAGATTTAAGATTTAAGATTTAAGATTTAAGATTTAAGATTTAAGATTTAAGATTTAAGATTTAAGATTTAAGATTTAAGATTTAAGATTTAAGATTTAAGATTTAAGATTTAAGATTTAAGATTTAAGATTTAAGATTTAAGATTTAAGATTTAAGATTTAAGATTTAAGATTTAAGATTTAAGATTTAAGATTTAAGATTTAAGATTTAAGATTTAAGATTTAAGATTTAAGATTTAAGATTTAAGATTTAAGATTTAAGATTTAAGATTTAAGATTTAAGATTTAAGATTTAAGATTTAAGATTTAAGATTTAAGATTTAAGATTTAAGATTTAAGATTTAAGATTTAAGATTTAAGATTTAAGATTTAAGATTTAAGATTTAAGATTTAAGATTTAAGATTTAAGATTTAAGATTTAAGATTTAAGATTTAAGATTTAAGATTTAAGATTTAAGATTTAAGATTTAAGATTTAAGATTTAAGATTTAAGATTTAAGATTTAAGATTTAAGATTTAAGATTTAAGATTTAAGATTTAAGATTTAAGATTTAAGATTTAAGATTTAAGATTTAAGATTTAAGATTTAAGATTTAAGATTTAAGATTTAAGATTTAAGATTTAAGATTTAAGATTTAAGATTTAAGATTTAAGATTTAAGATTTATGATTTAAGATTTAAGATTTAAGATTTAAGATTTAAGATTTAAGATTTAAGATTTAAGATTTAAGATTTAAGATTTAAGATTTAAGATTTAAGATTTAAGATTTAAGATTTAAGATTTAAGATTTAAGATTTAAGATTTAATATATATTGAATTAAATCTTAAATATTGAATTTTAAATCTTGAATCTTCTAAGCTTATACTGCAGATTTCCTGCTCATTTATTTTGTTTTAAATTTGACGTTATATTATTTCTCCTTTTTCCTACGCTTAAATATTTAATTATAAATTCTTCACTTCCAAACAACCACCAACGAGTTCTTCTCATGTCAGCAGCAGCAAAGAATACCGTTAAATTTCCATAAACAATTTTTGAAGCAAATGCTTTATTCTATAGTCTTGGTAGTGTGTTCAGTGCAGCGTGCTAATTAATTATTTAACGTGATTTACTGACAAATAGCTTGACTGCCACCAACAACACAGCCAACACCGTTATTGTGAAAAAACTTTTTAACAAAAAAAAAAACCTACTTCAAAATCACTAGAAAGTAAAAAATAATTTTAAATTACTTTTACTATTTATTTCTTGGTCAAATTTGTATTTTTATAATAAATATATTTATTTTTTTATGATAATAAAAGCTTCTAGTCAGCGCTAATCATTGATGTAAAATCATGATTTTTTCGCCATCCCTACTCTATTTAAGACTTTTTTATTTGTAAATATCCTGTTTGGGTGACGCTGTATTAATTTGTAATCTTAATTTTTCTTAAATCTTAATTAAAATGCTATGTGTGTGTTGCAGCTGCACAAAAAATCTGATTATATTAGCGCCGACTTCGAAGCTCTTATTATCATAAAAAAATAAATATATTTATTATAAAAATACAAATTTGACCAAGAAATAAATAGTAAAAGTAATTTAAAATTATTTTTTACTTTCTAGTGATTTTGAAGTAGGTTTTTTTTTTTGTTAAAAAGTTTTTATTTCTTTCTTTTTAGAGAAAATGATATATATTAAAAAAGTGTAAAAATTAATTAAACACCAATTATTTATGCTCATAATATGGAAAAATGCTTTTCTGTCGTTTCTTATTCTGGTCTTTGTCAGTGTGTTTATCAGTACTTACTCTTGTATTTTTATCACTACCCCATTGTAAATATTGACTGAAATATAGTGTGTTTATAATATTGACACGCCTCTTTGTCGAGAATATCACACTCTTTGCCATAGTGTTTTCAATAGTTCAACCCATTCTAACAATGAATTTTACCACCCTTAAGTCAATATGATACAGTTTTTTACACACTGCCACACCCCTTAGTCGAATAACGCCCAATTCTTCGGTAGTAATTTGTAATAATTGTGCCTGCGTCTGTACTTTTTCAGTTAGTAGTGTCAGTATTCGATTTAGTGTTTTCTAATATTGCCACACCCCTTTGTCGAATGACGCCCACTTTATTCACAAAAACTTTTTATAAGTGTGCCTACCTCTATACTAAATATCAGTACTCTAGTGTCAATATTATTCGCGGTACAGTGTATTTTATATATTGCCACACCCCTTTTTTTTTTTTACAAAAATTTGTAGTGATTTTTCCTACCTTTGTAATAAATTTCTGTACCCTAGTATCAATATTATTCGAGACACAGTAATTCTCTTATATTGCCACACCCCTTTGTCGAATTACGCCCACTTTTGTTATAGTAATTTCCAATAATTGTACCTACCTCTGTACTTAATTTCAGTACTCTAGTGTCAATTTTCGTCGAGATACAGAGTTTTTACAATATTGCCACACCCTTTTTTAGAATTACGCCCACTTAAGTGATCGTCATTTTTAATACTTGTGCTTGCCCTTGTAATTTTATCGTGAATTTTATTACCGTAGTGTCAATATTTACTGAGATACAGTGTTTTTCTTATACAGACACGCCCCTTTTCCGAATACCGCCCCCTTTCATAAACGGGCACCTCCGCGTTGATAATCTCTATATGTTGACAAAAAATTACGGCAATCGGGCAAGTACTTTAGGAGTAATCGATGTACATACATTCACAAAAAAAAAAAAAAAAAAAAAAAAAAAAAAAAAACAGAGAAACCAACCAACTTGAGAACCTCCTCCTTTTTGAAGTCGGTTAAAAATAATTATTATGCTTGTGTGCGTTAATTAGTCGCGAAGCTGATTTGTTTCTGACAGCGTTGCATGTATGCAGAATGTATGCAAATTTTTAGCAAACGCTTTTGCTGTTTTGTTGGTTTTATTTTTTTTGGTTTTGTTTCTGTGTTGTGCTGTTAATGATGTTGATATGTTAAGATTATGAAAATTATTTTGAAAGATTTCTGGAAGTTTTTCGGAAAATTGGCTGACATTTTATTGAAAGAACAAGCATGATTGACGATGTCGGAGTGAGCTTTTAGAGTAAACTGCACGTATGTGGTTAGTAAAGCTAGTTTCCTATAGAAGGTCTTCATCTTTACTATCTGATTGTAAGATTATTAACAAAATGAACATGTCATTGTTTTTGAATTTGAAATATTCTTAACAAAAAATAAATCAGTTATTTTTTTTAAAAATCAAAGCATAGCTTTAAAAAAATTAAGCAAATTTTCTGTTTATTTTTTTATGTTTTTTGTATTTTACTTAAAGGCATACCACCCTAAGTTCTCTATTCAACATAAGGGTTATGTTTATTTTTGTCTATTCTTTTTGTTATTTACAGTCCAACTTCGCTTATGGCTTTGTACTTAGTGTATAGTTGTTGTTGTTGTTGTTATTATTGTTATTGCCTTTATTGTTCTTGCTATTGTTTTCGTCTTTTTGACATTTTATGAAGACGCTTCCAAAACTTTTCTTTAACACTTAACGTTTTTAACAGTTAGTAAAATCATGATATAACTTTTCATACTCCATCTCTTTTCATTATATGCTCTAGCGCACTCTTCACACTCAGTGCAGCGGCAGACTTTACTGCGTTAAAATTATGTTTTGGCAATAAAGAAAAAAAAAATAAGCAAAGAACAGAAAAAACTTTTAAATTATTTCAATACTTTGCTTAAACATTTTATGCCACGCTAAGAGTGAGTATGCAGTAGAAAGCTATCTCTTTCTAACTCATACTTTGTAATAAATGGACGTAATGGCGCCATTTCTAGGTTTCTTTACACAGTTAGTTTGTTGTTTCTATTAAATATTATTTTTGTAGTTTTTTTGTTTTAACGCTATTATGTTGGCTGTTTTTGTAAAGTTTTTTGTTTGTGTATCTTATGATGTTCTTTTGTTTTTATATTGTGCTTTTTGTTTTTGGAATTTTATTATTTCTCATTTTGACGCTGAAGTTTTTAATTCAATTTTGAATGAAAAAACAAAAAAAAAATAATTTTGATTATTGCAGAACTGAGGTTAAGTGCGTCTATTTATTGCATTAATTTAAAGTTTTCCCCAGTTGCTGAATGAACTTATAAAGAATTTGTTGTCAGGCATGAGATATTGGCAACTTTTTTAATTTTTATTAAGTTATAATTATTGCAAAGTGTCAAAAAAGAAAACAATCACAATTCAAAGTTTGTTAAAAACAAACAACAAAGTTTTCTCTGGGACAAAATATGTTTCTCTCGAAATTATCTCTTAAATGAGCCCTACTGCATAACTTTTTAAATTATATCAAATATCAAAAACTAAAAAAAAACAAAATTTTAATTAAAATTTAAATTAACATCAATATCAAGAGATACATGACACATCAAACCCTAAAGCAAAATAAAAATCACAATCACAATTAATAACAATATCAATATTAATATCAATATCAATATCAATATCAATATCAATATCAATATCAATATCAATATCAATATCAATATCAATATCAATATCAATATCAATATCAATATCAATATCAATATCAATATCAATATCAATATCAATATCAATATCAATATCAATATCAATATCAATATCAATATCAATATCAATATCAATATCAATATCAATATCAATATCAATATCAATATCAATATCAATATCAATATCAATATCAATATCAATATCAATATCAATATCAATATCAATATCAATATCAATATCAATATCAATATCAATATCAATATCAATATCAATATCAATATCAATATCAATATCAATATCAATATCAATATCAATATCAATATCAATATCAATATCAATATCAATATCAATATCAATATCAATATCAATATCAATATCAATATCAATATCAAGGCTGAGATCAAGTTCAAGATCAAATGCAAGATCAAGTTCAAGATCAATATCAAGATCAAGATCAAGATCAAGATCAAGATCAAGATCAAGATCAAGATCAAGATCAAGATCAAGATCAAGATCAAGATCAAGATCAAGATCAAGATCAAGATCAAGATCAAGATCAAGATCAAGATCAAGATCAAGATCAAGATCAAGATCAAGATCATGATCAAGATCAGGATCAAGATCAAGATCAAGATCAAGATCAAGATCAAGATCAAGATCAAGATCAAGATCAAGATCAAAATCAAGATCAAACCAGAACTGGGTCTACATGTCTTATGCCGATTCCGAATGTCTAAAGTTCATGTTCTCACGAAGCTTTACATGACATTATTTACTCTCTAAGGTTTGCCATTGTCTGCAGAGAGTTGTCACCGATCATAAAAATTTTTTATTGCAAAAAACTTTTGCCGTGACTGAGGATCGGTCTCGGGCTCTGAGCATGCTTAGCCACACACTCAACTTGCATGCCACGGTCACCACTCTAAAAACCAAAACTTAAAGAAGCTGATTTATTGCTAGGAATTAAGTTATTTGATCAGCTTTGAGAGCTTTACAAGCTTTAGCTAGAGATGACAGGATATATATTGGCTTGAAGTCCTTGACCGCAGATGCTGTGGCATTTCTAGGGCACTCTTCCATAATTTCGGAAAGGTAGATGAAGTAATGCAGTGATTAATAACGTTAGAGGACTAAGAATATGTGCTTGAATTATTTTTATAAATTTGATATGTATGCCTTCTTCACCCACCACATTAGATTTAATTGCCATCACTTTCTTTGCTACATAATCTTCTGTCCGCGTATAAAATTGAAAGGGAACTTGCCGGGCTATTTTGAGACACGTAAGAGTTAGAGAGAAAAAATTGTTGAGAATTTCAGGATATATATCAGTGGTTTGCTTATCAGCTATGCCAAGCTTTTTGAGATTATTCCACAACTTTTGCACAATCCACAATAATTCTCCCAATTTTCTGATGTAGGGTTGTTTTTCCAACTAGCCCGTAACCTATTTATTTTTTTTTAAAAGCATCTTCGACGCGACTTGTAAACCAAGGACAGGATGTATTCTTGATGGTAACATTCTTAACATGTTTATAAAAAAGTGAATTAATTTCGTCAGTGAGTACGGACAATTTATCATCAACACTAGGACAAAACCACAAGTCATTCCAGCGTGTTAAGAGTAGATCATATAATAGCGCTGGTGAATCAATCGACTTAAAATCATAGTAAGAGAATAATTTTGATGTAGCAGATCGATGCAAGTTTATGTCAAAAGTACAGAAAATCAGGTCATGATCAGACAGAAAGTAAATTTGATCAAACAGTAATACATTTGATATGTCAGACACTACAAAAAAGTCTAGAAGACTGGGACTATCACTAGACGAGAAACGTGTAGGCATGGTTTCATTAACAATTTACTTTAGCAATTAAAAAAAATCAAGAAATAATTAAACTTCCTACGAAATGATGAAAATTTCCTTTTAAAAATACTTAACATAAAAATAATTTGAAAATATGAAATATAACTGTTTCGGTGTTTAGACAAGGTTATGTCTTTATATTGCTGGCATACAGAATTATCTGGAGTACCTATGTAATCTGCAGTAATTAATATTTACTTCAGCTATTTTGCACAACACAGAGAAGAAGTAAAAGTAAACTACTTGAAAGTCGATGAGTATCCTCGACGACCGATACACATCATACGGCAGCTTAAGGATGTTGCTTACGTATTAGTATGAGTATGAATATGTGTGTGTTTATGGCTCTGTCTACTATTGAGGATGTGTTTGTCTGCTTGTTGACTCAAGCAGCTTTGAATGGGTACCACTTTTATGAAGGATATGAGAGCAACACACACCGGCTCTCATGCTAACTTACACCATGCCACATAAGAATTCACACGGGAGTGTAGGTTTGTGTGGCGCCCTTCACGTGTTAATATGTGTAAGTATTTCTTTATTTTCATGTATTTGTGTGTGTGTGTGTGTGTATCTGGCAATGTATTAAAATACGCGCATCACCTAATAGCTGCGTAAATATTTTGACAAAGCTCTAAGGACATCAAGCTTACAAAAGAACACAATAAAAACAGGACATAAAATAATGGCAGATTTTTACACTTTTTCTTTCTTTAAAGCGTTGCTTCATGTGTTTTTGTTTTTGCTTTGTATTTTTTTGTTTATTTGTTTTATTTTGTACCGGCTCTGCTCCTTTTTTTGCTTGCTACCGTTTGTCGTTTATTGCTGCCGGGTATAAAAAAACAACAAAAAAAAAGCAAGTACTATGTAAACAAAAAATTGTCGTCAACTCCAGCACGTGTCTTTTGTTTGTATAAGTGTGTGATTTGGCAGCACTGTTCATGTGTTCATAACAACGCTAGACGTTTGTATATGTTTGCCGGTCCCGGTGTGTTCGAGTGTATGAGTGAGTATGTGTGCAAATATTGCTTAATTGGCTGTGAATAATTATTTGTTTATTCTGTGTCCTTCACAATTTGTAGCATTTTGTTTAATTAAAACATTCCATTTGAAGCGAGGGTAGTTTGAAATCTAGCAAATATCTTACTTAGAACTTTTCACAGCATCATAAACGGTAGCAGAATTTTTGATCAATTCTAAAAACTGTTTGTAAAAAATTTTTCAAAGTTATAAAAATACTTGAAATTTCTAAAGTTAACAGTTTTTAGAAAGAATTAAAAAACATTTCGACCGACAATCCGTTGAACAAATTCTTTTTTTAAATCAGACATGGAAGTCACGATCTTAAGAAAATAATGTAAAGCGTACAAATTTTTACTTTAAATAAGTAAACAATCGGTTAATCATGAATTATGGTGTTTTTTAGTTTTTTTTTTCTTTATTTTTAAATTTTCTCCAACTTTTTGCTTGTTTTTACTTTGGTCTTGATCTTAATCTTTACCACGATTAAGATTTCGGTTTTGATCTTGATCTTGATCTTGTCTTCACTCTGAACATGATCGTGATCTTGATCTTGATCTTGATCTTGATCTTGGTCTTGATCTTGATCTTGATCTTGATCTTGATCTTGATCTTGATCTTGAACTTGATCTTGCATTTGAACTTGATCTTGCATTTGATCTTGAACTTGATCTCAGCCTTGATTTTGATTTTGATTTTGATTTTGATTTTGATTTTGATTTTGATTTTGATTTTGATTTTGATTTTGATTTTGATTTTGATTTTGATTTTGATTTTGATTTTGATTTTGATTTTGATTTTGATTTTGATTTTGATTTTGATTTTGATTTTGATTTTGATTTTGATTTTGATTTTGATTTTGATTTTGATTTTGATATTGATTTTGATTTTGATTTTGATTTTGATTTTGATTTTGATTTTGATTTTGATTTTGATTTTGATTTTGATTTTGATTTTGATTTTGATTTTGATTTTGATTTTGATTTTGATTTTGATTTTGATTTTGATTTTGATTTTGATTTTGATTTTGATTTTGATTTTGATTTTGATTTTGATTTTGATTTTGATTTTGATTTTGATTTTGATTTTGATTTTGATTTTGATTTTGATTTTGATTTTGATTTTGATTTTGATTTTGATTTTGATTTTGATTTTGATTTTGATTTTGATTTTGATTTTGATTTTGATTTTGATTTTGATTTTGATTTTGATTTTGATTTTGATTTTGATTTTGATTTTGATTTTGATTTTGATTTTGATTTTGATTTTGATTTTGATTTTGATTTTGATTTTGATTTTGATTTTGATTTTGATTTTGATTTTGATTTTGATTTTGATTTTGATTTTGATTTTGATTTTGATTTTGATTTTGATTTTGATTTTGATTTTGATTTTGATTTTGATTTTGATTTTGATTTTGATTTTGATTTTGATTTTGATTTTGATTTTGATTTTGATTTTGATTTTGATTTTAATTTTGATTTTGATTTTGATTTTGATCAATTGATTTTGATTTTGATTTTGATCAATTGATTTTGATCAATTGATTTTGATTTTGATTTTGATTTTGATTTTGATTTTGATTTTGATTTTGATTTTGATTTTGATTTTGATTTTGATTTTGATTTTGATTTTGATTTTGATTTTGATTTTGATTTTGATTTTGATTTTGATTTTGATTTTGATTTTGATTTTGATTTTGATTTTGATTTTGATTTTGATTTTGATTTTGATTTTGATTTTGATTTTGATTTTGATTTTGATTTTGATTTTGATTTTGATTTTGATTTTGATTTTGATTTTGATTTTGATTTTGATTTTGATTTTGATTTTGATTTTGATTTTGATTTTGATTTTGATTTTGATTTTGATTTTGATTTTGATTTTGATTTTGATTTTGATTTTGATTTTGATTTTGATTTTGATTTTGATTTTGATTTTGATTTTGATTTTGATTTTGATTTTGATTTTGATTTTGATTTTGATTTTGATTTTGATTTTGATTTTGATTTTGATTTTGATTTTGATTTTGATTTTGATTTTGATTTTGATTTTGATTTTGATTTTGATTTTGATTTTGATTTTGATTTTGATTTTGATTTTGATTTTGATTTTGATTTTGATTTTGATTTTGATTTTGATTTTGATTTTGATTTTGATTTTGATTTTGATTTTGATTTTGATTTTGATTTTGATTTTGATTTTGATTTTGATTTTGATTTTGATTTTGATTTTGATTTTGATTTTGATTTTGATTTTGATTTTGATTTTGATTTTGATTTTGATTTTGATTTTGATTTTGATTTTGATTTTGATTTTGATTTTGATTTTGATTTTGATTTAGATTTTGATTTTGATTTTGATTTTGATTTTGATTTTGATTTTGATTTTGATTTTGATTTTGATTTTGATTTTGATTTTGATTTTGATTTTGATTTTGATTTTGATTTTGATTTTGATTTTGATTTTGATTTTGATTTTGATTTTGATTTTGATTTTGATTTTGATTTTGATTTTGATTTTGATTTTGATTTTGATTTTGATTTTGATTTTGATTTTGATTTTGATTTTGATTTTGATTTTGATTTTGATTTTGATTTTGATTTTGATTTTGATTTTGATTTTGATTTTGATTTTGATTTTGATTTTGATTTTGATTTTGATTTTGATTTTGATTTTGATTTTGATTTTGATTTTGATTTTGATTTTGATTTTGATTTTGATTTTGATTTTGATTTTGATTTTGATTTTGATTTTGATTTTGATTTTGATTTTGATTTTGATTTTGATTTTGATTTTGATTTTGATTTTGATTTTGATTTTGATTTTGATTTTGATTTTGATTTTGATTTTGATTTTGATTTTGATTTTGATTTTGATTTTGATTTTGATTTTGATTTTGATTTTGATTTTGATTTTGATTTTGATTTTGATTTTGATTTTGTCATGTCTTGTATGTGTCTTGTATGTATGTATAAAAAATTGTAGGTGAAATGTTCAAAAAATAGAATTGCTTAATAGAAGTTGTGGTGAAAGTTCCTAAATTTTTTAGTTGCTTGGCCTTTAGATTGTTCTTTATGTTTTGAGTTGTAATTGTTTTATACTTTGTAGTCATTTTTTATCATTGTTGACCTTCTTTGAGCAAACGCTGCATACCTTCACAGTGTCAACTTAGCTGAAATCAGCCAATTGACGTAGGTCGAAACGTCAACTTTTACTACCACACCACAAATACAGACAACGCTCTGCAAACAGACTTATAAACACATTTACACATTTATGAATGTGCACATATATGTGTAGTAAGCTGCGTACTCAATTCATATATGAAAACATACACACACACATACATGCAAGCTTGCTAGTGTTTGCTTGCACAACTTGATTAAAAACCACAGTGACCACAATTGAAGGCCAACGCTTGAAAACCACAAATTCCAAAATTTACACACGCATCAATGCACACATTTACACGCGTACACTACAGCACATGTATGTATAGAGCAATTCACATCCGCTGCCAGCAATCGCTCACATGAACAGCTGAATTTCGGCTCTTGGTCAAAAGTAATGCTTGTCCATTTGAATGTAATTTTAAGCACTTACGTTGCGTTGCCTTGCTTTGCCAAAATGTTGATAGAAGACATTTTCGGCTTGAGGCTCGCATTGAAAAAACTGTAAGTGTGGCTGGCAAGCCTCTTTCGATTAACAATTCGTTTTTTGCACATCAACGACAAATTGTTTTAATTTATCATTTCCAATTTTACACATTACTGCCCATTTATTTTGTTTTTTCTCTTTTTGTTTATAAATGCGTGCCCAAAAATGTACGATTTTTCTTTTTTTTTTCCTTTTGTCTTCTAACTCTTTTGTTTTCTTGCCAAAACATTACCAATCACTGTCGAAAAATGTTCGCTTAACAAAGAATAAAGTTGTTGAACTACAATTTCCTTTTCCGCTAAGAGTCGAGTTGTTTTGGTGTTTGTTTTTTTTATATTGTTTTTGTTTTTTTTTTCCTTTGCAAGCTTTTAAAATCATTTGCGTAAAAGTTTCTAAGGACTTCGTGAGGGTTTATTGTTTCGGCAGAAGTGATTTTGTCGTTTTAATTGATTTCTTTTCTCTTCGCGACTTTGCAGCTCTGCTCTCATTTATTTTCTTCTGCTAATTAATCAAAGTTTTGCGCTTACAAAGTCTGTCTGCGTGTGTGTGTGTCTGTTTGCTTGTTAGTTTGCGGCTCTGTTACCTGCAACCGGAAATAGCATTCAAGCCGCCATGATTGATACGCGCATTAAATGGAAATTTAAATTGATTCGTGAAAGTTTTTGCTTGCGGCCAACCGAGCGACTAGTTGTAAGCCAGACAAACAACAACAACAACAACAACAACATTAACAACAACAACAGCAAAAACAACAACAAAAACAAGAACAACAATATCAGCCACAGCATATAGCATGTATTACAGCGCGTTAAGTGACTGCGTGACTTTTTTATAGCTATTATAACTGTCATTGAACGGCTGTTGTTTCTCTTGAGTGACAGGTATTTATTTATATATTCACTTTTTTCACATTTTTTTTGTTTAATATACAAACAAAATAATAGCTGTTTGTCTGCTTTAAAAACAGTTTTAATATTTTTTTAAATAAAAAACTTTTTTAATTGCAAAAAAAAAACCAAAAAGTAGCAAGTCAACCCGAAGAGAGCTTTATTAGTTTGCTGATCAAGTCATTGTTGTGGCTTATATATAAATTTATATAATATATATATATTTTTCAATTTTAAGTTTCGAGCTTGTTAATAATTTGCATTGGTTGATTTAAGCAGAAACATCGTTAAGCCTTTTAAATCGCTGAAGTCACTTCATATGCTACAACTTAAATTGAAGTATACACGAGATTTAAAAAAGTAGCTCTAAAGCAATTAATTTTGACTTATTGATTTTTTTTTATTTTGTGGTGACCGTGGCATGCAGGTTAAGTGTGTGGCTTAGTATGCTCGGAGACCGAGCTCGATTGCCAGTCGCGGCAAAGTTTTTTAAATTAAAAAGAATTTTTTCTGATAGGTCACCAACTCTCTGCAGACAATGGCAAACCTCAGAGAGTAATAAATACCATGTAAAGCTTCTTGAGAACATGAACTTAAGCTGTTCGGAGTACATGTAGGTCCAGTTCTCGGTCAATTGTGTCCAAACATTTAATAACACACACAACACAATTGATCATAAGAAGCTCGATCAAAGTCCTTTCAAGGGCTGAAATGGCCATTTTGTTTTGTTTTTGTTTTTTGATTTTTTAATCCAAAAACTATTTTTTCAATGCACGGAACCAAAAGAGTATTTTGAGACACAATTATTTAGAGTTTTTACATGATCTCATTGTATCACTTATATGTTTTTTGGTCGAGTAACCATGAACCTGACATCAATGTACAAAAAAAAAAAACAAAACGAGAACATGTATATTTCATAAACCTTGTGTTTAAAGTTTATACAGTGTATGAAGAAGATATTTTAATCAATAAAGAATTATATAAATACCAAGCAAAAATATAAAATCAACATGAATCATTCATAATTTTTGTGAATAAATGTTCAAAAACGAGGAAAATAAGTTCATGAGATAAGTGAAAAAAAATATATGTTTTTACGCACATACACAAGGGAATCGAGAACTTCTGTATGAGTTTAATGATCATAATCCTTGTATATGATTTTCACTTCAAAATAAATATGCAGTTCAATTATATTGTCGTGAAAAAAATGTTGCTAGAGAAATGTTGCGAACATATTTCACAGCGGAACAGAGTACTACTTTGACAAACATGTTGTGAAAATTTTCACGCATATTTTACAGCTATATCGTTTTTTATATGGAGATTCGAGTGAAATATCACATGAAACTGAACAGAGTACGAGGCTTTAGGTTTAAAAAACGAGTCATAAACGCAAAAATAGTACGTAGACATAGAGCGCAATAAGACTATAGAATTCACTGCCTAATAATTTTGAGAAGTGTATCAAATATTAAGTACTTTAAGAATTTAATTTTCGAATATTTCTCTTAACTATCTCCTTTTTTTCTTTTCTGAATCTCTGCCTTCTCACAAAACCTAATATATGATCTCTTTTTATTGCTTTTTTATATAAAATTAATGTTTAAGTATCTTTCTACAATTGTCTTTTATTATTATTAAAATTGAACAAAGTTATTTAGTTATTTAATAATGACGCATTTATTGTTTCCAACGTGCATGCGTCATGTGTAAAATTAATCTTGAATGTCAATCTAATTATCTTATAAATACAAGTACAAATAATTCATATAACTCATGCACATATACAAGGGCAGCAAGCATAGTTCATAACATAAAAGTAAAAAAACATGCAAGTCACGCAAAGCCATAGGAGGTAGGTGGGATTTTGCGCCCCATTATATTCACTGGCTATATTCTGGGATTATTAGACCTATTCTTATGAATGGAATTGCAATATGGTGACCAGCCTTGAGGAAGGTTAACTATTTTAATCAACTCCAAAAGGTTAAATATGAATGCCATGGGTAGATGCCAATCCATATTCATCAGCAGCACTTTGAGAACAACACCGACTGCTGCTATGGAGACCATATTTCACCTGCTACCGCATGACCCGGTTGTTTGCTGAATGGCAGTCTCAGCAATTAGGCCATTTCCATACTCGAGGTATGGTAATGTAAGGTGAAGAGGTATAATTTTATTTCCATACGGACTGACTACTGTAAGTCCTTTCTATCCTTTCATGGGAGATTTGTTACGCTTATCCCTACCAGGTCATACTAAAAACACGGTGCACCATGGAAAGGAGCGCGTTTATATTTCTAGGGGAAGAGTGGCATGAAACAGCCAGTTTTAAAAAAGTTACAAAATATATAAAAATAATTAATAAAATTATAATTCTTGTATCAAAAGTATTTTCTCATTCATTTATGAACGTAATACCATGAAATATTTTCCAAAATCAACAATATTCTTGCACCTGTAGCCATTTATAAAAAACATGAAATTCGGCTCTTTCATAACACATGGGCATTGAAAAAGCCAACCAAAGTTTTGAAAGAGCCATCTTCTTATTACAAGACTTAACACGAAAAAAAAACGAATATTTTATTAAAAATATTAATTGTTATTATAAAAAGTATTGTTTTTACAAAAACAAATTAAATAAATAAAAAAATTCAAAACTAAAAACAAAAAATAGTAAAAAAACTTAAAAATATTTTTAGCAAAAAAATTAAATCGCTTTGAAGAAAATCTATAATAATAAGGCCTATTCCAAAAACAAAATAAGAGGTTTAAAACACTTAAAAACATTTTTGACAAAAAATAATTTAAACTTCCTTTACGCTTCTTCATACCACCACAACCCAGCTCTTTCAAAACATATTGTCCAAAGAAACATAACCTCAAAAATTAGTATGAAATCAAGATTTTTCCGGCAAAATAAATATGTTATTGGTAGGCCTAATATATCCATAAAATTATAGTATAATAATATTACTGTTAGTTTTAAAGGTGAAGACGTCTCAAAACAAATAAAGTGTTCTGATAAACTTACTTAATGATGAAGAAATCCAAAATACGATACACCATAGTCGTTTATTATCAGTGTACTGTCAAATGTTCGAGGGTGCCATATGGCGAGTATTGCTTCTTAAAAATTATAATTTAAGAAGCATTTGTTTGAAAACTACCGCGTAAATCAAGATGATTCTTTCAAAACTTGGCTCTTTCATGCCACTCTTCCCCTACACCAGCGGGTCAAAACTTAATGGCACGGTAGGCTATGGGGTCTACTGAAAAGAGCTAGGGTTTTCCCTTGCCTGTAGGCTGTCCAGTCACTGTAGCATTTTCCAAGCCGAAATAGTTGCAATAAAAGAGATTAGAGAATTAGAGATTAAAAGAGAAACATATTCTCGAAACAAGAAATTTTTATATTTTCCGACAGCCAAGCTGCGGAAAATCAAATCATTGGAACGAATAACCAATAACTCAAAACTAGCCCCGTTATGCCGTGCTTTATAGGGGCAAATGTCAAACGATTTCAGTATCAACCTTATATTTGTACATGGGCATAAAGGGTAATGAAAAGACAGACAAGCTTTGGCCGTATTTGGATCTCAGGTTATTTTAAACCTATCCATTATAGTGGTATTCATAACAGTGCGTTACCTAAAAGGTAGACATGCTAACCAAATAAACCATTTTGGAAACGACTTCTTTAGAAGCTGTGAGAAACTAAAATGGTTGGCAACTTTAGACCACATTAAAATTCTACAACAACAACACCAACAACAACAACAACAACAACAACAACAACAATAACTATAAATACAACAGCAGCCGTATGACCCCTTTTCCACTCGGCAATTTTTCTTGCCAGCAAGTTTTCAATTCTCTTTTGAACTTGCCATTTGCGTTTCCACTCAGCAAGTTTTCTTGAGCAATTCTGAATAAAACTAAAGTGAAAGAGCAGGACAAAAGTAAAATTGCCGGTACGAGCAAGCAGGGTTTAAATTGCTTTCAGCAAAATAGCAAAAGCAACGAAATTTTTACTGCGGTAGTGCTACCGATAGTTTTTAAAATTATTGTAATGCTGTTCATTTTGCTTTGCTGTGTGAATTTTGAAAAGCAAAGCAAAAGCAGCAGCATTAAAAAGAATTTGTTTTACTGCGAAGTGCTACGAAAGCAAAATAAATTATTTTATTGCTTTGCTTTTCATTTTGCTTTTCTAATTTGTCACAGCACTACGACAGCAGCAGTTATTAAGCAGCTTAGTTTTGCTTTGCTTTCGGATGTTGTGCATTCGTTTGGCTTTCGTGATTTCTTCTTCGTCGTTTCTATGCTGCTTCTTTTCAGACGCGCATGTCTATTTGCATGTTTTTTATATAAAATGTACACTTGTGCGCAGTGCGCTGTTGCTGTTCGATTTTCAATAAGCACAGCAAAGTAAAAGCAAAAGCAACTGAAGTTTTTTTAAGTTTTTTAAACGCTGCGAGCAAGTCTGTACTCATCCCCTTTCGTCACGTCCCGATGCCAACAAACTCGACTTGCCAGCAAGAAAAATTGCCGAGTGGAAAAGGGGTCTATGAAAACGAAATAATATCGGGGTTTGAACAACAATAAAACAATAGCAAGCCAACCAGCAACAACAACAAAAGCGGTGCAATAAAATATAAACAAACATAAAATCAATAGCAATAACAACAACTGCGTTGAAAACAAACAAAAATTGATTGCTGCAAGAATTGCACCAAGCAACAATATAAAATGCAGGAACATACAATAAGAACAACAATGCTAAATACGCGACGGAATATGAACAATAACAAAACCACAACACAATAACAACAACGTAGGCGAGCCAAAGCTAAGAAGAAAACACACGACTTAAGGACAACAACAAGAAACTGGTGCACAGTCAGATGTGCAAAATATTTGATGAGCACAAACAAGATCCCGTAAGCAAATGCAGAAATTTTGTGCTATAAAAGGGGAAACTGAAGACAGAATCGATCTCTTTGATCGCTGAACGTGAAAGGTAAGACATCCTACCTAACCCTTATCCCGGATTTTGAGCTTTTCTAAGCGGATACGCTAGTAGAAATAGATAAATCTTTTATTTTGGGTTTCTTAGCGGTCACTTATAGTAGAACTAGATAAATCTTTTAGATAAGTCTTTTATTATGGGTTTCGAGCTTTTCTTAGCGGTTACCCTAGTAAAATTAGATAAATATTTTATTTTGGGTTTCGAGCTTCTCTAAGCGGTCTCTCATAGTAGAACTAGATAAATCCTTTATTTTGGGTTTCAAGCTTTTTTAAGCGGTTACCATAGTAATACTAGATAAATATTTTATTGTGGGTTTTGGAGCTTTTCAAGAGGTCACTCATTGTGGAAACAGATAAATCCTGGAACCGGTAGTGAGATAGGGGCTTTTTTAACCGGTATCTCAAAAATCCCATCAAAATTCCTAACATCCCAAAACGATCACGAATCCACAAACGGAGCGAAAACACCGGAGGACCGAGACAATAATATATATACATTAATGCGAAAAAAAAAAGAAATTTGTAAAAATTTTAGTTATAACATTAATGATAATAAATTTAAATAATAAATTAAATCTTTATTAGTTGAAAAAGGACTTATGTAAGTGCTTTTGGTCTCAAATATTTTTGTACAGAGCTCTGGGTATCAAGCGAGATATACAAGCTCTGGGTATCAAGCGAGACAAGACGGTCAATGGGAACATTGACATTAAAAGGTTAAATATTCAAGGTAAGGGAAGAGATAGGGTAAGAAACTATTTTCGCAGTCATGGACTTGTAGTTTTTTTCTAAAAAAGAACCAGCAAAGGAATTTTTATAGGAAATCAATATAAAAAATTTTTTTATAAGAAATCAATACAAAATATAGACCAAATAATCAAAAATAGAAAAATAATCGAAAAAGAACCAAAAAAACAGGGAAAATATATAAAAAAATAGAAATTGGACATAATACAGAAAAAGGAACAAAATAAAGAAAAATAATTAAAAATCAAAAATGAAGGATACCAAAATAAAAGATACAAAAAAATAGAACAATTTTTTTGATTATAAATAAAAACATAACAAAAATTAGATAGCAAAAATAACACTCAAAAAACAACTCTGCAACATAATCATCAAATTATAAAAAATTTTTTAAAAAAAGATCGAAAGCTATGAAAAGGAAAAGATGAGGAAGAAGATAAAGGTAAAAAAAACTAATAAATAAGGAAAATAGTTATAAATTATAAAACGCGAAAACATATAGAAGAAAACCGAAAAATTACAGAGGGAAATGAATTGTAAGCAAACATAATTAAGAAGAAAATGGAATGAATGGAGAGTGAAAAAAGGTTAAAAATAAAAAATAAAATCAAGAGTTAAAAATAGAATCAAGAGATAAAAAAATAAAGAAAAATAATAGTTTAAATAATCAATATAAGAAAAATAGTTTAAAATAATTAAAACTAAAAACTATAGAAAGAAACAAATTAAAGACAGAGACAAGGGAGGAAAATAAAATAAAATAAATAGCCAAAAAAATAGAAATAATAGATAAAATGAAAAGCTTAAAAATAGAAGTAATAGAAAAAATGAAGAAGTAGGGACAATGGCTTAAAAATATCTATAATTGAAAAATAAGAAAAATGGTAATAAATAATAAAAAATTAAAAATTATAAAAGTAATAAAGTAAAAACAGAAATAATTTAAAGTTAAAAATAATTAAGATTGAAAACTGAATAATATAAAAAATTAAATTGGATTGGAAATTTAAATCAGAAAAATACAAAAGGGAACCGGATATAAGATAGAAAGGAAAAAGATAACAAAAAAGTTGCAAAATGGATTTAACTCTGAAAAAAACAAAAAAACTTTTTAAATAAAAAGAACAAATTATTGAAAATCAGATACATCGGGACTTATAACTAAGACTAAGACTAAGACTGAAAGATAGTGGCTTTTTTAAAAAAATAACCCGACTTAAGAACTCCTTAAAACGGCAGAGTGCTTTTTGGGTAATATTTTGCCTTCAGCAAAAAAATTTAAAAATGGCACTCAAAAAAACAACTCTGCAACCTAATAATCAAAAAAAAAAACTACTTTACAAAGATCTCTGCAGATCTCGGCAGGCGACTTCTGAACATCAAGTCATCCATGGGACCAGCACAGCACTTATATAAACAACACTTTATAAAGAATAACACTGCATTATGCAGTGTTAAAAAATAACATGAATAAAGTGTTAATTTTCTCATTAGATCAGCATCTAAAAAGAAAAAAACACCGCGAATAATGTTGCCTTTGAGCGAATTAAGTGACAAAATGCACCTTTTATGAATGTCCTGTTCAGCAGAAGCTATATTATGTCATTTTGCGCTCTGCACAAGCATTTTTTAAAAGAATTGAATTATCATGTAAAGTGTTAATTATTAACATAATTGATCGTGTTGAATTTTAATAACATGATAAAGTGTTAAAAATGTGTTATTTTTACAGGATTTTTTTCTGGGTGTACTGCTTATATGTCAAATGGTGTCCAAATTATCATCTTCATATCAAAATAGCATATTTTTTCTTACAAATTCATGTGATTTTTTTTTACAATTGTTGAAGTATTTTTCAAAAACTATTACAAAAAAAATACACTTAACCCATAAAAAAATTCTCGAATACAATCTTCGCGTTCAGGATTTTTCTGTATGATATATTTATGAATATTTTCAAACGTTTACATAACTTATTCTTATCCCATGTAATAAGGCTTGTGTAACAATACATACAAGTCATCTATAATGTAGGTTTTAGAACGAAAATTAATGTAGGTTTTTTTATGAACGCATACATAAGTTTTATTTTCAGTGAAGTTACAGCGCAGAAAGTTGTATTAAAATTTTATAGTTTTGTAAGAAAAGTGTTGAGGCAGCTTTTGAAATTCAATAACT